>JBBMOL010000124.1:611609-1084886 GCA_037954665.1 Laguncularia racemosa
TTAATTTCTATTATAAGTGAATGTTAATCACTTTTACTGTCTAATTTGAGAAGAATATTGATGACTTATTATTGAGGATGGGAATTTTCATTAATCTCTATTATGCAGTAGATAACTTATGATAGTTATCAAGAGTACATGAATGTGAGTATTTGGAGAACGGTGATAATTGAGCCTTTATTTGTCTTTAGGTATTGAGGACATGTGGTGGGTCATAGCGTAACCACGTTTTTAGGAGTTATAGCCTAGATGCTATTAGAGCATAAGTTGATGATCCTTAGAAGCTTAGGCTTTGATTAAAAGAATGTAGGTTTATGATCTTTAGAGCTTTGATCAATAGTGTAAGTTTAAATAATAGAAAGTAAGTTATGATCTTTAGGTGAATTAAGTATTAAATTTGTAGGATAAAGATATATACCGAGAGTGGTTAGAATATGAGACTGATATTACTTCTTTGTGAACCCATTTAGTAATATTGAAAATGTCATGTTTAAATTTTTCATACTCTAAGGAATGTATATATATTCCTACATCATTCTTCACTATTGTATTTTATTTTGTAAAATGCCTAAGAGAATTTCAGGACCAGGATCATCCTCAAGAGCTAGAGGTGATGCTCTTGATAATAGAATGCCCCTTAGAGCTCCTCATTAGGGACAAGGAGGGAATGAGGTGAATATTCCACAAATGCTAGAGGCTATCAATACTTTAGCAAGAGTAGCGGCACAACAACAATAACAGATACAAGACATGCAAGTGTTAAGCATGAGACAGGCTTAGATGATGGGAGAGATTAGAGAAAGGCCAATCGGAGAAATGGGTTTAGACTATTTTATTAAAATGGTTAGGGAATTCCAGCTTAAGGTTGATGATCCATTAGATGTTGAATAGTGGATTAATGAACTAGAAAAGACTTTTGAAGTGATGGGGACACCTCAAGATTAAAAGGTGAAATACTTAGTGTATCTACTAAGAGGCTTAGGTTCTAAATGGTGGTCCAATGTTTCCAAACTCACCATAGGGGTGATCATTTGGGGTAGGTTTAAAGAGATGTTGTATGAGTGGTATTTCCTGACCACCATTAGGGATAAAATGCAGGCATCATACTACAGTTGCTGCTAGGGTAAGAGATCAGTAGATGAATATAAGACAAAACTCAACCCACTGATGAAGTTTATGCCACCAACATTCAGAGTTGATGAGAAGTCCATGGTGCATCGGTTTGTATTAGGATTAGAGCCTACACTATAACATGAGATAGTTGCCTTCCAATCGAAAACCTACTCAAAAGTTGTAAACAAGGAAAAACTTTTGGAAGAAAGTCATAGGAAAACTAACAAGATGAAAACTTTGGGAATGAGAGTGTGATATGCTTAAAACCAAGTATAAGCACACAAAACCAAATTGAAAGACTAATTACACAATGTCAATCAAACAAATCCACCAATTGCATAAACCCTTAATCTTTATAAACCCAATCCATAAATATGGGCATGGCCAGGCTTGAATAACCAAATATGATATGCTTTGATACCCAAAAGATGATATGCCTTAAATTGATTAAAGCATATACATATAAACAAGTGAATAAACCTCAATTCAAATCCAGATTAATAACCCTAACTTATGGCGTGAACCTTAAATCCTCTGTAATCCAATTTGTACACCAACTAACCGTAACACCAAATAATGTTGTACTCAATTGGATTAAGCACTCAATATAAGAGCAAATGGAATTCCAACGATCAGGGTTACTAAAAGGCATGAATTCCCTTATGTTAAAAGCTACCATGCAAACTAGCAATTCCACTAGCAATTGAAAACTTCACAATGATAATTTAATATAGGAACCAATTCCACTAAATTGCAAGCAATATAATGATAAAAATGGATCCTACAATTGACATGGATTCAAGAACCAGAAGAACCAATCCTAATCAACACTAGATATTACACATTAGCATGAAAAGGAAATCAACCAAGGAAATGATATGACTCTGAATTCCTTTAATTCCTACTCGCCACAATTTCTTGAAGAATTGATAAGAGTCTTATGAAACTTGGGTAAGAACCTTAACTCTCATGAAAATGGGCAGCAAAATGTGTATACTCTCAACCTCTTCTAAACCTTACTTAAGCAAGTATTTATACTTGCTCCCTTTAGGGTTAAAATGGCTAAACAATTACAACTATACCACTAAAGGGTTGCTGGTCCTAAAACACAAAATATAATCAAATAAAATGTCCAAAAAACTTACAAAATAAATGGTTCAAAAAAATAAATTATAAGTACAAAAGATAATAATCTTCGAAGAGCCGGTTCGTTAAGTCAATGTTGATCATAGCAGGCCATTGGATGTAAATCCGATGATGTCTTTAATTTGACCGATAGTGAAGCTCATGAGGCATCCCGTGAAGAATGATCATTGTACCTACTAAATTATCATTCAAACTTTTATTAGATAAAGAAAAATATGTATGCATGCAAGTGATTTTGATCATCATCTAAATCAAGTTTCCTGTCCATCAAGATCGCCGGGTAGATTCCCATTGGAGTGGTACTGGGAAAAAGAACAATTTAGAATATTATCACTCAAGATAAGGGCAAAAGTCCTTACATAGTGCAGACCGGATTTATGGTTATAATAGCTCCCTCCTCCTAAGCGAAAACCTTATATGTGGGATAGAGTAAAAAGTGTGGAAGATGTTACAGGCTACAAGAGCTAAATAAATGCAAATGGCCAGAGGGTGCCTACTTCTCATGTAGGAAGACAAGATGTAGCAACAAAACTTGTTGGGAGAGGTCAATCCCATTGACATTTTGCTTCTTCTATAAACAAAGGGGTTATAGGATGGTGGACTGCTTAGAAAATAGAAAACATAATGCACACCCAGCCTCAATAGCAAGAAACTAGATTGAGACTAATAATGGCAAACCTCAATAGGCAAAGCTAAGGTGAAGCGCACCAACATGAGTGTTTACACTATAGAGACATGACACTCCAAATACAGAGACTTTAGCAGGTACACACCTATAGAAGTAAATATAATGTCTGTAAAGAAATGCTGAATATTATATTGAGCTTGAGTACTCCTATAGGTGTAGGTAGGTGTCGAGTCTAATTTTAAAATTTTATATCATCTTCCTAATTCGATTCATATTAGATCCTATGCTCATCTAATATAAATTCCCGGCTTGAATTAAGAATTTTATTATTTATTTGGAGTCATCACCTAACTAGAGTTGGGAAAAATTATGGAATTAGAATTAATTGAGTGGATTAATTCTAATATGAAAAACTAGTTGACGAAATCTCCAATTTAATTTTTATAAAAGAAAAAGAAGAAGAAAGAAAGAAAAAAACTAGAGATTCTCAACTCAGGAGTTATCCTATTAGAACCCTAAAGTTACCACCTTATCCTTCTAAAATATCAATTATGTATTTATATTATGATATATTTTTTTAGCATAAAAAGAAAATTCTAGAAAAATGATATAATGATTATTCTAATAATTATTTGAAAATGTATATTTTTTTATTTTTTTAAGAGTTACCCCATAAGGATGCCTAAGTACCTGCTATTTGGGATCAAACAAGTCGTAGTTCACTTTTCATAAAATTTTAGTGGATTATTTAATTTTAATTACGAAAATATACTAGGTTTACGTTTATTACCATTTAAATTTATTTAAAGAAGTTTCTAAACCCAAGCTTCATTATACTTTTTTTTTAATTATTATTATCATTATTATTTATATTTTTTAATAAAAACTAAAACTTCTAAAAAAGATCAGTTATATTTTTTTTATGAAAAGAAGTTTTCTAAGTGATAAAAAAAATTATTGATTTTTATTAATTATCATATTTTTTATTATATTTTTTCATTTTATGATGTTTTGGAAAAAAAAACTCTAAACCTAGTTCTATTAATACATTCCTAAAAAAACATACATCTTATTATTAATATTGTTTTTCTATCCTATTATTATTTTTTTTATTTTTATATTATATATATTTTCACTAATAATAATGAATAAAAAAATAGGGAGATTCGACTAACTTGGATGCGGGTCGAGGTTCGAGTCGGATTAGATTAGGTACGCATGGTGATTAAAGCTCTTTGATAGCGGCTCTCCGGCGGTGATTAACAAGGGGTTTTGAAGCTTCCAAGGGTGAGGAATCTAAATGTGGTGGTGGTTTTTGTCGAAAACCACCTTAGGTGGTGGTTCGAGTGTCTATGGTGAGGGTTTTTTTTAGGGAGAGAGAGAGAACTTTGGTGAGGGTGTTTTCCTCCATGTTCTTCGACTTTTTTTTTCCTCTGATTCCTCTCCCTTCTTCCTCTTATTGAGTCCTATTTATCAACTCGCAAAAATCCCTTTTGATAAGCTTGGATTGGACTCCTCAATCAAACCCTCATCCTTATCTTTTTTTTTTTCTTTCCAATTTGAAAAAATCTTTCATTTTTTGTTTTTATTCGTATTAATCTAATGTTTATCTCTTTTTTTTTTTTTGTTAAAGATTCGTCAAAATCTGACTCGAAATGGCCAAATTTCGTTCTTCCTACATCGCCGCTGATCTCGGACAAAGGTTAAAGATGAGCACACGCCAGGCATGTGCCCTTGTGTCGCCCAATCAAGTGCTGACACGTAGTAGCTCGAAGAAGAAAAAAAAAAACAAAACAGCACAAAGTGCCTATTTGCACTCTCGACATCTTCCCCCCCCCCCCACATGTGTCCTAAGCATACGCACGAGCCAACTGAGCTAGCCTAAATCTCAGTTTTGTATTTTTCACAAATTATATATAAACTCAGCAATATTTATTAATTTTATATTATTTTGAAATTCTAAAATTTAATAAAAACCCCTAAATTCTTTTTATTGTTATTTTTACCTTTATTTTCCATTTTTTGTATATTATTCCTATTTATTTTATTTTTATCATATATATTTTTTCCTTTATATTTGAAAAATAGAAAAAAAATGATTAATCAAAAAAGGAAAACATTAATTATAATTACAGGAAAAAAATGGAGTGTTTATTGCTACCTCTTTTTATAGTAAAGTTTGAAAAACTTAATTGCAAAGATAACAAAGACACCATTTTTGCCTAACAAAGACACCATTTTTGCCTAATAAAATGGGTAGATAATGCCATAATTAGTTGGCTATCTGAACCTAGCTCCACTAGAGAGTTGTTTGATTATCAGTTTGAGTAAGGAAAATGCTTCAAGAGCTAACAATCCCATGTTGCAAAAGAAGATGATCACTTTATGATGATTATTACTTCTGGGGGAGTGGTCATAGACAAAAAACATCTCACCAGACTAGCAACTTGGAGGGAGATATCATCTAGAAAAGTGCTCTTATGAGCTAAGTAATCGATGATAGGAAGCATCTTACATGACCAGCAAGCTTAGAGAAGAAATTTTCTAGGAAGGTGCTCTTACGAGCTAACTAGCTAATAATAGGAATCATTTTATAGAACTAGCAACCTCAAAGAAAATATTTTCTAGAAAAGTGTTCTTACGAGATGACTAATCGATAATAGGAAATGTCTCACAAGACTAGCAACCTTTAAAGAAGAGATTATCTATGAAAGTCCCCCATTATAGGCTAACAACCAGTAGTGGGAAGTGTCTCTTTGGACTTGCAACCCTAAGAGAGGACATCTAGGAAAGTGCCCCATTGTAGGCTAACTAATGGACAGTGGGAAATATCTTTTGAATGATGTTTGGATGCATCTTAGTAACCTAGCATCTCTAAGAAATCCTTTTTGTGAGTTGATCAAATGATAATGAGAGGCGTCTTTTAGACTAGCCAATTAAAATAGAAAATGTGACTCATGATGAATTATTACTTACTTTAAATGCTTACCTGCTTGTCACAGATAACAACCAAATAATCGAAACCTCATGATAATTTAATCCTTCTTTACTTACCCTAGCTTCAAATAGAGCAAAGAGCCTCAATGTATTTTTTTCTCGTGAGCATGGCTCTTATGATTGTGGTGTTATCTTGTGAATATACTAGAACTAATGCTCAAAATAGGTGGAATCATACAAAATTCCATTAAGTTTTATCATCATTTCATTATTCATTATTTATTATGAGGCAATTGGTAGTGTGTACAAAAAATGATATAGTAGTTTGTTTGATGACAATTGGTCCGGGTAATTGACTGTTCAGGGACATTGAATTTGCTTGTAGAAGGAATGAAATCAAACCCGTGAAATTGTAATAATTGTTAGCATTTATGAATCATGGCAAAATCTCAATATTCTTACTTAAGGATAGTACATTTTAACCACATCCTTATTAATGGGGTCTCTCAACTTTGGACCATCCATTTGGGCTAATATTAAGGTCCCTCCTGATGACACTCTTTTTATAGCATATGGACCCTCATAATTTAGGGTAAACTTGCCCCTTGAATCTTGTGCATTTGGGAGAAGCTTTCTTAATACCAAATCCCCCTCTTTAAAACATCGAGGTCTTATTCTCTTGTTGAATGCTTGGGCCATTCTTTATTGGTAGCATTGGCCATAACATAATGTGGTAAGTCTTCTCTCATTGATTAAATTTAGTTTATCAATCCTTTTCTTTACCCACTTGGATTCATTTAGCTATAATTTTGATAGAACCTTGAAGGACGGTATTTTGACCTTAACTAGTAATACTGCCTCAGTACCATATACCAAAGAATATGGGGTAAACTCGTTGACATTCGAACAAAAGTTCTATAGGCCATGAGAGCGTATGGTAGCATCTCCTGCTAAGCTTTATAAGTGATGGTCATTTTCTCAACAATTCTCTTAATGTTCTTGTTGGCTGCTTCTACTACCCCATTCATTTGAGGTCGGTATTGAGTTGAATTTCTATGGTTTATCTTGAATTGTTAACATAACTCCGTCATTAATTTGTTGTTGACGTTAGATGATAGGAATCAAAATCCATCAAGACCTATCATTAGGGCAAGAGCCAAAAGATTTAAAATCTTGGTGATGAGGGCCCATTTTAAGCACATCGACCCTTGAATTATTTGTTTACTAACCTCTTTTCTTTTATTCATGTATTGTATATTCCAACAAGTACACTTATCATGCTTTACAAGGCGATGGACAAACTCACTAAGAATCAACTTGTGGGTTATCTATGGACCAACCTAAACCAGTGATGAGCTGAGCCAACGAATCCTATGGAAGAGCTAACATGATGAAGGCTATTTTTATTTATATTTCTTTGGACTATTTATGTTGTAATCTTTCTTTTGGGATACTTTCATTTGCTTGTAATTATCTTTTAGGACCAGCCACCCTAAAAGTGGTATAGTTGTAATTTTGTGAACCTCTTAACCCTAAAGGGAGCAAGTATAAATACTTGCTTAAGTAAGGGTTTTGGGGGGAATTTTTTTTCAGAATACACTTCACCTTTTTATGTTAAAGAATTAGGGTTATTCCTTAGTTTAATTGCTCTTATCAATTTCAATCCTAAAAATTGGAATTATGGCGAGTGCAACAAGGAGAAATTGTAAGTAATATCAATTCCTTTTTGTTGTGTTTCCATTTAATCAGTAATGAGTTGTATCTAGGGTTGGATTGGATATTTCTTGGTCAAATTTGATTGCATTTGTAATCAAATTATTATTGCTTAATTGATTGGTTTTTAGTATTGGTTTTGAACCTTCAATTTAGCCGCACTTGAACCTTTAATCAATTTGTGGGAAAGTGGATCACGATCATTGTTCTTATTGTTGTGATTGATATTCTCATGCGATTTCAAGTATATTTAGTGATATCAATTGAGGATTTCATCATTGTGATATTCATTACCTTGAACTATAGCATTAGGATCATCTTTTACATTTAGGGTTCACGCAACATTTTACTCCAATTTGAATCAATTTGTTCTTGTTCTCTAGGGATTGTTAATTGGTTCATTTGCATGTGCTTAAACTCCTTTCTAAGCACATCATAATTTGGTATCAAAGCATCATCATACTTAGAATTAAGATTGATCACACCATTGTTTAAGAATTAGTTCATAAATAGTGAGGAATTATGCCATTTGATTGTCTTTCAAATTGATTTTGCATTTGCTTAATCTTCGTTTTAGGCACATCATCTTTTGGTATCAGAGCTGCACATACTTGGTTCATTTCAATATTGATCACGTGGTGTTGTGGAATTGGTTATAGATCTTGAGAATTGACGCCATTGTTTATGTGATTAGAAGCTCGTTTGATTGACATTGTTTGTTTGTCTTTCAAATTGGTTTTGAATGTGCTTAATCTTGGTTTTAGGCACATCATAATTTGGTATCAAAGTTTGAGGTTGTGAGAAGAGATTGATTGCAATTTGAGTTTGGAAGTTAGGGAATTATTGAATAGCACATTGATTTGAATTTGTTTTACGTGAAGCTTGAATTGTTTAATTGTGTTGTTGAGGAGTTGTAGTCACTGCTTGTTGTTGTAGACGTGGAACAATTGTCAATCCTTATCATTTTTTTGTTGATGTGAACTTGGAAGGAAAAGTAAGATGTGTATTTCCTAGTGTTTGATTGTGAAATTGGAAATATAATAATTTGTGGTAAAAAGAGAAGTGTGACCTTTGTTGATTTCTGAATTGGGGAGAAAAATTTACCATTTCTAGATTTAAAAGTGTGTAGAAGGATAAGCATATATTTGAAATTCAAACACCTTCTTTAAGTTTGAAGCAATTCATTGAGTAGCATTGAAAAAGTGTTAGTTGAATTTGAATTGTTTTTTACCATTTGTGGAGAAGGTTGCATTTAGTGAAGTAAATTGAATTTGAATTTTGTTGCTGCCATTGCTTGTGGTTTATGGTGTGAATTGGAGTTGTGTAGTGGCAAGGAAGTATATACTTTGAAGTATTGTGTGTGTGTTGTATTGGGGAGGTTGTTGCATCGTGGTTGTATGTATGTAAGTTGTGGTGTAAAAAGGGAAATATTGAGTTATTAGAGTTGTGTTGTGTGTGTTAAATAGAAGGGACATTAACACCATGACTTGAAGGTGTATGTGTGTAGAGTTATGTTTGTAAAATTTAGTGAAGTTGTGTGCGTTTTTGGTGTGTACATTGTGGACAATTGTTGGTGGCGTAATTGGAGTAGCACCGTGAGCAAAGAGGAGTAGTGTGGTGATGGGTTTGTGTATTTTTGTATTTTTTGAGGTGTTTCATAGGTTATTTGTAGTGTGAAATCAAGGTAAGAAAAGAAAAGTTGAGTAGTAAAATTTGATTCAAAAACAAGCATTAAAGTGTGAAAGTAATTGAAACTTATTACTTAAACACTTATTGGTTGAATTTAATTTCTTAAATACTTGGAAGTATTTATTTGTGCTTCAATTATTTTATTTGACTTTACTTGAAGTGACAATAAGTATTTCTTGTATTGGTTGTGTGTGTACCGTGGGTGTGTGAGCATGTGTTATTGTGGTGCATGTAGTGATGTGTGTTGTTAACTTGTTGAAGTTAGTTAGCAACCATGTCAAATGATGTGTATACTTCTACTACTTTAGTATATCAAGTACTGACTTCTTCTCGAACCATTGATGATGGATAAAGAGAAATTTTGTTCTATACTTCTTGTAGGGTACAAGGAAACTTGTGCGTGATTATTGTTGATGGTGGTAGTTGTACTAATGTAGTAGCCGCATCGTTGGTACAGAAACTAAAACTTACTACCACTCCACATCCTAAACCATATAAATTTCATTGGCTTAGTGATCAGGGAAGTTTGCATGTGACCGAAAGAGCTAGGGTACCCTTCAGTATAGGGGATAAATACTATGATGAAATCGAGTATGATATTTTACCTATGTGTGCATCCCATATATTACTTGGTACTCCTTGGTTATATGATAGGAGGGTCTTATATGATGGCTTCAAGAATACTTATGTATTCCAAAAGGAGGGAAAATGTATTATTCTAAATCTGATGTCACCTTTAGAGGCCCAAAAGGTTCAGCAATAAATCTATAGACCATCAGAGATTTTTGAGACTCACAACCACATAGACCAACCTTCAAAGGGCCACATTATGTAGAAGCAGACATGCCAATCTTTAGAGGTACTAGAGGCTTATGAGTAGTTGAGTAAACTATTGGAGAATTCTAAGGGTCAGAGTCAGATGAGCCCATCATCAGAGAGTTAGACTATTCAGAGACAGTTGTGTTCACCTTCAGAGGTTTCAGAGGGCTGTGAGCAGTTGGACCAACCATTAAAGGGCCATGAGTGTTAACGCCATACAGATGAGGTAGAGAAGGAGAAAAAAATTTTAGTGGAACGGGTTGAGATAAGGGAGACCTCAGTGGATAATTGGTCATTATTTATGTTGCAGATGAGATACATCCTAAAAATGGAGAAGAGAAAACAATCACCCCCTATGGTATTTTAAATATTGGGATTCTGCAGTGATACTTCTTCAAGTGGCTTGCTAGGAGGAAATAGAGTCTCTACTGCATTTGATCTGTCAAATTTGAGGACAAATCTTTTTGAGGCCCTAGGAGATGATAGGAATTAAAATCCATCAAGACTTATCATTAGGCAAGAGCCAAAAGATTTCAAATCTTGGTGATAAGGGCCCATTTTGAGCACATCGACCCTATAATTATTTGTTTACTAACCTCTTTTCTCTTATTCATGTATTGTATATTCCATAGGAACACTTATCATACTTTATAGGGTGATAGATAAACTCACTAAGAATTAGCTTGTGGGTTATCCATGGATCGACCTAAACCGGTAATGAGCTTGGTCGACAAATCCTATAGAAGAGCTAGCATGATGAAGACTATTTTCATTTATATTTTTTTGGACTATTTATTTTGTAATCTTTCTCTTGGGACACTTTCATTTTCTTGTAATTGTCTTTTAAGACCGGTCACCCTAAAAGTGGCATAGTTGTAATTTTATGGACTTTTTAACCTTAAAGGGAGCAAGTATAAATACTTACTTAAGTAGGGTTTTTGGGGGGAATCTTTTTTTAGAATACACTTCACCTTTTTATGTGAGAGAATTAGGGTTATTCCTTAGTTCAATTGCTTTTATCAATTTCAATCCCAAGAATTGGAATTGTGGCGAGTGCAACAAGGAGAAATTGTGAGTAATATCAATTCCTTTTTGTTGTGTTTCCATTTAATCACTAGTGAGTTGTATATAGGGTTAGATTGGATGTTTCTTGGTCAAATTTGATTGCATTTGTAATCAAATTATTATTGCTTAATTGATTGGTTTATAGTATTGGTTTTGAACCTTTAATTTAGCTACACTTGAACCATGAATCAATTTGTGGGAAAGTGGATCACCGTCAATGTTCTTATTGTTGTGATTAGTATTCTCGTAGGATTTCAAGTATATTTAGTGATAACAATTGAGGATTTCATCATTGTGATATTCATTACCTTGAACTATAGCATTCGGATCATCTTTTACATTTAGGGTTCACGTAACATTTTGCTCCAATTTGAACCGATTTGTTCTTATCCTCTAAGGATTGTTAATTGGTTCATTTGCATGTGCTTAAACTCCTTTTTTGGCACATCATAATTTGGTATCAGAGAATCATCATGCTTGGAATTAAGATTGATCACACCATTGTTTAAGAATTGGTTCATAAATAGTGAGGATTTGTGCCATTTGACTACTAGTTTGATTGACATTGTTTGATTGTCTTTTAAATTGGTTTTATATGTGCTTAATCTTGGTTTTAAGCACATCATCTTTTGGTATCAAAGCTGCACATACTTGATTCATTTCAATATTGATCATGTGGTGTTGTGGAATTGGTTATAGATCTTGAGAATTGATACCATTATTCATGTGATTGGAAGCTAGTTTGATTGACATTGTTTGTTTGTCTTTTAAATTGGTTTTGCATGTGCTTAATCTTGGTTTTAGGCACATCATTAGTGCTATTATCGGTGATGATTATTCAGGAACTCCATATCGAGCTATTATGTCTCTCTTCGTGAATTGAATTATTACTCTGGTGACACTAGCATATGACGAGGCTTCCACCCACTTAGTGAAATAATCAATAACTACCAGTATAAATCTATGACCATTGGATGCTTTTGGAGTGATTGGCATGATAATGTTGATTCCCTACATAGAGAAAGGCCATGGTGTGGATAATGAATGAAGCTCCTTAGGTGGAGCATTTATTTTGCTGGCTTAGACTTGGCACAAGTGACAATGCTTGACATATTTGATACAATTTGATTCCATTATCAACCAATAGTATCCTATCCTCATGATTTTTTGGGTAAGCATGTGTCCGTTCATGCGAGGTCCACATACTCCTTCATGCACTTCTTTCATCGGTTCATTTGCCTCTTTTTTGCCTACACATCTCAGCAACATGGTGTTAGATGATCTTCTGTAAAGTACATACCCACTTAATAAGAAATGGCTTGTTAACCTTTTGAGTGTTCTTTGGTCATTTTTGTGAGCCATTTTAGGGTATTTGTTTTCTTGGAGGAAGGTTTTGATATCATAATACCAGGTCTTGTCATCTTGCATTTTTTTGATTACCAAGCAATAAGGGGGCCTATTTTCAATTTCTATTTTCAATAGTTGGACTTCGGCTCCTCTTGTTATTTAAATCATAGATGCTAGTGTGGCGAGAGCATCTACAAATTGATTTTAAGTCCTTATGATGTATGTGACGGTGATTACCTCGAATTCGTCCATCAACTCTATCAAATGTTGATGATATCACACCAATTTAGGATCCTTAGTTTTGTATTCCCCCCGTGTTTATAATATGATGAGTGATGAATCTTCGTATACATCTAATTCACGAATTTCCATATGGCAAGCCATTTTGAGACCGAAGATGCATGCCTCATACTCTGCAATATTGTTAATATATGAAAATGTGAGTCCCATTGTTGAGGGAAATTGTATTCCTTCTGGTGATATCAACACTACCCCAATTTCACAACTAAATACATTGGTAGCTTCTTCAAAGAACATATTTCATTTAGGGTCTTACTTTGTCTTGTATTCTTCTGCTGGCTTACTCTCTTCTATTAGTATATTTTCATTAGGGAATCGGGCTTGCGATTCTTAGAAATCTCCTTCATTTGGGTGTTTTACCAACTGATCTGCTAACGATTTCCCTTTCATCAAATTTTGATTTATATATATGACATCAAATTCTGATAGGAGCATTTGCCATTTGGAGATTCTTCCTATCAAAACAAGCTCTTTGCTAAGTATCTCAAAGGATCATGTCTCATTAATAATTCAATAGGATAGTAGAGAGTGTATTGTCTCAATTGATTCGTGACCCAAGCCAATGCATAGCAAGTCTTTTCTATTTTAGAATACCTTTGTTCCCCTTCAGTGAACTTTTTACTCAGGTAGTATATAGACTGTTTCCTTTCTTCTTTGTCTTTTTGCCCTCATACATACCCTATGGATTCCAGAAGTATCATGAGATACAAAATAAGAGTTTTCCTTATTTTTGGACTACTAAGACTGGGGGATTCATAAGGTAATCCTTGATCTTTTTGAATGCCACTTCGCATTCATCATCCCATTCTACTGTGGCGTTCTTTTTAGTAAACGAAATAGTGGATGACACTTACCCGTGAGTTGTGAGATGAAACGGGCTATGTAATTCAACCTTCCCATTAAACCTCTTACCTCCTTGATAGTGCATGGAGAGGGCATTTCCAATATGGCCTTCACTTTGTCAGGATCAATTTTAATACCTTCTAGACTTACGATGAACCCTAACAGCTTGCTAGTCGTGACTCCAAAAGTACATTTTTCGAGGTTTAACTTCAGTTGAAACTTTCTCAATCGCCAAAATAATTTTCTTAAGATGACTGCATAGCTTGGTTTTTTTTTTTTTTAGATTTAGCTATCATATCGTCGATGTATTCTCGATGTAGCATATCATGAAGTATCATGACCATAGCTCTTTGATACATCACTCCAGCATTCTTTAAACAGAAAGGCATAACTTTATAGTAGAAAGTTCCCTATGTCGTGATAAAGGTTGTCTTGGTCTTATGTTCTTTCGCCATTTTTATCTGATTATATCTTAAGAAACCATCCATAAATGAGAAGAGATGATTTCCTACGGTATTATCTACCAAAACACCTATATGAGGTAAAGGGAAATTGTCTTTAGGCATAGCTTGGTTTAAGTCTCGGAAGTCTATGCATACTTATACTTTCCCATTCTTCTTTAGAACAGAGACAATGTTTGCTACCCATTTTGGATAGTTTGATACCTCAATGAACCCAACTTCCAATAGCTTCTTGACTTCCTCTTTAAATTTTAATAAGATGTTAGGCTTAAGTCTTCTCAATTTTTGTTTTTTAGGTTTAACATCTTCTCTCGTGGGTAGCTAATGAACTACTATCAATTAATCGAGTCCTTGCATGTCACCACACCACCAGGCGAACACATCTTTGTATTTAGTCAATAGCTTGGTTACCTGACGCTTTTGCTCATCACTCAAGTTAGCCCTAATTTTAAGGTTTTTGGGCTTTTCTTCGATTCCTAGATTAACTATCTCCATTAGCTTATCAATTGAGATTTTACCTTGTTTATGTTCTTGCCAACTCTCTTGTATCGCTTTATGGTTAATAATATTACTTCCAACGGTTGACCTAGTAGTGTTGAAAACGATAGCAATATTTTCATTGCTTGCTTGCACAAAATGTCCCTAACATTCGAAAGTATTGAATCTGTGGGAAAGTGAGGTGAGAGTGTATAAGTGAAGGAAAGAAGTAACTTGCAATTTTATTGGTATTTATTAAAGAGTTTTATTAAACAATGGTGGAATGATAAACACAACTAAATTTAACCTTGATTGTTTCCTATTCTCGAGTTGACCTAATGCTATTCAGAGGATAAGAAAACCAGTTATTAAGAGCTGGATGTTGATTGGGTATGGTAGAGGTCGAAATCTCTACCGAGTCCTCATTAGCTTGGATTATTCCTGACTCTTGAGTGCTAGTTGGCCGAGAAAAAATTTGTTAAAGGGGTGGAAAATTCATTTGGGTGTCATTTAACTTTTCTTTCTTTCTAAAATATCTTGCTTGAGTTTCTTCTTTCAAGGTTGGAACGTACCCGAGCCCAAACGTCCCTTACTGCCCCTCTTTAAACTAATGCCCCTCTTTGCTCATGACCATGCCTACTTCATCTAATATTCAAAACCTCAAGTCTTCGAGACCATCCTCCCCGATGTAGGGTATAGCTGTTTCCTTGTAAATGGCATAATCTTGTTCACCCAGTATGGTGATTATTTGGCCATTCACTATGAATTTGACCTTCTGGTGGAGATTCAAAGGTATGGCTCCTGCGGTATGTATCCATGGCCTTCCCAGTAGTAGATTGAAAGACCTTGGTATGTCGAGGACTTGAAATGAAATATCGAACACTTGTGGGTCAATCTCTACTAATAAGCCAATTTCCCCCACTATCTCCCTCTTAGAACCATCAAAAGCTCTAACCACTGTTGAACTTGGCTTGATATTGCTCATATCAACTCTTAATAGATCGAGGGTGACTAGAGGGCACACGTTAAGAAAAGATCCATTATCTATGACGAGAAAGACTCACTGCATTATGCCATGGTCATTGTTACCAACAAAAAATAGCCTAAGCATTTAACGAAAGAATAAAGCCTCGACATTTTAATGAGAGGGATTTGGTATTAAGGAAGGTGCTCCCAAATGCATAAGATTTAAGGGGCAAGTTTATCCCAAATTATGAGGGTCTATATATTGTAAAGAGTGTTATCAAGAGGGGGCATAATATTAGCCTAAATGGAAGGTCCAGAGTTGAGAGACCTCATTAATGTAGATGTGGTTAAAATGTACTATCCCTAGGTAAGAATAACGAAATTTTACCAAAATTCATAAATGCTAACAATTTATTACAATTTCGTAGGTTTGATTTTCATTCCTTCTACAAGCAAAGGGGATGTCCTTGAACGGTTAATTACCGTGATCAATTGTCATCAAACAAACTCTTATATCATTTTTTTACACACTACCCATAGCCCTATCACATATGCAGGAAAATAACAAATAATGAACAATGAAGGGATGATAAAACTTAATGGAATTTTGTATGATTCCACCTATTTCGAACATTAGATTTGGTATATTCATTGGATAATGCCACAATCATAAATGTTATGCCCATGAGAAGAAATACATCAAGACTTTTTGCTCTATTCGAAGCAAAGGTAAGCAGAGAAGGATTAGATTATCATGAGGATTTGGTTGTTTAATTGTTATCTATGACAATCAGGTAAGCGTTTGAACTAAGCAGTCATTCATCATGAGTCACATTTTTTATTTAAATTGGCTAGTCTAAAAGATGCCTCTTGTTATCATTATCATTTAAAAATGGTGTCTTTGTTGTCTTTGTAGTTAAGTTTTTCAAAATTTACTACAAAGAGAGACAGCTGTAAACACCCCATTTTCGTCTCCTAATTGTTATTAATTTTTTTTTTCTATTCTTTTAGATATGAAGGAAAAATGAATAACAAAAAATAAAATAAATAAGAATAATACACCAATAATAGAAAATAAAGGTAAAAATAACTATAAAAGATATTTAGGGATTTTTATTAAATTTTAGAATTTCAAAATAATACTAAATTAATAAATATTGCTATGCTTATATATAAGTTGCTTGTAAGATAAAATTGAGAATTGGGCTAGCTTAGTTGGCTCGTGTGCACGCTTGGGACACGTGGAGGGAGACATCACTGGTTAGAAACCAGCGGAAGGCACTTTATGTCGCTTTCATTTTTTTCCTCCGAGCTACAATGTGTCAACAGTTGATTGGAGGGCTCAAAGGCACGCGCTTAGCACGTATTCATCTTCAACCTCCAACCGAGATCAACGGCGATGCGAAAAGAATGAAATCTGACCATTTTGAATAAGATTTTAATGAATCTTTAATCAAGAAAAAGAGATAAACATCAAATTAATACGAATCAAAACAAAAAAAAAAAGAAGAAGAAAGATTTGTTCAAATTGAAAAGAAAAAAAGAAGAAGATAAGGATAGGTTTGAAAGGCAAAGAAGATCTGAGCTTATCAAGCTTGGTTTTAGGAGTCGACCTTGCATATGGAGGGGGAGGAATCAGAAGGAAAAGTGGAAGGTAAACACGAAGAAAAGAACTCATCGGAGCTCTCTCTTTCTCTATCTCTCTATATCTTGCTGTAGTTGCTTGAACCACCACTTAGGGTAGCTTTGGACAAACCAATGCCACCATTGGATTCCTCACACTTGAAAGCTTCAGAACCCCTTATTAATCACCACCAACTGCCGCTGGAACGCCGTCGACGAAAACCTCCAATTGTCGTGATCTAACCCGACCTGCAAATTGGACCCGACTCGAACCTCGACCCACGTCCAGGTTAGTTAGATCTCTTCATTTATTATTATTATTATTATTATTATTATTATTATTATTATTAGTTTTAATAATAAATGAAACAAAAAAAATATAATAAAAATAAAAAAAAGTACGAATAAATATAAAGGATGTATGGTTTTTAGGACTATGTTAATGGAACTAGGTTTAAATTTTTTTTTTTGAAAAAAAATATGCCAATTATAATTAATAAAAAAATTAAATTAAAAAATAATAAATATTTTACTACTTAGAAAATTTCTTTTCATAAAATTAAATAATAGTAATTGACGTTTTCAAAATTATAGGTTAAGTTTTTTTTTTTTAAGAAATAGATCTTTGGTTTAGGAATTTCTTTGAGAAAAAAAATAATTAAATGGTAATAAACATAAACCTAGCATGTTTTTTGTAATTAAAATTAAATAATCCACTAACATTTTTTGATAAGCAAACTACAGCCTGTTTGATCCTGAATAACAAGTACGCGGGCACCCTTATGAAGCAACTCTAAAAAAATAAAAAATATATATATATATATATATATATATTCAAATCATTATTAGAATAATCATTATATCATTGTTTCTAGTTTTTTTTTTCTATTAAAAAAATATATGACATAATTCAGACTTTAGAAGGATAAGGTGGTAACTTTAGGATTTTAATAGGACTGCTCCCCGAGTCAAGAATCTCTGGTTTTTCTTTTCTAAAAAAAAAAAGGAGATTTCGTCAACTAGTTATTTATATTAGAATTAATCTACTCCATTAATACTAATTTAATAATGTTCCCAACTTCAGTTAGGTGACGACTCCAAATAAATAAAATTCTTAGTTCAAGTCAATGATTCATATAGGATGAGCATAGGGTCAAATATCAATTGAATTAGGAAAATAATATAAAATTTTAAAATTAGACTCGACATGCACAAGTTGAAGATGTGGGGAGACAAGAAATAAAGAAAAGAATGGAAGAGGGAAAAGCTATAGAGTTCAATGAAGATGTAAAGGGGGTGTTGAGGTATGGTTATAGGCTATGTGTGCCAATTATAGATGAACTTAAGAAAGAGGTATTGAAGGAGGTAGGTACACTATTTTGAGTACTCTATACACCTTAGGAGTACTAAGATGTATAAAGATCTAAAGAACCATTTTTGGTAGAGGAATATGAAGAGAGAAGTAGTTGATTATGTATTTAAGTGCATGACTTACCAATAGATCAAGATAGAACATCAGAGACCCGTTGGCGTGTTACAACCTTTACTTATACTAGAGTGGAAATGGGAACATGTGACCATGGAATTTATCACAATACTACCCTGATCAGTGACTAAATCAGACACAGTTTAGGTAATTGTGGATCAACTTACAAAATTGGTACACTTCATACCAATAGGTATTAGGTATAAACTAAAGTAGTTGGCATATATTTATATCAAAGAAATTGTCAGGTTACATGGGATACCGGTTTCCATAATGTTAGATCGACATACGAGATTTATGGGGAGGTTTTGGAATAGTCTAGACAGAGCTTTAAAAACAAAGCTACAATTTAGTATAGCTCTTCACCCATAGATGGATGGTTTGTCAGAGTGAACGATTCAGATATTAGAGGATATGTTGAGGGTGTGTGCATTATACTTTAGTAGAAATTGGGATAAGCATCTACCCTTTAATGGAGTTTGCCTATAGCAACGGTTATCAAGCTACCATCTAAATGGTACCATATATGGCGTTATATAGAAGAAAGTGCTAGTCACCGTTACATTGGGATAGGGTGGGTAAGAAGAAATTATTGGGACCTGATCTAGTGCAAGATGCAGTAAACAAAGTGAAATTGATAAAGCAAAGAATGCAGTCAGCCTAAAGTTGCCAAAAGTCATATGTAGACAAAAGAAGATGCCCATTGGAGTTTTTGGTGGGAGATCATGTGTTGTTGAAGATTTCACCTATGACGGGAGTGACAAGATTTAGACTAAGGGGGAAATTGAACTTTAGATATATGGGATCCTTTGAAGTCTTGGAGAAAATTGGATTAGTGGCATACAAACTGGCATTGCTACCAAGTTTGGCTGGAGTACACAATATATTTCACATTTCTATGCTAAGGAAATATATACCTAACTTGATGGGAATCTACCTAGCGATCTTGATGGGTAAGGAACTTGATTTGGATGATGATCTAAATCACTTGCATGCATACATATTTTTCATTATCTAATAAAATTTTGAATGGTAATCTAGCAGGTACAACGATCATTCTTCACGGAATGCCACATGAACTTCACTGTTGGTCAAATTAGGGACATCATCGAATTCACATCCAATGGTTCGCTGTAATCAACCTGGACTCGTCGAACCGACTCTTTGAAGATTATTACCTTTTGTACTTGTAATTTATTTCTTTGAACCATTTATTTTGTAAGCTTTTAGGACATTTTTTGGGTATATTTGAAGACTTAGGACCAGCCACCCCTTTAGTGGCATAGTTATAATTGTTTAGCCATTTTAACCCTAAAGGGACTAAGTATAAATACTTGCTTAAGTAGGGTTTATGTAGTTAGTTGAGAGTATACAATTTGCTGCCTATTTTCGTCCGAATTAGGGTTCTTACTCAAATTTTCATAAGACTCTTATCAATTCTTCAAAGGATTATGGTGAGTAACAACTTAAGGATTTGTGAGTCATATCATCTCCTTAGTTGAATCCATTTCATGCTAGTGTGTAATATTTAGTTTTGATTTGGATTATGTTCTATTGGTTCTTGATGTCATGTCATTTGTAGGGTCAATTCTATCATTATATTGTTACAATTTAGTGGAACTGGATCCTATATTATCTTGTAAATTGCAATTATTCAATTGCTAGTGGACTTTGCTGGTTTGTGTGGAGGCTTTTGTATAAATAGTTCACACCATTTTTTAGTATTGTTGTTCATTGGATTTCTAATTAATCTTATGTTGTGTGCTTGATCCATTTAAGTACATCATCTTTTAGTGTTAAGATTATTAGATTTACAAATTGGATTCAAAAGGGTTAAGAGGTTCATGCCGCTTGTCGTGGTTTTTAGTATCAGAGCTCAAGTTAAGAGTAGGGAATTAGTGTTGGCTGATTTCATTTCATGTTCAATTAGGCTTCGTCAATTTGTGATCCGTAATTGTGTGTTGCAAATTGACTTGATTAATTGTCTTGTTAAGAAGTTGAGATTTGCTGCTTGTTGAAGTAGAATTTGAGGTCTTGTTGAAGCTCCTTGTTGTTGATAATTTTCGTGAAGAAAGAGGAGTAGAAGTGTATTTTTTATTCAAAATTCATAACTTAGAAATTACCTCATTTGTGAAGGAAGTGGAAGTGTAATCCATTGCATGTATGTTTCGGACATAAGGCGTATAGTTATACAATTTTTAGAATTGAATTGGTAGAGTACATGGAAGCTATTTGATTTTCAAAACACACATTAAGTGATAGAAGTTATTGTGTGTTCATTTGAATTTGAAAGTGGCTTCTTACCAATTGTGGAAAGGTTGCATTAAGAGAAATCATTTGAATTTAAATTGAGCTACCCTTGAAAAGTTGCAGTTTGAAATTGTGTTGAAGTGGAGGAGTGCAATGTGTGGAAGTGTATGTGTGTGTGTGTGCTACACCGTGAGTAGAAGGTGTGTGTGTGTGGCATTGTGTTTATGTATTTAGTGAAGGGTGTGTGTTTGTGGCGTTGTGTTTGTGTATTTAGTGAAGGGTGTGTGTGTGTGGCGTTTTGTTTATGTATGTTGAAGTAAAGGGGACTGAAAGTGGTGTATGTAGTGGTGGTGAGTGTTTACATCGTGAGTAAGGAAAGTGTGTGATGTTGTGAATTGTACATTTGTGTGTGTGGTGAGGTGCTGCACATTATGATTTATAGTAGTGTGAAACCGTAGCAAGAAAGGAAGGTTTGAGTAGTAGAATTTGAATTCAAAAACAAACATTAAAGTGTGAAAGTAATTGAACTCATTACTTAAACACTTGTTGGTTGAATTTAATTTCTTAACTACTTAGAAGTGATTGTTTGTGCTTCATTTATTTGACTTTACTTGAAATACTAAGAATTATTTCATTGTGTTTTGACCTCTTGCAACGTGGATTTCATTGTGTATTAGTGTGGTTGTGACTTAGTGTTGTTGAAGGAGTGTGCTGCAAATCGTGGGAGTGTACTTCATCAAATCACAATCATGTTGAATGACATTGTAAATGGGGGAATTGACAATGAGGCAAATAGCCAGGTTGGTGGAGGTCAGGGTCATCAAACTATAGGTAGAAGGACTTTGGAAGATCAACTTTAGGATCTTATTACTATTGTTACTACATTAGAAACAAGGATTGATAGGATTACATTGCTATAACCACCAGTGGTAAATCCTCAGGCACCACCTCGAGTAACTCTACAGAATATCTAAAGGGAAGGAGTAGTGGGAGGAGGAAACTTAGGCAGAAGAATGGAGGGAGATCATCACCCCTATAGGGATGAGAGAGATGATAATTTTGGGGTTAATCTTTACCCAAATAGGGATTTTGGACCACCTGGGGGATTAGAGTATATGAAGTTGCAAATGTTTTCCTTTGATGGCAGGGTTTCAACAGATGATTATCTAGACTAGGAAGATAAGGTTGAAGGCCTTTTTGAGTGCTATGAAATTGATGACAATACTCGAGTTCAACTTGTTGTTGTTGAGTTCATAGGGTATACTACCTTATAGTGGAAGAATTTAGTGATTAGCAGGCATAGGGATGGTAAGGCTGAAATTCAGACATGGAGGGATATGAAGAAGGTTTTAAGGAAGAGGTTCATTCTTGAACACTACAAGCAAGAACTATTTATGCATCTTTAGACTTTGAGCTAGGGAGTAATGAGAAATTTTCTAACACCACCTATACCTTCAGAATTAGATTTGACAGATGGTCCAAATCGCTTATATTTTTACTTTATGTCCTATATTCTAATAACTATTTGAGAAATAATCTTATAGGTACAATAATAATTCTCCATGGGATGCCAATATGTCCTACACTAATTGATGGACACAGGACATTTTCAGATTTACAATCAAAGACCCACTGCGATTGTTTTCATTCTAAAGCATTGGATTATAAAGACTTACGATATTTTTGTACTTTGTAATTGTTCTAAGGACTATTTTATGTTGTATTTTTCTTTTGTGACACTTTCATTTTATTGTAATTTCCATTTAAGATTGGCCGCCTTAAAAGTGGCAAACTTATAATTTTTTACCATTTTCTAACCTTAAGAGTAGCAAGTATAAATACTTGCTTATAGTAGGGTTTGAGGAGGCCAAAGTTTTTAGATTTTGAACATCACTTTTCGTGAGAGGGCTTAGGGTTTCCTAAATCTAATTTCTCTTATCAATTTTACTTTCCAAGAGTTAAAATTGTGGCGAGTGCAACAAAGGGTAATTGTGAGTAGTATCAATTCCTTCTTTGTTGTGTTTCCATTTCATCACTAGTGAGTCATATCTAGGGTTGATTTGGATTTTCTTGGTTAGATTTTTCATTGCATTTGTGATCAATTATCTTGTTATAAGATTGATTACTTTAGTACTTGATATTATCAACTTCATTGGTGGTGTGAATTGGGAATTATAGGAAGGAGTTGAAATCACAGTTTTGATCTATTCCTCTTGATTTGATTTCACGTGGATTTCTCTTGCATTTTTTGTTATTTGAAGAAGGTTACATATATAGATTGTTAATTCCATCATTTGACCTTTGGATTTTCATCAAAATTCCATTAGGGTCACGCAATTTCTGGATTCCAATTGAACTGGTTATGTTTGAGATTTGAAGTGTTCATTTGGTTTATTTTATTGTGCTTAGACCTTGGTTTTGAGTACATCAGGGAGGTAAACCAGTCGATGATTATGTGCAGGAATTTGAAACCCTGATAATTAGATGTGGATCAGTAGAGCCTTTAAAGAAAACCCTAGCATGCTTTGTATCAGGGCCAAAATATGAGATTGCATGTGTAGTCAAACTATAGAGATACAATACACTTGACGAGGTTATATAGTTAGCCTTGAAAGTGGAGAGGTAGAAGCGATTTAACCCATTCAGGGTTACTAGTAGCAGGCCCAGTGCTATTACCAGACTCATTGGAGTTGATGGTCAGTCAGGAGGACCAAAGGTAGTAGGTGAATCAATTAAGGCAGTGGACAAAGTTACCCCTAGCATAGATAAGGAGAAAATGACTTCTGGAAAGGGTAAAGAGGTAATAAGACCAAAGGTAGTAAGTGAATCAATTAGGGCAGTGGACAAAGTTACCCCTAGCATAGATAAGGAGAAAATGACTTCTGGAAAGGGTAAAGAGGTAATAAGACCTAATGTTAGGTAGACAGTACCAAGAAGCACCAGTGGGAAATTGCGCTAAATTAAATGTTTTAAATGCATTGGATTTGGGCATATGGCTGCAAAGTGTCCTAATAAGAGTCATGATAGTTATGGAGGGAGTTGGAGAAGAGCATGAGGATAAGAAAGAACTAGTTGAGCCTATAGACCTGTCTATAGAATTGCAGTAATATTATGATGATCAGACTGTTGAAACACATGAGGAAGGAATAGGTGACTAGTATTTATCAATTAATGTGTTGCGTAGGGTTCTGACTTTATCTCCTAATGCTAGGGATAAACAGAGAGAGAGCATATTCTACACTTCTTGTAGGATTAGAGGTAACCTTTGTGTACTGATCATTGGTAGTGGTAGTTGCACAAATGTCATATCTGCTGCATTGGTAGACAAATTACAACTATCTACTAGTTTACATCCTATTCCTTATAACTTGCATTGGCTGGACAATAAGGGCAGTATGCATGTTACATAAAAGGCAAAGGTGCCAGTGAGTGTTGGAAAGAAATTTCATGATGCGATCCTATGTGATGTGATTCCCATGTATGCCTTTCATTTACTATTAAGTAGACCCTGGATGTTTGATAGAAAGGTGTTACATGACGACTTCAGAAATACCTACATGTTTTGAAAGGGAGGGTCTCGAATAGTATTGATACCTATGTTTCCATCAGAGGTGCACAATTTGCAAGTTCGAGTTAGGACTACTTCTGTTTCATCTAATAATCAGGAAAATAGGGTGATAAAGGCATTTGGGTTTAGTCCAAGAAGTGACCCTCTAGATTTGAGGGCAAATTTTTCAGAAGCCCGAGGAGATGATGGGAATCTACCCAGCAATCTTGATGGACAAGGAACTTGATTTGGATGATGATCTAAATCACTTGTATGCATACATATTTTTCATTATCTAATACAAGTTTGAATGGTAATGTAGTAGGTACAGCGATCATTCTTCACAGGATGCCACATGAACTTCACTATTGGTTAAATTAAGGACATCATCAGATTCACATCCAATGGCCCATCTTAATCAACCTTGACTCATCGAACAGGCTCTTTGAAGATTATTATCTTTTGTACTTGTAATTTATTTCTTTGAACCATTTATTTTGTAAGCTTTTAGGACATTTTATTTGGGTGTATTTGAAGACTTAGGACTGGCCACCCCTTTAGTGGCATAGTTGTAATTGTTTTGCCATTTTAACCCTAAAGGAAGCAAGTATAAATACTTGCTTAAGTAAGGTATATGTAGTTAGTTGAGAGTATACAATTTGCTGCCTATTTTCGTGAGAATTATGGTTCTTACTCAAATTTTCATAAGACTCTTATCAATTCTTCAAAGGATTGTGGTGATTAGCAACTTAAGGATTTGTAAGTCATATCATTTCCTTAGTTGATTCTATTACATGCTAGTGTGTAATATCTAGTTTTGATTTGGATTGTGTTATATTGGTTCTTGATTTCACGTCATTTGTGAGGTCAATTCTATCATTATATTGTTACAATTTAGTGGAATTGGATCCTATATTGTCTTGTTGATTGCAATTACTCAATTGCTAGTAGACTTTGCTAATTTATGTGGACGCTTTTGTATAAGTAGTTCACGCCATTTTTTAGTATTGTTGTTCATTAGATTTCCAATTAATCTTGTGATGTGTGCTTGATCCATTTAAGCACATCATCTTTTGGTGTTAAGATGATTGAATTCAAAAGGGTTAAGAAGTTTACGCCACTTGTAGTGGTTGTTAATTGAGATTGATCCAGATTTGCTTCCTTGTTTGTGTGTATATGCTTTTTTCAAATTAAGGCATATCATAACCCATACCAGATCACTGCATTACAACCTTTGCAAGTGTAGCGGAATCTTACAACTGTAGAAAGACTTATTAGAATTGTGGATACTAAAGAGTAAACTTTGAGAAGACGGGTTATCAAGTATGTCAAAGTGTAGTGGAGCAATTAAACAAAAAGGGAAGCAACCTAGGAATTAGAAGAGGAAATGGGAAGAAGATACCTAGAAATCTTCAATAATCTAGGTAATTTTTTAGGACAAAAATTATTGTAAGGAGTGGGGGTGAAGAGAGAGAAAGAGAGAATGTAATTACTTAGAGTATTATATATATATATATATATATATATTTGCTAAGAATAAAAAGTAAATAGTTTATAGTAGGAGTAAGATAGTCTTTTCACAACTGAGTATGCCTATATATATCTTTTTTACCAAAGGTTAACACTTTGTTCTCATTTGTACACCTCATAGAACCTTAGATATGCTCTATAGAAATCCGAAGAGAGGAAAGGACAAGCAAGTGCTAGGATTCACCAACTAGTTTGAGGTGAGTAGATTGATCAATAACAATTGATTGTTAAATTCATGTATATCATAAAGTGAGAATTAACTTATTAAGGTCATTTACAGATCTAGATTAATTTATGATATGCAAGGGATGAAACAAGTGATTCACTCATCACAATAATAATTCAAGTCAAGTAAGTGTATCTACTAGTGTATTACATTATAAATTTTATGTTAGATTGATCAATTAGGTTGAATTGATTAGAAATTGGGCTGAGGGATTGATTTACGAAGTGTATAGTGAGATACATAGCCTCCCAACACAATCGTATTGGAACCATGTTGAAAAACCAAAGTGAATCGAGAGATAGACGGCCTCCTAAGATGACTGCGTTGAAATCGTGTTGAAAATCCAAAGTGAATAGAGAGATACATGGCCTCTCAACACGACCATGATGAAAAAAAAAAGAAAAAAAAACAACACGACCTATCAACATAACCATGTTGACGTCGTGTTAATGAACAGTGAACAAGGAGATACATGACCACTCAACATGATCATGCTGAAAAAAAAAAAAAGAACAACATGACCTATCGATATGACCATGTTGAGGTCGTGTTGATGAACAGTGAACAAAGAGATACATAACCTTTCAACATTAGTATGTTGAGACCGTGTTAAAAAAAAAGAAAAAAAGAAAAGAGAAATGTTTATGGCCTTTGGCACGGTCATGTACTACCTCGTATTCAACCACATAGCCTCTAAAATGATTGTGTTAAATTGAAACGTATCTATTTTCCTTTTGATACAATACTAAAAGCGAATAATTTGAATCAAGTATAGGTTTGGGAGATTTGTGGAGCTAGAAAAGTATAAGACAAACTAAGTATTACAATTTAGGTATATATATACCATGTTTGTTGGTTATGCTTAATAAATTAGATTTTTGTGTGTGGGTTTAATAATATTATAAATGAACCTGATTGTGTGTGCATGTGATTATGAATTGTTAGGTCCAAGAAATCGGGTATGGGTTGGTGTTCTTGGGGTGGCACCTTGATGATTGGTATGTGACATTGCCCTTAGTGGAGTCATGTACTGAAATGATTTGGGTCTTATGTGAATGGTTATATGTGGAAGGTTATGATGTGTATTGTGAAAGGTTGTAGTGTATAAACTCATGAGGTCATGGATATTGAGGAATATCCACTATCATATATATATATATATATATATTATTTATGGTTGTGGAAGATTGATGTGCGAGTACTCATGGATAATGGCGAGTATCCACTGTCATATATATTGTTGTTATGTATGGTATGAGACTCATGGACAAATAGGATTACCTTTTCTATATATATATATATCTATATGTATATATTACTTGTGGATAGATTGTGAAAGGATGTTTATGAATGTGACGTGTGAAGATGTCTATGATGTGATTGTGTATCAGCTAAAGATAGTGAAAGATAAGGAAAATTGAGTATAAATATTATGATGCATCTTGCATGTGTTATTGCTTCCGGCATGCTATCTGTGTGTGTATTTTGGTATGCACTGTGCTAAGCGTTAGCTCACCCCTTATAGGAAATTTTTTTTAGTTGCAGATGCTATAGGAGAAATTATGAGATATGTTGAAAACCTAGGAGAAACAACTCTAGATCAGAATAGTGAAGAAAATGTAGAATATGTCTATTTTGATAACTAGTAGATAGACTAAGGAAAGATAAATTAAAATTTTATTTTATCGTTTTGAGAATTTCTATTGTTGGTAAATATTGATCGCTTCCACCAATTAATTTGAATAGAATGTTGATGACTTATTATTGAGGATAAGAAATTTCATTAATCTCTATTATGTAGTAGATGATTTATTATCAAGAGTACAAAATGTGAGCATTTGGAGAATAATGGTAATTGAGCCTTTGTGTGTCTTTAAGTGCTGAGGACACATGGCAGGCCGTAGTATACCTGGGTTTTGAGAAGTTACAATTTTCTTTTTTATTTTTTATTTTTTTATTTTTGAATAGTTTATGGCTATTAAAATATATTTATATCAATACACGCAATGTATGTGCACATTTTGTAGTGCTCAATATTTTATGTCATCAGATTGTAGATTGAAAAACATTATTTGAATAATTTCATCACGAGCACTATCCATCTCCTCTTCTCCCCACCTAGTTCTTTTATATCCATTATATTTTAAATACATCCCTTAATTGTGGCTTAATGTGCTAAAGCAAAACACACAAAAGAAAGACATGCATTGTGGTTGTACTTCTAATCAAATGTAATGCACCCTCAAAATTTATAGTGTGTATTTACTGGTTAGAACCCTTTTCCATTTTTTTTCATTTTTAGTGTATATATCTTCCAACATTCTCTAAAGGCCATTAATTGTTAGTCATAACCATTTAAGTGATGATTTGAAAAACTTTATAGCTGGTTGGAGATGAAAATATAGCTTTTTTGAAAATTATTGAAAAGTAAAATGGATGCTTTTGAAATTTTAGATATATTCTATAATAACTATAATAAATCAAACAAAATAAATTAAATAATATTTTTAAAACTAAAGGGGATATTTGAATTTCGAGGCTTAAGTAGGGATTTATTTGTCTAATTTAGAAATTTAAATCTCTACAAGTTATTAACATATGTTTCTATAGCACCCTGAAGCCTAGGTTGCACTACTACCTGCTATGTGTCTTTATCTCACAAGAACACATTAAGACTCTAAATTAACTTTAATACACTTTAACTTGTACCTCCTATATAAAAACATTTCATAAAGAGTAAGATCAGAAACATTAAAAGTTGCGCTTACATTACTATAGTGACTTGGCAAGTCAATCTTGTAAGCATTGTCATTGATACGCTCCACTACTTGGAAAGGTCCATCTCCCCTACGATGCAATTTAGACTTCCGCTACTCTACAAATCTTTCCTTTCTCAAATGCACCCAAACCTAGTCTCTTGGATGAAACAAAGTCTTGACAAGTCCCTTATTTACCTAATGAGCATAGTGCTCGTTTTTTATTCTTAATGTTGGTCCGAACTTGAGCATGCAATTCCTTAACAAATTCTGCCTTGTTCTTTCTGTAAAGATCAACAAACTCGTTAGTGGGTAAAGGAAAAATATCCAATGGGTTAAGGGATTAAAGCCATATACAACCTCAAATGGAGAATATGATGTAGTGGAATGCATCGTCCTATTATATGCAAATTCTACATTAGGTAAGCATGTCTCCCATTGTTTCAAGTTCTTATAAATCACAACATGCAATAAGATTAAGAGAGTCCTATTGACCACTTCAATTTGACCATCAATTTGAGGGCATGCAACAGTAGAAAATAACAACTTAGTGCCTAACCCTATTCCATAGAGTATGCTAAAAATGACTCAAAAATTTTACATCCCTATCACTTACAATAGATTTAGACAAACCATGCAACCATGCAATCTCTCCAAAGAACAAGTCAGCAATATGTTGTGCATAATTAGTTTTAGAACAGGTAATGAAATGAGCCATCTTACTAAATTTATCGACAACAATAAATATGCTATCTTTGCCACTTTGAGATTGTGGTAACCTTAATGTAAAGTCCACAAAGATGTCAATCCAAGGTTGCTTAGGCATAGGTAATGGAAGATATTCCCTATGGGGCATTACTTTGGACTTACCCTTTCTACATGCAATGCACTTATCACACACATTTTGTACATCATGTTTCATCTTAGGCCAATAAAAATGTTCATACAAAATGTCTAAAGTTTTTCTAACACTAAAGTGTCCCATTAAACCACTACCATGTGTCTCCTTTACCGGCAGTTCACGTATAGAACATTTTGGCACACATAACCTATCTTTCTTAAATAAATACCCATCATGCCTATAAAAGTGAACATATCCACATTTAGAATAAGCGGCCTAAATTTGACCGAAACCAGCATCATTCTCATACAATTCTTTCTTGCATTCAAATCCAAGTAGTTTAGTATGTAAAGAAGTCAAAAGTGAGTGCCTTTAAGATATTGCATCTGCCACCACATTTTCCTTCCCTTGTTTGTATTTAATCACGTATGGAAACGTCTCAATCAATTCTAACCATATGGCATGCCGCTTGTTCAACTTACCTTGAGTTTTTAGGTACTTTAAACTCTCACGATTGGAATGAATGATGAACTCCTTAGGCCATAAGTAATGCTCCCATGTTTACAGGGTCCTCACTAAAGTATATAACTCCTTATCATACACTGGGTAATTTAGCATACAATTGGTTTTCCCTCAAAACATTAAACACACATTGCAGATGCTAAACGTGATCATCTAATGTTCTACTGTAAATTAGAATGTAGAAGTATACAACAACAAATTTTGCAATAAAATGATGTAGAACATGATTCATTAGCCTCATAAAAGTGCTAGGTGCGTTTGTTAACCCGAAAGGCATTACCATCCATTCATATAAGCTATGTTTAGTCTTAAAAGCCATTTTCCATTCATCCCCCTCTTTCATACGAATTTGATAATAGCCATTCTTTAAATCAATTTTAGAAAATAAACAAGCATCATGAAATTCATCAAGCATATCATCTAATCTAGGAATAAGATGTCTATACTTAATTGTTATCTTGTTAATTGCTTGGCAGTCGACATACATTTGCCAAGTCCCATCCTTCTTAGGAACCAAAATGACAGGAACTAAACATAGGTTGAGGTTCTCCCTTACAAATCCTTTCTCCATCAATTCATCAACCTGCCTCTGAATTTCCTTTACCTCCTCAGGATTAGTTCGATAAGCTGGTCGGTTAGGAGTAGATGCACTTAGTAAGAAATCAATTTAATGCTCGATACCTTATAGTGGAGGTAGGCCCTACGATACTTCTCTAGGAAACAAGTCTTCATATTTCTGGAAAAGAGACACCACCATACTAAGCGACGAAGAGTTAATGTCAGTATTAGTAAAATAGACATCCTTGTACAAAAAGTACAAGTAGTTGTTTCCTTGCCAACAATGTACTATTTGCCTCACTTTTTCTTGCAATTTTCCCTCCTCTCAATGTTTTAGAATCTTTTCCCTCATGGTTCACCAGTATTTGTCTCTCACTCTTTTCTTTTTTCTCACCCTTCTCTTACACACTCACGTGTTTCTCTCTGAATTCTTTTGCTATCCTCACTTGATCCTTGTAAGCTTCCCATTGTTTCTATGGAGTTAGAACTACATTTCTTTTGTTTAGAACAAAAGAATATTGGTTCTTGTACCCATCGTACATCACCTTCCTATCAAACTACCATGGTCGACCTAGTAATAGGCGACTAGCCTGCATGGGAACTACATCACACATCACCTCATCACGATAACTTCCTACGGAAAAAGCAATAAGAACCTTCCTGGTCACCTTCACTTTACCCACATTCATTTAACCATTGCAACCAATATGGACTAGGATGTTTCATAGCCTTTAACCGCGTCTTATCAACCAACAAGGTACTAGCAATGTTAGTACATCTACCACTATCAATGATCAAGCTACATACCTTGTTCTACATGTGATACCGAGTATGAAAGATATGTTCACTTTGACCCTTTTCACCATCATCCTACAGTTGAGCACTGAGGACTTGTCTAGTAATATATAACTCGCCACTCATGGGTCCCTCCAAGTCGACATCATTATACTCCTTTGAGGGTGATGTATCATCCTCCTTAGAACTAATACTCTCCACATCTCCATTATCGTGAATGATCATAGCCCTTTGATTTGGACAATGAGATGCTATATGTCCAAACCCCTAAGACCTAAAACATTTAATATCACAAGTTCTCGAAGATGGTTTAGTGTCAGTTTTACCTTTAAAAGTAGCGACTAGACTCTTAGCCTTCACATCCTCTTTAGATTTCAAATTTGTAGGATTCTTCTTCCAATTAGACTTCCATTAAGAGTTGGAAGTCATTCCAGATTTTAGATTGCTCTTATACTTCAATTGTCTCTCTACCTTAATCGCCTTATGCAACAACTCCTCCATATCTAAATAGTGATGCAAATTCACCACGTCACCAATCTCCCTATTCAACCCATTAATGAACCTAGCCATTATAGCCTCATCATCCTCCTCCATTCTAGCTCTAATCATGGCTATCTCCATTTCTTTATAGCAGTCCTCTACACTTTTAGACCCCTATGTCAACTCTTGAAACTTCTTGAAAAAATCCTTATGATAATAACTAGGGATAAACAATTTCTGCATAATGGTCTTCATCTTATCCTAGGTACTAACAGGTCTCTCTCCACACTTACGCCTATTACGTATTAGCTAGTCCCACTATACACTAGCATAATCTGAAAATTCAACTGTAGCCAATTTAACATTTTTCTCCTTAGTATAATTATGGCACTCAAATACATGATCTACCTTTCTCTCCCACTCCAAGTATAACTCTGGATCATTTTCCCCCCAAAACGAAGGCATCTTCATTTTAATACTTCCCAAGTTACTGTCTCACCTCTAGGTGTTCCCTCTCCCCCTCATGTAATCATATTCTCCTGAATCCATTTCTCCCCCCTCTTCTATCTTAACTCCTCCCCTCAAGGGTCTACTCCCACCTCACCTGACAGTAGTGCTACTAGACGGTTCCCTACTCCGTTCCATCTTATCTATCCTCTCATGGATTTTTCCTAGCTCACCACTCAATATTCTCTTCATCTCCCTCATCAATGAATCAAACATTAACCTATTTTCCCCTCCTCCATTCTCACTTCCAGTTGGACTTTGTCTTGACTTATCTCTATAGTCAAGAAAAGAGATTAGTAACACAAATATAATATATCTCTCACAAGTCACTTGTTTGTTGCTCTCAGTGGTAATGTCCTCACAATTCACTCGTGTTTAGCTCTCAGCATTAATGTTCTCACAACCCACTCTTACAATTCTTTGATATGCAATCAGATTGAAAACTTGCTCAATGCAAACCACTAAAGCTAATCTATTAACTAACTATTGATTCTAAGTTACAGCAAGCAAGGATACACACACGAATTAATTGATATGAAAAGACTCACTGCAAAATTGGAAACATAAACTAAGAGATATCCTTAACACACAAACTAAGAGATATCCTCAACACGAAATAGGAAAGAAGAATATTGCACCGCTTATGTAATAGAATGGCGTAATTTGATTACAATATTGGAAAGGAAAGATAATGTTAAAGGTAGAAATTGGAAATTGTATTGTATCACTTGACTATGTGATTTCTAAACAAGAATTTTTTTTTTGTAACTCGGCAATTGAATACTTCCATGGCCAAATTCGAATTTTCTTCTTTCTTTTTTCTATATACGACTTTCTAAAGATAAAGAACAAGAATTAAAGATTGAATTTCAATTTGCTAAGATAACAAATTGTTGTTGTCAGTTACCAATAGAATTTCTATGACTAAATTCATAATTTTTTTTTTATATACAAATTCTAGGGTATGAACAAGAACTATGGAATGAAAAAACAAATAATTAACAAAGGATAGATGTTACTTAATTCAAGAAGCAGAAGTTCTGATACCAAATGATGTGCAAACCCTAGGTATGTCAAACCTAGAACCCGACTATTGAAATTGAAATTGGAATTCCTACGAATCATCTTGAACAAGTTGTAATTTGTAACTCGACCCCAACCATATCTATGGATTGAAACCTAAGCTATCAAGGATTTCCCTAAGCGTTTGTGTTGAAGAAACCATGGAGTTCTTTCTTAAAGAACAAGAGAGAGTTTTCTCAAAAATTATATTTCAATAATATCATCAAGTGTATTGTCCTTTCCCTTATGGCATGATATATATTGTTATCACATAACAAAAGAATAACCTAAGTTTCCAAACATAGCAAACCGGCCACTTAACTTCTAGAAGGCCAAAATCTTACTACTAAATATACTAAACATAAACCAAACAAATAAAATAAGTCATAATAAAGAAAACTAAGTGCTTCTCCCTTTTCAGTTCAATTTCCCTTTTTCAAAATAATTTATTCTAAGACTTCCATATCCTTGCACTCCTTTGTGGAAACATGAATCTAGTTGATAAAGGTTGGTTCTCCTTTAGTGTAACTTAGTTCCTTCTCTTATAGATCCATGACTAGTCCTTGCAAAGCTTCATTCATTCGCTTAGCTCTAGCTCATGTCATTAGTCCTTCAATATCGTATAGTGGGTCTTAGGACTTCAGTTTATTCCTTTTTTATGCTAGTTGATCCTCATCATAAGCACTTCCAATCTTAGACTTAAGCTAAATTGAAATATGTACAAATCAACAAGCTCTTCTTAGTACTTAATCTAAGATCAATATCATTCTCTTACTCCTCTTAATCTTATTTATTAAATTTCTCTAGTGCCTTACTAGTTATCTAGGTTATGTAGAAATTAGTTTAATTTGAAGTTAAATAAATATATAATTATGTTATACTTTATTCAGCACGATCATGTTGGGGACCATATTACTCAACACAGGTTAGAGCAAGATCATGTTAAAAGTCGTGTATCATTCCATATAACGTTTGGCTTCAACATAGTCGAAACACAACTATGTTAAGAGGCTGTGTTACCCTTGACTCAACATGGTCGAAATACAACCATGTTAAGAGGTTATGAATCTCTGTTAAGAGGTCGTGTATCTCTCGACACAATCGTATTGGGAGGCCACGTATCTCTTATATATCTTTCAAATTAAACACAATTGAAACACAACTATGTTGAGAGGCCATATAGCCTTCGGCAAATTCCATGAACCTAAATTCTTTTACTTTAAATTCTCCTATACTCATTTCTCTTTATCTATAGGCTTAATTAAATCTCTAAAATACATAAATGCATTTAAATTACAAGGATTTTCACACTTACATCAAAATTACATAAGTCATATCCTTGAGTCATTGATTCCTGTTCTCCTATCATCTTTTCTCAAACTTCAGGTTTTGTATGAACAAAGCAATGTACTATATCGGATTACCCATTCTCCATGAAAATTCTAGTATAAAAACCCTTACCTCTCATAGTTGGAATCGGGTTGCATTGTCTCCTTTCGTCGTCTTAGGGTTTATTCAAAGAGTATTTGTCCTTAGTGGATTTTTGTTTCACTGCTCAAAATGATAAAGGAAGCTCTCTAAGTTAGTTTAGAGTATTTATACTCTTTGTGTGATTTGTCTAAATTGCCCATTGAATTTTATAAAATTCCCATTCCTATCCTTAGCTTGTTATGGTAACATAAAATTTTCAGGTAATACATTCTCTTCCCCCCTTATAAAAACTTTCATTCTCAAAAGTACCTGGTTCTAGATACTTCTTCCTCATTTCTGCTTCTAATTCTCATGTCGCTTCCCTTTTTGTTTAGTTAGTCCATTGTACTTTAATATAGGGAATTCTTTTTCGTCTTGACACCTATTCCTTAGTATCCAGAATTCTGATTGGCCTTTCTAAAGATGTTAGATTTGGTTACACATTTGGTGGTTCTAAAGCTACTATTTGATTCGGGTCGGATACATATTTCCTTAGCATGGATACATCGAAAACATCATGTAACTTAGCCAAATTAGGTGGAAGAGCTAACCTATAAGCCACTGTGCCTATTCTTTCCAAGATCTCAAATGGGTTTATATACCTTAGATTTAACTTTCCTCTCAACTTGAATCTAATCACTCCCTTTATTGGAGAAATACTTAATAATACCTTATCTCCCACTTGATATTCTAAACGGCATCTCTTGTTGGAATAGCTCTTTTGTCGAGATTGGGCTGTTTGCATTCTCTACTTAGTTGGCTTCACTTTGTTTACCACTTCTTATACTAACTCTAGCCCCGTCATTTGTCTTTCTCTCACTTCATCTTAATGCAGTGGAGATCTGCACCTTCTTCCATAAAGAGCTTCATATGGTGCCAATTGGATGGTTGCTTGGTAATTGTTATTATAGGCAAACTCTATCAGAGGTATATGCTCATTCCAATTTCCTCTAAAATCTAGTGCACATGCCTTAAGAAAATCCTCTAATATTTTAATATTCCTTTTAAACTGATCATCTGTCTATAGGTGGAATGCTGTACTAAATTGTAGTTTGGTACCCAATGCTTTGTGTAGGCTATTATAGAATTTGCTCAAAAATCTTATATCTCTATTAGAAGTGATTGTCACCAGGACTCCATGCAGTCTGACTATCTCCTATATGTATATTTGAGCCAATTTCTCCAATTTGTATCCTACTCTAATAGGTATAAAATAAGAAACTTAGTCAATCTATCCACTATAACCTAAATTGTGTCTTGTATTCCCTGGTATTTAGGAGGGCTGTAACAAAGTTCATCATCACATACTCTCATTTCCACTCCGGTATTGGAAGAGGTTGTAACTCTCTAATTGGTCTCTAGTGTTCTATTTTGACCTATTGGCATGTGAGGCGTTTCTGCTATTTCTCTCTTCATGTTTCTCTACTATTAACAACTCTTCACGTCCTTATACATTTTGGTACTTCCAAGATGTATTAAGTAGGTGGAGTGATGTGCCTCTTTCAATATCTCTCTTTTTAATTCTATATCCTTTGGCACACATAGTTTCGTTTTATATCTTAAGTTCCCTTCCATCCTTGTGTTAAAACTCTTAGCTCCAATTTGCACATGTCTTCCAATAACTCCTTCTATAAAGTGATGAGAGTGGCTACATTGCCCTATTTCTTTTCGCTAAGGGCATTTGCCACCACATTGGCTTTTCCTAAATGGTATTGTATCTCTAAGTTGTAATCTTTGATTTACTACAACCATCTCCTTTGTCTTATGTTCAGCTCTTTCCGCGTAAATATGTACTTCAGGCTTTTCTAGTCAGTGAAGATTTTGCACCTTTCTCCATATAAGCAATGTCTCCATAGCTTTAAAGCAAGCACTACAGTTGCCAATTCTAAGTCATGAGTTAGGTAGTTCTTTTCATATGACTTTAGTTGTTAAGAAGCATAAGCTATTTGATGGGAATCAAATCACATTTGTTACAAATTTCTTTGATGAAGGAATCAAATCACAAGAGCTAGAGGACATATTTAGGTCGGCTATAAAGGCTAGCAACTTACCTTTTAGGTCGGCCTTTAAGGTTGGTGGTGTAGGAATAGGCTGGCCACCAAAGCTAGTGGCTTTGCCTCTTAGGATGGCCCTCAAGGTCGATAGCATAAAACTCTAAGGCTAGCGACTTACTCTCTCTAAAGTTGGCGGCTTACTTGCTCAAGTTAGTTTAGTTTGTGAATGTTTCGATTTTTGTTTTCCTTTTCTTATAAATAGCTTAGTATTGTAAGAATGAAGCACTTTTGACATTTTGAGAATTATATACAGTGAAGTTTGTTCTTCATATACTCTTATCAATCTTATGGATTGTGGTAAGTGGCAGTATCAGATCGTTATGTGTCATATTAACTAATCCATACTAAGAATACTCTTTTGCTGGTGCATTATATCTGCTAAGGGTTTAGGGTTATCTTTTGTTATTGTTCATTATTTTGATTTATTAGACTCGATTGTTGTTGATTATCGGCTGGGATTTGGAATTATGTGATTCTATTATAGAAATAAGAACATCATCTTTTGGTATAAGAGCATTTGGCTTAGAGAAGGGATTGTGACTATTGATTTCCAATTGAGAAATTAAGGCTTTATTATTGTGAATTGTGTTATGGTTGATTGAGGTGAAATTAGAATTGAACACGGGTTGTTGATTAGGTTGTGTTGCTGTAGTGTATGATTGAATTAAGGATTTGTTTCTTGGAATTGATAGCGGATTGAAAATTAGGGTTTTTATTTAGTGCCTTTGTTGTTGTCGATTGTGTGATTCTAAATTGAGATTAGATGAAGATTGGTACTTAGGGTTTATACTGTTCGTTACGTTGGGTTTAATTGGGATTGAATTAGACATTGAGCAAAGGTTAAAGTTGGGATTGTGTCATTGGAGATTCTTACAGTGATTGTAAATTGTGAATTCTTGTAATGAGATTGTAATTTCTATTAAGCATGTCGAATGATAGTGTTAATCGGGGAATTAAGAATGAAGCTAACAGTTAAGTTGGAGGAGGAGGTCAAGGACATCGTGTTGTGGTGGTAGGAGAACTTTAGAAGAACAACTGCAAGACCTAACCACTATGATTACTAACCTAGCCACTTGGGTTGATTTGATGTTGTTACTCCAACAACTACTGGCAAATCCATAGGCACTCCTACCTTAGGTAGCCCTTAATGTTGTGGGTAAAGAAGGAGCCTTAGGTGGAAATAGGGGCAAACAAGTTGGAAGAGAGTAACATTCTTATAGAGAGGAAAAGGATGATATCTTTGAAGATGAGTTTTATCCTAATTGTGAGTTTAGGCTGCGTAAGAGTTTAGAATATGTAAAATTACATAGGCCTTCATTTCTTAGAAGCGGGCCTAGATAGGATTATCTTGATTGGGAAGATAAGCTAGAAGGACTCTTCAAGTGCCATGAGATCAATGACCATACTTAAGTTCATCTCGTAGTAGTTGAGTTTATAGGGTATGCTGCCTTGTAGTGGAAGAACCTTATGGCCAATAGGAGGAGAGGCTATGATGTTGAGATTCGTACTTAGCAGGAAATGAAAAGAGTTCTAAGGAATAGGTTTGTTCCAGAGCATTATAAGCATGAACTATTCATGCACCTCTAGACCTTAAGACAGAGATGTAGGACTGTAGACGGATATGTCCAAGAATTTGAAGTTCTCATGATTCGTTATGAAACCATTGAACATCCTGAACAAACTATGGCACAATTTGTGTCTAGTTTGAAATATGAGATTGCCTGTTTAGTGGAACTATAGCGGTATGACACCCTTGATGAGGCCATCCAATTGGCTTTAAAAGTTAAAAGACAAAGGCATTCTAATCCATACAGAGCAGCAAGTAACAAGTATAAATCCACTACTAAGTTATATAGGCTAGATAGTCAATAGGTTAATAAAGGAGGGATTGATAAGATTGTGGAAGCAAATGTAGTTGTTACTGTTATTGGAAGGGAGAAGGAACTTTCTAGAAAAGGGAAAGTAGTTTCTAAGGTAGACATAAGATAAATAGTACCGGGGTCATCAGATGGGAAGATTCGTCAAATCTAATACTTCAAATGTATGGGCTTTGGACACATTGCTGCTCAATGTCCTAACAAGAGGGTGTTGACTGCTATGGAGGTGGAAATTAAGGATGGCGAGGAAAAGATACTTGAGCTAACAAATTAGTTAGCAATGCTACAGGAGTATTATGAGGACCTAAATGCTGAGGTACATGAAAATAAGGGAAATGATCAATATCTGGCTATTAACATGTTGCGTAGGGTAATGACTACATCTTTAGATATTAAGGATTTACAAAAAGGAAAACCTATTCCATATTCCTTATAGGGTTCAAGGTAATATATGTGCTCTTCTTATTGGTAGTGGTAGTTGCACCAATGTAATCACTACTTCACTAGTAAATAAAATACAACTAATCGCTACCCCACATCCTAAGCCCTATAAATTGCACTAGTTGAGTGAACAAGATAATCTGGAAGTCACTTAAAGGGCCAAGGTTCCAATCAGCATAGGGGAAAAGTATTGGGATGAAGTTGATTGTGATATTCTTCCTATGTGTGCATCATACATACTCCTAGGTCGACCTTGGTTATTTGATAGGAGAGTGCTACATGATGGGTTTAGGAACACTTATATGTTTTAGAAGAATGATGAACGGGTTGTTTTGAATCCTATGTCACCAACTAAAGTGCATAAAGCTCAAGAACATATCAATAAAACCATTGAAAGGAAGTCATTAGTAATGAGGTAGAATGTTATAATCCTTCATGCAAATCTTCAATAACAATTGATTCTTTAATAATTTTAGGGTTTTCTCTCTATTTAGTACTAATGAATAAAAACAAAGGATATGGATAAAATTACCAATCTATAGATGTCAAGATTGATAAAATTAAACTAGTTTGCAATTAAAACATAAAACGATATAGACCACGTTCTATAAATTAATCACTAAGGTTAAAGAATTTCAAGAATTCAATAACAATGTTCGCCACAAATTCTATAGGAACCAAGAATCTAATAAAAACAACTAGAATAAAGGGAAATCCAATTCTCAATATTCAAGAACTCTCCAAAGAAGATTCACACACTCAAAGTGTTTTTTTCTTTTCAATAAAATAGCATTCATCCTTCAAAATACCTAAAGAAGATTATTTATATCATGCCTAAAAGTAACCTAAGGAAATATTAATGAAAATTGGTGTGAGGCCATTCAAAGCCGGCCAAAGGTCGGCGGCCTACATGTAAGCCGGCACCAAGGTCAGTGGCCTTGAAGCTAATTTGGTCGGTCTTCATTTAAGGCCGGTTTAAGGCTGGCTGAACTTCACCTTGTGTCCTCTCGACGCTTATTTCCTCCCTTTTTGGGCCCCGTACTGCCACTTATAGCTCGGATTGACTTTGATTTCTTTGGTGCTTGTATCTTAGCTCTTGGAATCCTATCAGTCCCTCCATGTTGAAAAAGATTCGACCTCGAATCTTTATCGTCCATCCTGCTAGACCACATAAACAAACTCTTATTTCCCTTAGGCTTCTTAAATCAAATCAACCTTGTTTGTTGTACCTCAATTGGACTCATAGGAAGAAGCTCGTATGCCTTATTCTGTTGCTGAATGGTATACTTATTGGTGTATCCATCGTACTTAGCTCTGAGATCATACTGCCAAGGTCTTCCAAGAATCAAGTGTGTAGTTTCCATGGGAACTACATCATATACAATCTCGTCAATATAATCACCAATAATTAATGGAACATGAACTTGTTTGTGCACATAAACAGCTCCCTGTAGACTCAATCAATGAAGTGCATAAGGTCTTGGATGCTACTTCACTTGTAAACCCAACTTAGTAACCCAGCTTGTTGAAGCAACATTAGTGCAACTGCTTGTGTCAACCACAATCAAACAAGTCTTCCCTTGCACCATACCTTGAATACGAAATAAATTGGCTCTCTGATTAGGAATAGCTTCATCCTACTTAACCATTAACAAGTCTCCTTGTACTGGATATGCTATAATGTCTTCATCTTCCTCTTCTCTGCCTTAGTACCCTTCTGTTCTTCTTCCTCACTCTCGACTTTGTCACCCTTTATGACCATAACCCTTTTATTAGGACATTAAGAAGCAATATGGCCAAGTCTTAAACACTTAAAACATTTTATATCCCTGCTCTTCTTTTGCTGTGTTTGGTTAACAACCTCACCAACAATTGCCTTTCCTTTTTCCTTCCTTTCCTCCTCCTTCTCACCATCATCTGACTTATGGTGGTGATATGATTTCTGATCCCGCTTATGCTGATGCCACTCAACCCAACTAGCTAATTTAACCACATCCTCTAAAGTCTGATAATGCTAGAGTTCCACTACACCGGCAATGTCCATCTTTAACCCATTGATGAAACGAGCTATGGATTCATCTGATGATTCCTTAATATCACACCTTGCCATTAGTGTCTCAAACTCCTTTACACTCTTTTATGCTTTTCTTACCCTGCCTCAAGGATTGCAACTCCATCAGCATCTCTTGTTTATAGTAATCTGGCACAAATCTGCGTCTCATCAATCTTTTCATCAAAGCCCATGAACGCACTTTCTCTTCATCTGCCCTACGTCTCTCAGTTTGTAGTTTATCCCACCACAGATTAGCATATTCAAAGAATGCTAGAGATGCCATCTTCAACTTCATGTGCTCATCCCACTCATAGCAGTTAAACACCTTCTCAACCTGTGGCACCCAGTCTAGGAATTCCTCTAGTTTACTACTACTAGAGAAAGGTGGGATTTTTAACTTTATGTTTTCAATCCCCTTACGCTTGTCATCCTTATTTCCTCTCCTACTCCTTTCACTACCGGCATCAGATTCATCACTAGAATGTCTCCTCTTAATTCCTGCACCACTATGGCTTCTTCTATCCCTAACCTCCAATCTCTCCATAATCAATCTAATATTTTCTTGGAGTTGATTGAACTTTACCCTAGTTACAACCTCACCACCATTATCAGCATTATTCCCATTGTTGTTGTTATTAACACTTCCATGTGATGACATCTCTACCACTCAAAATTTTCAGCAATAGATATTCACAAAAACCCCAATTCTCACCAACAGTCCAAAACACCAATTCAACACCTAACAATCAAATTCACAGCAATACTTATAAAAAAAATTCCCAAATTTTCCAACCAATGGTAGTATTGAATTAAAGCTACAATTGAGTTGAGATTCAACACCTTACCGATTTAACCCGCGTCAATTCACAAATCCACCAACCTCGCTCTAATACCAAATGTTACGATCCTTCACGTAAATCTTCAATAACAATGGACTCTTTAATAATTTTAGGGTTTTCTCTCTATTTTGTACTAACGAATAAAAATAAAGGATATGGATAAAATTACCAATTTATAGATGCTAAGATTGATAAAATTAAATTGGTTCACAATTAAAACATAGAATGATAGAGACAATGTTCTATAAATTAATCACTAAGGTTAAAGAATTCCAAGAATTCAATAACAATCTTTGCCACAAATTCTATAGAAACCAAGAATTTGATAAGAACAACTAGAATAAAGGGAAATCCAATTCTCAATATTCAAGAACTCTCCAAAGAGGATTCACACACTCAAAGTGTTTTTTTCTTTTCAACAAAATAACATTCGTCCTTCAAAATACCTAAAGAAGACTATTTATATCATGCCTAAAAGTAACCTAAGGACATATTAATGAAAATTGGTGTGAGGCCATTCAAGGCCGGTGGCCTATATGTAAGCTGGCACCAAGGCTAGTAGCCTTAAAGATAATTTGGTCGGCTTTCATTCAAGGCCAGTTTAAGACTGGCCGAACTTCACCTTGTGTCCTCCTGACACTTATTTCCTCCCTTTTTGGACCCCGTACTGCCACCTATAGCTCGAATTGACTTTGATTTCTTTGGTGCTCATATCTTAGCTCTTGGAATCCTATCATAGAAAGAATTGGAAAATGACTTCAATAGAGTGAAACAGTCATAAGAAATTTACAAGCTTTATTTAAAGACTTCTAAATGTCTTAAGAAGATATAAGGGCATCCACAACTTCAAGACAACAAACATTTGCAGAGTAAAATTTTCAATCCAGGTGATTAATAGAAATTTGCATCTAAAACAAGAGAACCATCAAATTTGATTGTAAATCTTCTACAAGTCGAAGGAGATGATGGGAATTAGATCACATCCATTACAAATTTCTTTGATGAAGGAATTAAATCATAAGAGTCGGAGGAGGACATATTTAAGCTGGCCATAAAAGCTGATGACTTACCTTTTAGGCTAGCCCTCAAGGCTGGTGGTGTAAGAGATAGGCTAGCCACCAAGGCCAGTGGCTTTACCTCTTAGGTTGGCCCTCAAGGGCAGCAACCTTCCCTCCCTAAAGCCGATGGCCTTACTTCCCAAAGCTGGCGACTTACTAGCTTAAGTCAATTTAGTTTATGATTGTTTCGAGTTTTGTTTTCCTTTTCCTATAAATAGCTTAGTATTGTAAGAATGAAGGACTTTTGACATTTTGAGAATTATATACAGTGAAGTTTGTTCTTCATATACTCTTATCAATCCTATAAATTGTGGCAAGTGATGGTATCAAACTATTGTGCATCATATCAACTAATCTATACTAGGCTTGTACGTAGAGTCTTCTTTTTTGCTCATACATTTTCAAGATTTTTATTGTCATTTTTTTTAACTTCTTACAATTTAGTTTGATTAATAATTTTTTTCAAACTAAATAAAAACAAAGAAAAAATTGGTACAGTTTGCAACATTTTTTAACCTAAAAATACAGTTGGAACCTAATTTATATTTCAAATCAGTATGGTTCAATTGTTTTTTTCCCCAACCCTAATAGGTATGCTTATGTATGTACATGTACATCACAATACATACATGATTATATGTATGTATATCTATACTATGTACTCATAAATGAAGGTATATGTAATACATATATTACTATACCCTCAATTCACTATGGCAATGATAGTTCGCTAATGATGGGAATCTACCTTGTGATCCCAATAGTCAGGGAACTTGATTTGGATGTATGATCCAAATTGTTCACATGTTTTCATTTCCATATCTAATAATGTTTGAATTGCATTATAGTAGGTACAGTGATTAGTCTTTACAAGATGCCAAATAACCTACACTATTGATCAAATTAGGAACATCATCGGACTCACATCTAATAGCCCGTGATGAAGTCAATTAACTTGAAGAGTTGGCTCTTCGAAGAAAATCTTTTGTACTTGTAATTTTTTTATTAAACCGGTCACTTTGTTTTCATTTTTGTGACTTTTTGATTTGTTTGTAATGTTGCTTAGAACTGACCACCTAAGTGGCTTGTTTATAATGTTCATGTAATTTTTACCCTAATAGGAGCAAGTATAAATACTTGCTAACTAGGGTTTATTAGGGGACCTTTTGAACATTGCATTTTGCTGCCCATTTTCACGTGAAAACTAAGGTTCATCTCTAATTTCATAAGACTCTTATCAATTTCTTCAAGGGTTGTGGCGAGTGGAGGCTTAAGGATTTGTGAGTAGCATCAAATCTCTTAAGTTGATTCAAATTTCATATTAATGTGTCATATCTAGTGTAAATTGGATTGTTCTTATTGAGTTATCATTTACATGCCATTTTAGGGTTCCAAATCTATTACTGGATTCATGCCATTTTAGTAGAATTATATCCTAAAGTGTGTTGTTTAATTGTGCTTTATCCAAATTACAATTGAATTGTCATTTGCGTGGAAGTCATTTGATATTTAGGGGTTTTAGAGTGTGTTTGGAGTCACACATTCTTGTAGCTTGTTGTATGATTCTTCAATTGTTATTATTTAATTGCAATAAACACTTGCAAGTAGTAAAGATATTGAATTCAACTAAGCAAGTGTTTAATTAATGAGACTAAAAAACTTTCACACTTAAATGCTTGTTTTTTGAATTTCAAACTTCACTACTCAATTTCCTTTCTTAGTAACGGTTTACAGTCACACCTTAGTCTCATGTGCAGCACCTACACCACATACAACTCTTCACAACAATCCACACCACCACACATACACATGGCACACTCCTTCAAACAACAAAAATAACATTTCAAATGTAGCACCTCCTTGCCTCAAGACACACAACACTTTACGTTGCAACCCTTCAATTCAACACACAATTACACAACACATTGCAACTCCCTTGCACTTTAACTCACACACATACATTCATGGCAACAATTCAAATAACACTCCTTAATGCAACCTTCTCTACAAAAGGTAAGAACAATTCAAATTCAAATAACACTCAATCAATGCTACTCAATGACTTTCTTCAAGCGTAAATAATGTGTTTGAATTTCAAATAACTTCCTAATCTCCAGTCAATGCAATATGAAAATTGCAATGACACTTCTTAAATTCCGAAATCTCTTACAAGAATTCACTCTGCACACTCCACAAGGCAAGTAATTTAAAATCAACACTCTTCTATGCTTTAAGTTTTCACTTTTCTCAAATGATCACAATGATCACTCCTCCTTACTCACTCACGGAAAGCTCAAGAAGATAAAGACTACTACAAGTACTTCACGTCCACTTTTACAACAACAATTAGAGTGCAACAAAAACCATAATCAATTAACTCAACTTCACTTCAACAATTCGGATCAATAAGCAAAATTCAAGAACCTTAATTTTCGAATTCACAACCACAAAAATCCCCCATCAAGAATCGATGCTCTGATACCAAATTATGATATACTTCAATTAATGATTGCAATTAAACAATAACAATTGAAAAATCATACAACAAGCCACAAGAATACATGACTCCAAACACAATATAAAACCCCCTAAATATCAAATGACTTCCACACAAATGGCAATTAAATTGTATTTTGGAGTCATGCATTCTTGTAGCTTTTTGTATGATTCATCAATTGTTATTTTTTAATTCCAATCATCAATTAAAGCATATCATAATTTGGTATTAGAGCATCGGTTCTTGAAGAGGAATTTTTATGATTATGAATTCGGAAATTAGGGTTCCTGAATTTTGCTTATTAATCTAAATTGTTGAAGTGAAGTTAAGTTAATTCATTATGGTTGTTGTTGCACTCTAGTTGTTGTTGTTGAAGTGGACATGAAGTACTTGTAGTAGTCTTTATCTTCTTGAGCTTGCCGTGAGTGAGTAAGGAGGAGTGATCATTGTGATCATTTGAGAAAAGTGAAAACTTAAAGCGTAGAAGAGTGTTGATTTTGAATTACTTGCCTTATGGAGTGTGCAGAGTGAATTCTTGTAAGAGATTTTGGAAATTGAGAAGTGTCATTGCAATTTTCAGATTGCATTGACTGGAGATTAGGAAGTTATTTGAAATTCAAACACATTCTTTACGTTTAAAGAAAGTCATTGAGTAGCATTGATTGAGTGTTATTTGAATTTGAATTGTTGTTGTTATTGTTAAAGTGGATGTGGAGTACTTATAGTAGTCTTTGTCTTCTTGAGCTTACCATGAGTGAGTAAAGAGGAGTGATCATTGTTTCAACTTAAAATACCCCTTTTGTTTTTCTTTTCTTTTTTTTTTTTTTACCACTATTTGCAAGCAATTGCACCCTAAAATTTTTTCTATGATTGTAATATAATAAACTAAGAAGGAGAGAAGTAAGATGGGTAGAGCAATAGGTAGGTGTATTCTTGATCCACCTACTTTTGGCAACACCCTATATTAGGAGTGGGATATATAAGAAAATGGAGGTTGCATGTAAGACTGTATTTTTATGTATTAGACCATCAATAAAAGATACTATTAAAATAAATGGATTAAAAATGCATTTATTTATTCACTAGTTGTGTAGAGGAGAGTTGATAGAGAGTGTATGGGAAGGATAGCGATATAAAAGAAAGAAGAGTTGGGATATTTCTTCACCATGTTGTGCGCAAAAAAAGTCATAATTATAAATGATTCAACAGTTAGATCACATTACTAAAATATTTTATTAATTTATAAATGGTACAAAACGTCAAAAAAACGTTCACTAAAATGCGTGCTCTGACAAAAGAAAATCCGCAAAAAGAAAATTAATAGGATGAATGACTTAAATGATCTAAAAGTGCAGATTAAAAAAAATTTAAAAAGTACCACAATAAAAGATTTATTTATGAATTATCCAATAGTTTAGATAAATAATTTTTTTTAATCACCAATAAGTGACTTATCTCAATACCATCCCAATTATATAAAGTAATTAACCTTCATATGTTTAGAAATTTTGTTGACAAACAATAGGACAAGAACTTTGAAAATTTTAATTACCTAAATCAAGATTGTAAAAATAATTTCTAGTAACATGATCAAATTAAAAAAGAAAAAAAATATCCGAGAAAATAGAATTAAAAAGCAAGAGTTTTTAAGAAGATTTTGAATAAGAAGCTCTAAGAGTTTTTAAGAATCATTTGTTTTTAGTATCAAATGAGCAATCAACTGTAGGCTAAAATATTTTCTATGTAAATCATCAACTAGGAAGGAGAGAATTAAGTTAGGTAGATCATGAGATTATTTTATGTCAAAACGTGTAGTAATGTAAGTTATAACTAGGCTCAACTTTACACACACACTACAAGAATTTTGGCATTTCATGATGTTTAATAAGTGTCACCCATTTAATAACGTTTATTAAATGTTACAAATAGATATTACTAAAAGTTTGTTACCTAAAGTATTTAGTGACATTTAAAAGGTAAATGTTACCAATAAATTAATAATAGTAACTTTTAAACGTTACTAATAAGTGACATTTAGTAACTTTTGCACATTACTAAAAGTACATAATTTGATGCCAAAGTTTTTTTCCAAAATTCATTTTTTTAGTAACATTTAAACATCACAAAAATGTGAAAAATCGGTAATGTTTAAATGTCACAAAAAAAAGTTTAAACGTAACTAATAAGCAGTTTTTTTTCAAATTAAACATTGCAAATAACTAATATTTAGTAATGTTTAAGCATAACTAAAAGGTTTTTGGTAACGTTTAAATGTTACAAAAAATGATTGTTATAACAATATGATAAGTCGATTTATAAATGTAACAACTTAAATCTATAATAAAATTGTATGCAATGAAATAATAAAGGTGAAAAAAGTGGACATTTGGATATAAGCTTATAATTATCCTCTTCCATCATCAACTACACTTTACAAAAGTAGACATTAACATATCCCAAACAATATTATCCAAACTTTACATAACTTAGTAGTAAAATAAACTCTTTATTTATAGTCTATTATTGCCTAAATTGATAATTAACTTCCAAAGAGTGGCCATACAATAAACAATAATTGATAAACTAGCTATTCTATTGCTCAGTATGATTATTATATAGCAAAAAGTCACTAACAAAATAAACCATCCTTCATAAATTACTTTCTTCCCCACTTTCATCACCCTCTTCAAAAAGGTTAGAACCAAAATAAACTCTCTTTAACAAGCTATCCTCTTCGCCACTTTCACTATCATCATGAAGTTCAAGGGGAATTCTAGAAGGCATAACAAACTCCTAATTGCTTGTAGATCCTGTCACATAAACGTATACAAGGTGTAAGATAACTTAATTAATATAGTAATGCAATAAACGTGATTGTAATGTTTAATATTCACCTGAATTAGATGAAAAATCCAGAAGAAACCTTTGCAAAACTTGAAATACACTGTTTAGCTACAAGAAGATAAAAATCTAGTAAAAAATTAATCTTATGGAAAAAGAGAGATATAGTACTATACATGTAAAATAGAAGATTCTATCAGCTACAAATATCATTACTACTTAAATAATGGAAATCTCAACATCATCCAGAACAATAGGATTGTAAGTTAACTCATTCTTTATGAAGAAAAACTTAGTGAAACAACATAACAACTAAGACACCATTCCAAAAATAAAATAAGCCTTAAAGAAAAATTGAAAAAAATGAACTTCAAATTAGGTCAAATAAGAAGATGTACCTTATCCTCTTGAGCCTGCTGTAAATTCTTTAATTCTTTAAACTGAATATCTTTTTTTTTTTTGCTCCGTTGTTTCTCTGCTTCAAGCTCTTCCCACAATCTTTTATTTTTGTCATTTTTTTACACTTAAGGTCAAGAATTTCAATGCAGCCTTCCACAGTTTCATCCAAAGTTTTCAAGAAGCACTCTTGAGGAAACTAGCACAATATGTAACAATATGAAGTAATGATATAGATATTTGTAACATTCTCATATTTGATCCTTGAGTTGAGAACCATCGACACTAGATGCCTCTTCCACTCATCCATATTAGATAATGAGAAAAGAATGAACAACCAATATGAAATCTAACATGTTTTAATAGTTATAGAGTACCTTCATTGAAAATGTCTTGGACAAGAGCTCCTTAAATTCCCGGTACAATGGAATGCATACATATTCCCTCCCTCCACACTCCCCCCCCCCCCCCCCCCCACCTTAGATTAACAATATCACTTTGTTGACTCAGGTTACAAAACCAAATAATCAAGACACTTGTAATATGATTCTATGAGCCCAATTTTGTAAAATAAACATTATTCTATCCTAGTTTACTCAAAACATGTATAGAATCAATTGGGAGGGAAAGAAAACTTATAGTAGCCGCCACTATCATATGCTGGAAATTTCTATTAATGTATATAGAATCAATTAGGAGGAATTAATGTATGCTCTTTAACATGTCTCCTTTAATTTAAAAATGCATTTCTAGAAAGAGGCTTAGTGTATTAGAGTTTCCTATTATGAAGGTGTCGAGTCTAATTTTTGAATTCCCATTCCTAATCCGATCTAGACTAGACTCTATGCTCATCTAATGTAGATCCCCGACTTGAGTTAGGAATTTCTTTTGATTTTTGGAGTCGCCACCCAACTGTTGTTGGGAAAATTGAATTAAGACTAAAGGAGTGGATTAGTCTTAATTTGGACTACTAGTCGTCGTTATTTCCTCTTCTCGTTTTTGTGAGAAGAGAAAAAGGGAAAACCAGAGTTTCTAAGTCCGAAGGCTAACCTATTAAAACCTTTACGGTTACTACCAAATCTTCTAAAATTGTTCCTCTTTAGAAATGTGTTTCATTGTGTTTCTGTTACTTTTTATTATGTTTATGAATGAATTTTTTGAAAAAATGATTTTTCATTCATTTTAGGGGGTTGACCCGAATGGGTGCCTACGTACCTGTTACTCATGATCAAACAAGCCGTAGTTCGCTTTTTAAAAATCTTAAGTGTGTTTGTGAATTTTAATTTATGAAATCTCTTTTGGTTTATGTTCTTACTATTTTTGGGATTTTTCTGAAAATTTCTAAGCCTAAGCTTTGATTTTATTTTGAAAATGATTTTGAAGAAAACATCAATTTTGATTTGTTTGAAAAAGATTTTTCCAAGTGCTAAACTCATTTTTATGATTCTTTTATAATTTTTGAATTTTTTCATGATTTTTATGATTTTTGTGATTTTTGGGAATTTTTGTTGAAAATTTTATCCTAAGTTTATTATCTATCCTTTTTTTGAAATCTAAAATTTTATCATTACTTTCCTAATATTTTTATTATTTTTCTGTATTTTATTTTATTTTTTATTTTTTATTTATTTTTCTACATTTTTTATTCTAGAAAAATCTAATTTCTACATTTTCCTATTTATTGAAAATATAACAAATACAAATAATTAATAAATAAATGACTAAACAAATAACAAATAATAACCAAATAATAAATAATTCGGAACAAATAAACAAAATAAATAAATAAAATAAATCAAATTCGGAAAATCCGACTTACTTGGATCCGGGTCGGTGCGCAGGTCGGGTCGAATCGAGTCGAGTCGGATCAATCGGATATGGCGGCGAGGAGGGCTCGTTCACGGCATTCTAGCGGTCTTTTGCGGCGGGTGAGGTGTCAAATCCTAGCTTCTTGAGGGTGCTGAATCCAATGGTGGTGGCGGTTCACTCCCAGAACGTCTCCTTGCGGTGGTTTAACTCTGATCGGTGGTCGCAAATTTGGGTTTCCTTCGATTTACACTCTTTTCTCTTTTTTCACAATTCTGATATGTGCTTTGGCTTCTCCACCTCCTCCTCTATTTATAGGCACTTAAAACCGAGCTAGATAAGCTTGAATTTCCTCTGATTGAAGCTGATCGGATTTTCGGTTGAAAAACCAACTCTGATTCGTGTCCATCTAACGATTTGTTGCGATTTGATTCCAATTAGATAATGTTTATCTTATTTCTGTTGAAGATCTGTTGGATTTGTGCAAAAAATCAAAACAACCGAAATACGAATTTTTCCTTCGCTGGCGATCTCGGGCTCGAGGTAGGAGACGATCACGTGCCCGGCGCGTGCGCTTCCTCCAGCCAATCAGATGGTGCCACGTATCCTGGGTAAATGAAAAATTCAGAAAACGCGGAAACTACTTCCCCCGTGTTTCGAACCCACAACCTCGCACCCGCACCATGCCTTAGCCCATGGTCCGGACCAGCTGAGCTAGCCCACTTTCCTGATTTTTCTAATTTCGCAAATTGCATATATGCAATGCGATTTTCCTTTTTTTTTTTTTGAAAATTCCAAATTTTGTAAAAATTGTTTATTATTTATTATTGCTATTCCTGAAATCATTTTTCAAAATTGATGTGTTTTCCTATTTATTTTTATTTTTTTGAACATTTTTATTATTTATGGTAAATTAGAGAAAAATTAGAAAAAATTGAAAAAAATTGAAAATTGATTATTATTGAGAATTATTGATTCCTAGGGCAAAAATGGGATGTTTACATAAGGTAAGCATGTGAGATTTGTTTGTGTCTTGTGCAGTATGTTTGGCATTAAGTGGGTAATTGAGATTTGTTTTCTGCTTAGTTGTGGCTAGTGAGTGTACACATCCTTTTTATTGGAAGGAGCAGTGGAAATGATGTTTCAATTTTCTGAGGAGAAAGTGTTAAGGTACTTGCAAAAATTGCATGATTAGGTGATTAATTTTTCTTATGTCGTTAAAGCCATGTATGGATAATATGAAAATAGAATGCTATAAGTGCTACCAATTATTTAATAGTGATCACATTAGTAATAGAAATGCCAATGTGGTACATGGAAAACATAAAAGAGATTGATTACAATGAAGAAAAGAACTAAACATTATAATATGCTCACTATAATACAAAAATTTCCTTTTCATGATCGTCAAAGTATAGTTATTCTATTGCTTAACTTTTTGCATCGGTGGTCATCCTTCTTGAGGCAAGCAGTTGAGGTAGAGGAGAGTTCCTAGCTTCGAAGAAAAGGGGATTTTTATCTCAAAAATGGGAAACTGGATGGATTGCTTTTTCTTGAATCCAAAATATTTTTAGCATAGGAAGAAACCTATTATCTTGTCACCATGAATCATGTACTATGATTTGAGAATTTAAACCATAGTTTTAGTAGGATATTCAACATAGTAATTCTTTATCGTACTCATTAGATTTAATAGAAAGCTTAAAGGACCCTACTGGCTACAACTAGGAAAATACCTACTAACTCAACATGCAAGGTTTTCATAAGATCCTAGAACTACATGAATTGGTTACCTTAAAGAAATTTTTTTAAACAAATTATGATCTAGGATAGAAGATGATATTATAGATTGAAAACTTGCTAATAGCATAATACCTTAGACTAAAGCAAAAAAGATACATCTAGATAAAGGGTAGCAAGCTCTTACTCTTAGTGTTAATAAATAGTTTCAAGAACTAGATCCAAAGATAACATGTTCTCTAAGCAGGAGCAAATAAGTTTCATGCTCAAGGGTGTCATGGCAAGCTAATCAATTAACCAATAAAGTCTGTGTCATATCCAATATCCAAAGAACTACGACTCCCTTAAGTGTGAAAGTTTTGTTCAGCTATGTGGAAAAACCTTGTTTCTTCCTTAACTAAACAAATAATACTTCACTTAGATTATGACCCAATTGCGTATTTCTATTTTAAATGTTCAATGGCTCTAAAAGCACGATAGAAAAATTCCCACTTTACCTAATTCTCTTAGCACCTAACTAGCTAAACTAGAACTGAATTTATACCATCATGGTGAGGATGAAAAAACATTTCCTTTTGTTGTTCAATTTATTCTTAGATTTAACATGAACATGTTCAAACAATTTTAGTTCTTTAAGGTATGTGTTGTATAGAGGGAGCGTATTATTGATTACATAAGAGCAAACAGGAATGAAAATGAAACAAGTGAGAAGGAATTATTGCTCAAGAGGAAAACTACTACTACTGTCAACTATTTATGGCTTTTATGTTCTCACTTTATTGGGTGGTAAGGTGGATTTTGGCTTAGCTTAAGCAAACGTAACATTACATATATAAAATCAAAGCAAAGCAGCACTACGAGCTTTGAGATGAAAAAAAAAAAAAAGTCCTAATTGTCTCTTTTTTTTCTACATGAGATCATCCACATACATTAAGTTAATAAGATTATTTATAACCCCTTCAACCTTGATGTAAAAAGCAAGCTCATCATCATAGAATTTGCTAATGCTGTAATGCTAGGCTCATGGTCTTTATACGGTATTGTATGGTGCTTTGTTTAGTTTAAGATGATGTCTACGTCTCTTTTCATCCTAAACCATAGGGGTTATTGCAAAAACATGCCTTCCTTAAATAGCTTTAAAAAATGCTAACTTCATATCAAGTCGATAGGTCTATAGCCTTTCTATGCAGTTAAGACTATTAAGACTTGAATATTATTGACTTGAGTAACTAGAAAAGCACCTCATTGTGACATCTCATGTACTTAAGGGATTAACCTTTGCTATTTGTTTAGTGTTTTTGAATTAGATCCTCTGTGTTATAACCATAATAACTTTGAGAATCTACCTAATTCCAATGATATCTTTGTCATATAAATGTTCAAATAGCATGTTTCATTTTTCTATATTATCTTCATCTCTTTCTCTATGCTTTTGACCAAATCTATCTTACTTCATAGCAACTTTATAGCTTCCTCGCTCTACCTTTACAAAATTGCAACCTTAATGTATATCTAAAAGTAACCTTATCCTTCTTGGTGGTAATATTGATGATGAGTCCTCTTCTTTTATTAAAGTTGATGTTATTGATACTAGTGGTCTTAGTGTGTTAGGAAACCTTTTTGTTTTGCTATCTCATTTAGGAGTGTTTGTCTATTTTTAAGACCATGATATTTTATTTCTCTACCTTTTCTTTCTCCTAGTTCCACTTAGCATTTTCATGAACCTCAAAATCTATCCTAATGATAAAGTTCTTAGTCCTAAGGTCATATAATCTATAACCTTCATATTTTGTGTTTTAGCCGAGGAAGACTCTTTGCTTTGCTTCTCCTTGTTCTTATGCCTCTTTACTACTGCTATGTGCTTATAGAAGATGCTTCCAAATATAAAGATTATGTTGATGACTTTCATCTATTCCAAGCTTTATTTAGGACACATTTTAAGTAAATAGATTACAACATAAACACCTCCTTTACAGTTAGTAGATTCAGCATCATATATGATGTGGATTTGATATGCTCTGATACCAAATGACACAAATTCGGATTTGAATTCCTTCACACAAATCAAATCGTCAATAACAATCAAATGTCACAAATTTTGTAGGGTTTTTTGGATTTTGGTACTAACGAATAAAATCAAAGATATGGATAAAATTACCAATCTATAGATGCCAAAATTGATAAAATTAAACTGATTCACAATCAAATCATAGAACGATAGAGACCGCGTTCTATAAATCAATCACTTCGGTTAAAGAATTCCAAGAATTCAATAACAATGCTCACCACAAATTCTAAAGAACCAAGAATTTGATAAGAATAATAAGAATAAAGAGAAAAAAATCAATTCCCAATATTCATAAATCTCCAAAGAAGATTCACACCACTCAAAGTGTTTCTGTTTACAACCAAAATAACATTCTCTCCCGAAAAACCCTAAGGACGCCTATTTATATCATCCTAAAAAAAATTGTAAGAAACCATTGAAGGCCGGCGGCCTAAATACATAGGCCAACACCCAAAGGCGGGCACTAAGGCTGGCGGCCTTCATTTAGGCCAGCTCCAAGGCCAACGGCCTTGAAGCTAACTCGGCCGGCCTTTATTCAAGGCCGGCTTAAGGCTGGCCGAACTTTGCCTAGGGTCCTCCCAACGCTCATGTCCTCCTTTTTTGGACCCTGCACTACCACCTAGAGCTCGGATTGACTTTGTTTTCTTTGGCACTCGTATCTTAGCTCTTAGAATCGTATCATTCCCTCCATGTTGCAAAATATTCGACCTCGAATCTGTATCGTCTATCCTACTAGGCCACATAAACAGACTCCTCTTTCCCTTAGGCTTCTTAAGGCAAATCAGCCTTGTTTGTTGTACTTCAATTGGACTCATAAGAAGAAGCTTGTATGCCTTGTCCTATTGCTGAATGGTATACTCATTGGTGTATCCATCATATTTGGCTCTGAGGTCATATTGCCAAGGTCTTTTAAGGATCAAATGTGTAGCTTCCATGGGAGCTACATCACAAACACTTTCGTCAATATAATCACCAATAAGCAATGGAACACAAACCTGTTTATGTACATGAACAGCTCCCTATGGACTCAACCAATGAAGTGCATAAGGTCTTGGATGTTGCTTCACCTGTAAACCCAACTAAGTAACCCAGCTTGCTGAAGTAACATTAGTACAACTGCCTGTGTTAACCACAATCAAATAAGTCTTCCCCTGCACCATGCCTTGGATATGAAATAAATTGGCTCTCTAATTAGGAACAGCTTCATCCTGCTTAACCATTAGCAAGTCTCCTTGTACTGGATTCGCTATAATGTCTTCATCTTCCTCTTCTGCCTCAGTACTCTTCTGTTCTTTTTCCTCACTCTCAACTTTGTCCCCCTAGATGACCATAACCCTTTTATTAAGACATTGAAAAGCAATATGGCCAAGTCCTAAAAACTTAAAACATTTGATATCCCTGCTACTCTTTTGTTGTGTTTGGTCAATAGCCTCACTAGCAACTTCCTTTCCCTTTTCCTTCCTTTCCTTCTCCCTCTCACCATCATCTGACTTATAGTGTTGATATGATTTCTGATCCCACCTGCGCTGATGCCGCTCAACCCGACTGGCTAATTTAATCACATCCTCAAGAGTCTGATAATGCTGGAGTTCCACTACACTGACAATGTCCATCTTCAACCCATTGATGAAACGAGCTATGCATTCATCTGATGATTCCCTAATATCACATCTTGCCACTAATGTCTCAGACTCTTCACATATTCTTCTATGCTCTTCTTACCCTACCTCATGGATTGCAACTCCATTAGCATCTCTTGTTTATAGTAGTCTGGCACAAATCTGCGTCTCATTAACCTTTTCATCAAAGCCCATGAATGCACTTTCTCCTCATCAGCCCTACGTCTCTCAGTTTGTAATTTATCCCACCACAAACTAGCATATTCAGAGAATGCTAGAGACGCCATTTTCACCTTCATGCGCTCATCCCAATCATAACATTCAACACCTTCTCAACCCATGGCACCCAGTCTAGGAATTCCTCTAGTTTACTACTACCAATAAAAGGTGGAATTTTCAGCTTGATGTTTTCAATCCCCTTACACCTATCATCATTGTTTCCTTCCCTACTCCTTTCACTACCAGCATCAGATTCACCACTAGAATGTCTCCTCCTAATTCCTACACCACTATAGCTTCTTCTATCCCTAACCTCCAATCTCTCTAAAATCAATCTAAGATTTTCTTGGATTTGATTGAACTCAGCCCTAGTCATAACCTCACCTCCATTATCAGCATCATTCGCATTGTTTTTGTTTTGAACACTTCCATGCGACGACATCTCTACCCTTCAAAAGTCAGCAATAGAAATTCACCAAAAAAAACCCAATTCTCAACAACAGCCCCAAACACCATTTCACAGTAATTCAACACCTAACAACTGAATTCAGCAAAACCCCAATTCTCAACTACAACCCAATCACCAATTCAATGCCGAACAATCGAATTCACAGCAATACAATTCAAAATAAATTCCCAAATTTCCCAACTACAGCAGTATTGAATTAAGACTACAATTGAGTTGAGATTCAATAGCCTTACCGATTTATCCCACGCTTTAATCGAATCCTTCACTCTGAATCCTTATAAATCCAACCTTTGCTCTGATACCAAATGATGCGGACTTGATATGCTCTGATGCCAAATGACACGAATTCGAATTCCTTCACACAAATCAAATCGTCAATAACAATCAAATGTCGCAAATTTTTTAGGGTTTTATGGATTTTGGTACTAACAAATAAAATCAAATATATGGATAAAATTACCAATCTATAGATGCCATGATTGATAAAATTAAACTTCTTTGCAATCAAATCATAGAATGATAGAGACCATGTTCTATAAATCAATCACTTTGGTTAAAGAATTCCAAGAATTCAATAACAATGCTCGCCACAAATTCTACAGAACCAAAAATTTGATAAGAACAATAACAATAAAGAGAAAAAAATCCATTCCCAATATTCACAAATCTCTAAAGAAGATTCACACCACTAAAAGTGTTTTTGTTTACAACCAAAATAACATTCTCTCTCGAAAAACCTTAAGGACGCCTATTTATATCATCCTAAAAAAAAATTGTGTAAAACCATTTAAGGCGGGCCAAAGGCCGGCGACCTTTATTTAAGCCGGCACCAAGGTTGGCGGCCTTCATTTAGGCCGACTCCAAGGCCAGCAGCCTTGAAGCTAACTCAGTCGGCCTTTATTCAAGGCTGGCTTAAGGCTGGCCAAACTTCGCCTTGGGTCCTCCCGACGCTTATGTCTTCCTTTTTTAGACCCCGCACTGCCACCTAAAGCTCAGATTGACTTTGTTTTCTTTGGCACTCATATCTTAGCTCTTGGAATCGTATCAATATATTTTTGTTTAACCTAAAGAAATTTAGGTGGTCAAGTATGCTGAGCCGAAGTAGTGACTCATCATTGGTCTTTGTTGCCTTGTTTGAAGGTGAAATGGGTATATGCATTCCATTGCATTAGTTTGTGGAGTTTGAGGATGTGCATGATCCTGAGTTAGTTTCGCTTAGGATTAAGTGATGGTGACATGACTAGAGGGAGTGGCGTGTGTTTGTCTTTGTTGTTTTGAGTGAAAGGGTTAGCATTCCATGATAGTTTGGGGTTGAGGAGTGAGAAAAAGAAAGGGTTGGTAGGAAAGGTGCTGTTTAAGCATGAAGATGGAAGGGGAATGCAAATGAAAAAAAAAAAAAAAGAGACAGTTTCCAAGATATTTAAGCAGCCTCAAGAGACCAGGCTAAGGTTGAAAGTTTACTACATGCATGTCAAATCCATATATATCTAATTTAATGGAAACAACATCTTATGGCATTCAAAGAAACATATATCATATATTCAGCCATTTTTTAATTGCGTACATGGCTAGAGATAATTTAATCACATATATATTGAGTTTTATGAGGAATAAATTGAATAAAGAGAGTATATACATGTTCCCAATGGTCACTAATTTTAGGTGCCAGTTGACCATATGCCTTATCACACCACTAAATTTAAGTACAACTGTGTAAAATGTCGTCATCATAGGAGATTAAAAAAATAGAAAACTAAAACTCATATGAGAGGAAGCATACTTGTGCCACACTAAAAAAATCTATATCTTCAAGCCTATATAAATACATAACCCATCAGTTCAGTGCACTTAAGGTTTTCAAAGATGAAAAACCAAACTCCTAATCATTCCAACTGTTTTACCATCTTGAATAATAAGTCTGTCTTTTCCCATTATCTTCCAAGACCCAAAATTAGTAGCTCTATTAATCCTACCTCCTTTTGTAGACTTCTTTTCTTTAGGAAAAAAGAAGTACCATTTTGACTCTTTGCTCCATTTGAAGTCCTTATTCTCAAAGAAAGCTTTATTTAAAAAATAAAACAAATGATATAAAACACTTGTATCTTTTTTATGCAATAAAACTGTAGAACCAAAGTGAATTAAGATAAAGAATAAAAAATCTACATACCAGGGAGATGCTAACGAGCAAACTTGTAGACATTAACCTTAGAAATGGTTTCAAAAATAACACTTTTTATCCTAATATATAACTAACATTTATGGTATGCTTAAACTGTGAAATTATGCCCTTGTACATCTAAAATCTACCATGATATTAGGTAACTTGTCATTTTTTTCTACTTATTCAAGTAAGTGGTCCTCTTCATGTGCTATAATCGAAGTCTTATCCTATAGGCTAATAAGAGTACTAACCAACAAATACATAGCCACAAGTGCCTCTAACGTGTTTAACTTTTAAATCACCTTATCGTAAATGAAAAGTTTATCTTGATATCAAAAGTAAAGATCCTGAGTTATCCTAATGTAGTTAAGTGGATGACCAAGACATGATTGAAGACATATTAACTTACCTAAGGTAGCTTCAAAAGAAGGCAACGTGTACTAGTTTCAAGTGGAGTGGAGATGCGAGGCTCGACAATCTTTAGGTGATTTCTCTATTCTGCTAAATGATGGAACCTCTCCTAATCTCCATGAGTCCAAATATAAGACGAATATGTTGCATCAATCAAGCTATGGCTTCCAATTGAAAGGTGCTAGGTTATGAATTTGAAATAATTGTATTAAATACAATAAAGCGAAAAGGGAAACATATCATCTATATGATAAAGGCAATGTTGTATAGGATTATGATATACCTATAATTATCCTTTTAATATCTTCTTTTAGCAAACACAACTAAGGAAAAAATTGTATTCACTTAACTCCACCTCTGCATATTAAACTACAGTTAACAAAAAAATTTCATGTATACGAACCTTAGGAAGACTAAAGATGACATCAAGCCAATGCTAGATGATGAAGACATTAATTAAGACATATTAACTTACTTAAGGCAACTACATTTGGAGCTAATGTGTACTTTTTTCAACTAGAGCAAAGATGCAAGGCTCAGTGATGTCCTATATGATTGCTCTACTATGTTCTATGATGGAAGGTCCTTGCTCTATGATGCTCAACAATGGAAGGGCTTCACTATGTTGCTTTGTTCTGTTAGGCCATGAATTTGAAATGATAGTATCCTAGAAGTCACAAAATCATCTAATGAGGAACTACACCCATTTCATATAGGATAGTGAATAGAATGAATGAGATTGAACTGAAGAAATCCTAAGTACATCTCAGCCATTCAATGTTCAAGCAATTATAACATGTGGGCCATATTAAATTAAACATGTTAAGCCAAGTTCCAGCATGTAGGACATTGTAAAATAATCCTAGATCAACCTGCTTGCTAGGAGGTCTAATAAGGATAGCTTTTTAGTCATAAAGCAAAGTAAACCTAGATTAGAAAGCCAGCTTCAATCATCAAGAGGATTTCCATATAACTCTACATGTTGTCTATTTCTTCATCCGCATTTCCTTTTTCCTATCATTTCATTGCATTATAACTTCCTATCTATCATAATGAGAAAGGAAACTAAAAGAGACAGAAAATGATGGCATGAATAAACTTAGTCTTTAATGATGGCATGAATAAAAGAGATAGAAAATGAAAAACAAAATGGAACAAGTCTTTATTAACCACCATTCTTCAATGATGGCATGAATAAAAAAAAAAGGGTAATACTAGCATATTACTCATATACAATAGTGTAAGACCTATACATGTGTATTGCCACCATCAATATCAAGTGGCACCACACTAGCAATTTTACATTTACAATTTCGAGATTATGGCATGAATCGAAACAACATTTAACATTTTATTCATTTCTCTACTTATATAAAGTGTGAGAACTCAAGTCATCCTATTCTGAGATATACATTGTATCTAAAGATTGAGACACAATTTATAACCCAAATCAATCATCACAAGTGCCATTGTTAAAATAACTCCACAATAAGTTTCTTTCTTTTGGTAATTGTATGCTATATAATATATTAAGAGAACAAGGAACGTTATGAAATAACAAGGCTCAGTACCAATATATTATTTGTATTCTACTACCTTGATGTACAAGGTATCCTATTTTATTATATCAATATCAAACAAATGACAATAGCAAAATGGAGCTAGATGACAAGGTTCACCTAATAATTGTCTTACACAATGATGTGCAATGTTTTCTCTAAAAGGAGTTTCTGTCTATAAATGGTTTCATGCTCTTCTTTTATAATGTTCACTAAAATTTAAGGCACTACTCATATTCTCACAAAATTTTTCAAAAGTATGATGTTGTAGAATCATTGAGTTTAAGGTTCTTACTTCAAGCAATGAGCACTAAAGCAATCGGCAAAGTGTTAGAGCTCCAATACGCTGTTAGGATTAAAACCAAAATGTTGATGCTCAAGCACATGCAATGGTTAAGTCTTCCCTAATTGCAGAAAGTTGTAAATGGAAGGTTGTCAAACATTCCTTCCTACATCAATAAAAGGTATGGATCAGAGATAAAAAAAAAAAAAGAAATAGCTATATGTCAAAATATAATCTCTATTCTGACTTGTACACATGCATCTAAGTTCATCAAAGAACAGGGTTTTTCTGTAATAAAATCAAACATTATAAATAGCAAGTGAATTGAAGATGCACGTGGACCTATGTATTCTAAATCAAAAATAGAATCTCTAGGTCTTCCACTAATGGTAGATGGAAGACATACCTAACTTGCATTTATAAATTGTAAGGAAACGATACATTATAACATTCTATAAAGCACTCACATTTTCAGTGAAACATACGACTATTATAAAGACTCAATAGGTTATTTATTATTCTAAAAAGACTTAAAATAAATATAAGCATGTAAGGTTAATGAAAACCTTAAAATTACTCAGCAAAACTTGAAAGGGAAAAACATAAAAAAAAAAACGTAAAATTAAGGTGCAATAGGGCTCCAAATCATACCTTTGAGCAATGATTTGTTGGTGATCAAGGAATGGCAAGGAAGAGCTTCTCAAATGATTAAATTTTAGGGGGCGATGGGTGTTCCCTTTGGTCGATGGAGAGGGGTGATGGGTTGGTGTTCTAGCCATGATAGGTGCTCTACTTAGAGGATGGAGAGGAGTGATGGGTAGTGTTTATGGGGCAATGATGGGAATCTTTTCGGTGACCTAGATGGATATAGAACTTGATTTAGATGATGATCCAAATCACTTATATTTATACTTGTTTTTCTTTATCTAATAAGTATTTGAATGATAATCTAACTGGTACAACGATATTTCTTCATGGGATGCCAAATGAATCCACTGTTGATCAATTAGGGACATCATCAGATACTCATCCAATGGCCCACTGTGATCAACATCGCCTCGATGCATTGGCTCTTTGAGGATTATTATTATTTTGTACTTATAATTATTTTCTTTGGACTATTTATGTTGTAAGTTTTTTGGACACTTTTATTTTGTTGTAATTGTTGCTTTTAAGACCGGCCACCCTAAAGTAGCATAGTTATAATTTTGTGGACATTTTAACCCTAAAGGGAGAAAGTATAAATACTTGCTTAAGTAAGGTTTTGAGATTAGACTTTGAAATTTGCAGCACATATTTTCATGTGAGAGATTAGGGATTCCTATGATTTCATAGGCTCTTATCAATTTCAATCCAAATTGGAATTGTGGCGAGTTGCAACATAGAGAATTGTGAGTTATAACAATTCCCTATGTTGTTTTTCCTTTTCATCACTAATGAGTAATATTTAGGGTTGATTATGTTGGTACTTTGATTTGATTTTAGGCGTCATTTGTGTTCAAAATCCTCTCATGTAATGGTATATAATTGAGTGGTTTTATAACTAGTTATTGCCTTTAATTTTACATTACATTGTGTTACATGGAATGCCATTGTTTTAGAGGAGGGGTCCACAATTTTTGTGTTGATGTTTTGATTGGGATTCTATTGGAAATCGAGTTGAATTCTTGATTCAATTGGGAAATATCATCATTGTGGTTTTAATCTCATTGATTTTGTAATTCGGATCACATTTCTAAAATTAGGGTTCACGCAATTTTGCTCCAATTTGAACCAATTTGATCTTGTCATTTAGGAGTTAATTAATTGGTTCATTTGCACGTGCTTAAACTCCCTATTAGGCATATCATCTTTTGGTATCAAAGCTAATCACATTTGGATATTTAAGATTGATCACATCTTTGTTAGTGGAATTAGTTTATGAGTGGAAGAAGTTTACATGTTCAGAAGCTAGTTTGATTGATATTGTTTAATTGTGTGTCAATTTTTGTTTTGTGTGCTTTAACTTGCTTTTAGGAACATCAAGCAATGTGAGAGAGACGGCATGGATGCAAGAACCAAAAAAAAAAAAAAAGAATAAGGGAAAAAACAAACAAGACATGGGAATTGAATAAATTGTGAAGGGGGGATGGCGGCATGGATAGGGAGGAATAAATTGTAGTTTTTTTGTTATAATTTTAAGGTTATTTAATTTGTATATAGTAAGTAGAAAATATTTATAAAATTAATTACAGTTAATTTAAAAAAAATATTACAAATCAAATTATATATATATCTTCTATATTTATTTATAAAGATTACTAAATTATATTATCCGTAACCTTTAATAAATGTTACTAAATCATATATAAATTGGTAACGTTTACAAAATTTACAAACGTTAACCAATGTCAAAATTCTTGTAGTGACACTAAAATAATGGTCGTAGTTTTATTTATTTATTGGTTTTTCTTGTATTTTGTTTTAATTTAAGGAAAGAGCAGCAAAATGAGATAAAGGAAATAGGATTGCTATTATTATTTGGAGTAGATTTAATTAAATCTAGAAGCATGTAAGATATAAAAAAGATCCATTAAATATTATATATTAGGTATTAAAATATTTATTTGAAATAGATTTAATTAACTGATTTCCTTCAGCGAACTTAGGCTTAGGCGACGAAGAGACAGATAAGCAAAACAAAATGTCATTTTCAACATTGGACCCATCAATTTAGGGATGTAAGGGGGACGGGTTTGGGTCGAGTTCAGTAATCCTATCACTCATTCCATTATCCTATGGGGATTCTCAAACTGGCCCAAACCCTATAGGGTTTTTTCATGAAATACTTGGTATCTATCCCAAACCTTACAAAGTTCTAATAAATAACCCGAAACTCGTCCTAAACTCATTAGAATTTTTTTTTAAAATAATTCTATTATTAGTTTAAAATCTTTACTTATTTATTATGATTATTTTTATAAAATATAGCTTATGCTCTTGAAAATAAATAATATTTTCACTTTCAAAATATTTAATTATACGTATTTTAATATTATTTAAAAATATACATATTGATAAATAAAGTTACCGATGTAAAAATATTTTTAATTATAATAAAATAAAATTACTAGACCAATCATATAACTTATTAAATAAAATAACACAAAAAAATAAAATATAATTAATAAGTCTTCATGGAAATAGAAAAATTTTAAACACATAACAAAGGCATTAATCTTATATTTTTAGGAATTCTTACTTGACAATTGACTCCCATAGTCTTCAAATCTCATCTTCTTCTTCATCTATCTTTGAACTTATTGAAATGAGGGGAAAAAAACCTTTAAAATACATTAGAGATTAAGCAAATAATAATTGTTTCATGTATAAAAGAACTCATTATTGTATAATAAAATTTTTTACCTCTCATCTCATTTGATAACCAACTTTGACTGTACATTAATGCTTCTATTGTATTAGGATTTAGTATGCTTCTATGTGAGCTAATTGCTCATCCATTAGTACTAAATACATACTCAGAAGCAACCGTAGACAAAGGAATAGTCAACATATCTTTAGCTAGTTCTTGTAATGTAAGATGTTTAATTCCATTTACTTTCCACCAGCTAAGAATATCAAAATCATCAATCCAAGGAAACACAACTTCTTCTAAATAGTGATCCAATTTTGACTTGACTTGACCATCAGTATTAATAATTCTCAAGAATTGCACTAATCTTGATTTTCTTGAAGAATCGAAAAGAACAATTTGAGTAGTTGTTGAAGTATTCACAGAAGAACTACTACTACCATTCAAATCATTACAAAGTCAAGATCTATCCCTTGATTGATATTCTTGAACTAACTCATAATAAATATTTCTAACATTTTGAATATCTACAAATGCATTTACTCCATAAATAGAAGAAAACACAAAATCTATGGCCTCATCTTAAAACATGGATCCAAAATAGTACAAACAACCATAATGATGTGTACATCACCCCAATATTTTTCAAACATATCAAACATTTTCCCTGCCATCATTATAGTATTCACATTTGAATAGCCTTTCCATTCAACCAATGATTCTCTAATCTCAAAAACCTTTTCAAAATAACAATTTGTAGTTGGATATTGGGTACTAGAAAAAATATTGGTTACCTTATAAAAGTTTGCTAACTTCTTGCAAATTGCTTCTACTACCTCCTTCTTCGGTAGTGGAAGTAGAAGTCGACCCAAAAATCCACAAAAGCCTATCATGTATATTACAATGCCCAGCAACAATTAACTTTTTCCTTCTTCGATAATAGCAACTATCGACTTACTATTAACAATATAAAAGCTTGCTTCTACACTTTTAGAGCTCACCTATCTCATGTCAAACAACTCAAAAATTGCATAATTGCTAACCAATAACCACGAGACGAGATAACGGACGATGTGTGCGACGGTGCGTGCGATAGACGAGATCGAGACAATGCATGCGTTGGGCAACGATAGCTTACACAAGAGGAGCACAACAACGAGATTGAGATTGAGTTAGACTAGATGAGAACGATGAGTGAGACTATGAGAGTGACTAAGGGTTTTACAATAGCTTTTTTTATTTTTCTTTTTTTAACTACTGTAGGTGTATTTTGTGTATGTGGAGGAGTGTGGACCATGGACGTCTAGTCTGGACTATTTGAGTGTATAATTGTATATGGAATTATATGGTTGGGCATTAGGCAACAGCATGCAATAACGTCAGTAACTTACATAATTACTTTGATACTTTGAGTAATTGAGTACGTTTGATAGTAAGTTGTATAAAGTATAATTATAATTTATAAAATTAGAATGGATGTTAGATTATGGCTTAGTCTAATTTTTTTATTAAATATATATTAATATTTATTAATTAAATTATATAAATATATATATATATGTTAGATGGTTTTGGTTCCTAATAGATTTAATATTTGTCCTATTATCCTTCCCCAATCTTACAAGGTTTTAAAAAAAGAAAAACTTATAATTCATACTATTTAGGATTTCTATTGAGAAAAGTAAGTCGGAACCCGACAATAACCATTTGGCTTACATCCTTGCACCGATTGGTGTGAAAGAGAGAGAAGAGGGAGATTACTTAAATTCCTTTTCTGCGATTCACACGGAAGGGACGCTGAGAAAAACAGCTACCATTAGTTACTTTCTTCCCTCGTACATTGGAAAATCAACAAAAAGCCAAAGGGTTTTATCTGTGGTTGACTTAGTCAACCTTGGGAATGACGCCAATCCAAAAACAAAAGGGTAATTTACGGGAACCCATCTAAATATTATTTTTAAAAAATTATAAAATATTACACTAAAGAAAATTATTCCATAGACACGGACTGAATGATGCCAATTATTATTATTTTTTTAATTTATGAAAATATTACTCAAAAAAATTATTTCAAATGAGCAAATCTACTATGTGCCTTAATACAACTTTTTTTAATTATAAATTTTTTTATGAAAAATAAAGTCAAGAAAATTATTATTTTTTTGTTTCAAAAAAATTTAAAAGCTTACATAAAGAAAACGAAAAAAATAATTATCATAAATTTAAAAATTTATTTTAAAAAGTTCGTACTCCTTTATGCTTCATCTTATAATATACAAAAAAAAAGAAGAAAAAAAAAGTCCATTTCATCAAAGCTTCATCTCTTTTCTTTTTTTCTCTATCAATCTAGTAGCTAGTAGCCAATGGAAACATACAATTTGACCCTCATAAAATAGCAAGTGGCAACATGCTGTGGTCCTAGCAATAATACACTCATATCAGTTTTTTTTTATATATATTACGAGCTCCATAACTTTATACGAGCAAAAAAGTTATAATTCTTCAAAATGAGAAAAAAATCACATAAAAAATTATCTTTTTTTTTTTTCAACTTTGAAGAATCATAATTTTTACTCGTATAGAGAAATGAAGCAAATAATATATCATAAAAAAACTAATTTGAGTATATTATAGTTAAGATTAAATTACATTATTGTTTGGTATTTTATAAGAGTTAAGTTGCTATGTTTTGATGAGCTGCTAACTACTGAATTGATAATAATAATAAAAAAAAAGATGAAATTTTGACAAAATGGGCTTAAGTTTTTTTCTTTTCCTTATTGTATTTTCTGGACAATTATGCTGAAGTAATAGTGTACGGTTAACAATAGGGTCGACTGGAAAACAAAGAGAAGGATATGTCCTCCTTTATTTGGTGGCACCCGTCAATTTATTAAATACTTTTTTTTTTATCTTTCCATATATATTGATATTTTCGTAAAATATAATCAACAATCAATATTGAGAATTATTAAAACTATTATATCTGGAGTGTTAGCAAGTTTTTGAGTCATGGATTAAATAAACCATACAAACAATGCAATAAGTCAAGTAAAGATTCCAAGATAGTTTTTTTGGTCCACATACATGTTATTATTGTTGATCTTTATTATTCTTTAGTAATAATTGATGGTGACAATCGTAGTTTCTCAGTGGGCGAGAATGGTACTGCTTAGGAAGCTCTCAGTTGACGAGAAGACTTGAAGACTTCCTAGTCCACCATTTTTTTTGGCATTTCGTTGAAACGACGTCTAGTTTACTTTACCTTCTTTTCTTTTTTTTTTTGGCCCAATAGCTTTCGTTACTTTGGAACGATTTAGTCATATTTCAGAGAGAGAAGGTGATTATGCGGATATGGAAGCCTTCAGTTACGTAACTTATCCTCCCTAGGTATTATCATGGAAGAAGAGGTTAGTAAAAAGAGTGTGAAAAGGAGAATTTAATCTTAATTGTCCGTTTTTCATAGTCCATGTATCAAATATCTGGAGGAAGTAAATTGAAGTAAATGGAGAGGATCCTATTTGAGATTCCTGAATTCAGGTCTTCGATAGATAATACCGATTGTGAGGTTGTCTAGTTATTTTTTACAATTAATAGATTTAGGTTCAAATATTACCATCCTTTTATTAGTAATTTATGCTTCGTCATCCTCAATTTTGGTTGCCACATTAACAAGGCTTTGTCTGCTTAGTTCACAAATGCCAGAAGTTATTTTGTTTTTTTAATATGTTTAATAAGTATGCAATAATATATCCCTTATATAATTTATTTTTATTTGTATAATTTTAAATAAGACCATTTTAAATATAAAAGCCGCGTCAAAAAGATGATATTTGTTACAAAGATTCATACTTAACAATATTCCTAGCAAGCAAAGAAAAAAAAATAGTAATTATGTTGTCTTGCTAATTGTCATATAAGTGGGTCTACAAATTGGTTAGTGGGTAATGAGCGTGTTGGTTGCCAAGGTCTCGGTCGACTGGCTTGATCTTTGGCTCCACATCAGTCTCCTCAGGGACTAAATACTCAAATAATAAACTTATATTTATTTGACCCTGATTGAACCGGGTGGTAACTCAAGTTTTATTTTCTTTTCACAAATTCATGAAAATTATTTAATTTGTAGCCGAAAATAGCTTACCTCCAGATAGTACAATGCATGTGCACAATATATATATTCAAAACTTGTCAAGTTCAATATACATGTTACGATTGTTAAGATTCACGTTGGTTGGAGCTCTCCATAAATACTCAGATCTAATTTGATTTTACATGTTCGTATCTACGCCTTGAAATCTGTTTGTGATTAGATTGACACAAGGCATGTATGATAATGATTAATTAAGTTTACACACAAATTAAGTTTAATTAATGTCACACCTCTAATTCTTTATGACAATGATAGTTAGTCACGTAACCTATTGAAATAAAATGTGTAAAGTTATAATTAGTAGATGGGTTTCTAAATCAATTTTAAAACCTTAAAATTGTTAATTAAACTTTGAAAACATTTTGACAATTCATTTAATTTTAAAAAACATTTATACATTAGTTTGAGGAAAACATATGAATAAAGCATGATAGGTGTTGAAATCCTAGGGCCCAAAGGGCTCACAAGATATAAATATAAGAATGGGTCATAAAGTGGTAGGTGTCTCCCAATAATAAATCAAATATAGTATTAAAAGATAAAAACTAAGTTTAGAATTATAGTAAAAGTAGTAGTTTGTATAATCTAAATCATCAAACCCATCCTCGTACTCTTTCTTGGAGCCAAAACCCATTGAATTGCACAAGGGATCAATAGCAAAGTCCTCACCTAAAAAAGAAATGTGAGCCAAAAGACTTAGTACATAGTAATATAAACACATGCACAAATGTCAAATAGACTTACACACTAATGTCACAAACAATCGTACAATTTATTGATTATCTTATTTAAGTAAACAACAAGCACAAAACTACTCATAAATCTGGATAATATGATGAGGGACCTAAGGTCCGAATTTACTACAATGACAATTAATGACTGATGAGAGCAAATAAACTCCACATTGTAGAAATTGAAACTTAAGTAGCCTCATTTATATGACTTCACTATTATACAATTCTCACTTATCACAATCCAGCTATATCATATTGTCTATCAAGTTTCATAACCTTAGATGACTCCCAATATATCTTCTTTCCATTTAGAGTTCCCATTATCCGACATAATTTCACTTATCAGCTACCCATCAAGTCATTCTTCGATGGCTTAAATAACGAAGCATAAGCAAAAAATAGATATTTAGTCGTATTGATTATTAGTCTAGTTAATTTTTCTAACTTAGTAAGCAACATACATGTTATTATGCACCTAAAAGGGTTAAATTTTCCTAAATTGAAGTTCAAATTTTCCATTTGAGTAAGTTGAGCTAATTTTATGCATTAAAAGAGAAAACTTAAGTTAGATGACTATTCTAAGCATTTGAATACTAATTTAAAGTTGAATTTAAACTATTTAAGGCTCATATTAGTTACAAGCCTATTAGGGGTTATAAAGTCTCGATTAGCCTTTCAGCTAATTAAAGTTGAACCATGTAAGGTTTGTTTACTTAAGCCTTTTATGCTATTTGAAATTAAGTCTAGATTTGTTTAAGGCCTAATTAGGGTATTTGGGCACTTAAAGATTATGTTTGGAATTAAGCCTATTAGGTTATTTTAATATGTTCTACTCAAGTTAAATCTATTGTTTTTATTTAATCCTATTTATGATGTCTTAGGCCCAATTGATTATTAAACCAAATTTTAATTTCATTTTAGACCTTTAGTCAATTTAAGGTCCTATAGGGTTTAAGGCCCATTTAGGTTCAATTGACTTGTTAAGGTCCATTTAAGGTATAAGCTCTAAAGATATATGGGTCCAAGTGAGTTTTAGGTCTTAGGTACAATTAGATTCTTTTAGGGTAATGTAATCCCATTTTATTTTATTAGGTCTAAGTTTAGTTCATTTTAGTTATTTAATTTGGGTTAGGCATTAACATGGCTTTAGGTCAATTTAGAAATTTTATTTTGATATGGCCCATTTAAGGTATAGGCTTAAAAAGGAGAATGAGCCCAATTAGATTTTGGGGTTTTTTTTTTTTTTATGTCCATTGGTTATTTAAGTCAATTTCATTAAGTTAGTTTCTAGCTTGGTTCATTTTGGATAGTTAAGTTAATTAAAACTAATTAATTTAATTATGTTTGATTATATGGGCCTCTTATAAGGGAAAGTGGAAAGGTGGTCCTTTGTCCTATCTGGATAGATTGACTTGGGATTAGGCTAACTTTGAGCTAAGTTAATTAAATCAATTAATGTTAAGTTTTACTTTGTTACTTTGAATGTCTTAATTTTAAAAGGTCATAATTTATTCATTTTAAGTTCGAATTAAGTACAACCAAACCATTTAAATGCTTATTACTCTTACTATCAATTTTAACATGAAAAGCCTCATTTTAATCATTTGAAGGCCACTAAATTTTCAGATTATATCAAATTATGAACGAACAACTTTAAAGGCTCATATCTTGTCCAATTTATGTCCAATTCACTCCAAAGGGAAGCCCAATTGATTTTATTCTTTTCTAGAGTCTAAAAAATTACATATATTTAAATTCTAAACCCAAATTATTTCCAGAGTAGGCCCATCATTGCAAAACACACCCAAAACTTTAAGTTTCATCCTCACTAGCCCAATCTAACACAATTTAACTTTTAAGCCCCATTTGACATTCAAACAATATTTATTAATTAAACATATTTCACCTAAATTTGCTCATTTAAACATAATAATTCATGATTTTTCTAGAATTGAATATATTGTTTCAACATGAAAGAAAATTTTACAATTTCATGATTAATTGATTCACAATTTCATCATAAACTACCCTTAAACTTTGTCAAGCCTAATATTCATTATATAACTTCAAATTCAACATAATTTGTCACCTCAAGAATAGGTAAACATGCTAAAAATTCATGGATTATCAACTAAATCAACTAATTTATTTATTAACTCATCAATATCATCAAGTTCAACCTTTAACTTGTCATATACATCATATTCATCATTCCAATTACTTCTAAATCCACATACCCATACTTCAATCATCAAATTACCATTTTATTATCAACCCAATTAGATTTCAAATAATAATTGAGTCCTAAATTCCTTCCAAATGAGGTGGCATACATATACAATTACATTTTGTACATTATCGTGCATCAAATTTCATTTTTATCATCAAATCTAATACCCAACAGCATATTTACAATGCTAAAACATATATGAACTTCTAAAATCATCAATTAGATTTGATCAAGTACCAATTTAGTGAAGATTCAATTAAGTACCTATTTACAATGTTAAATCACTTTTAATTATCCTAAATCATCAAATTAAACCTGGTGTTGAACTTAACTTTGATAGAGGTCAAACTTAGCCAAACAAACCTCTTTTGCCATCTACCTTTAAGTCTCTAAAATGGGGCTTTTCTTCCTTCCTAAATGATATTCCTTACAAAGACTACCAAGCAACACTTAAGTTCATGCTTAATAAGCTAATATTTACTTAAACCAAACAAATCACCATTTACCTTAAACTCCACTTGAATAGTTTGAGAGCCTCCTTTATCGTGTGTCTTCTATTTGATTCTCACTTCAAACTTGTAAGAAAACAATTGGATTAATAATTAAGTAAGAAGGTCTTAGAGTTAGGTTTAAGGTTTAGGGTTTAAGTTAAAGTTTTAGGGTTTTACCTTATCAAATTTTTGAAAATTGAAGTGGGGGGCTACTGCTTGTTTTTTAATCAAATGGGTTATTTAAGGGAAGGCTTAGCTAAGGTTTAAAGAGAAAAAGTAAGGGGGCCTACTGGGTTTAAGGGGTCATGTTAAATAGTGCCACATGTCTCCAATTTTGGCAAAAATAGCATTCTTATTCTTCTTATCTTTCCCACTTCACTTTAGTTGTAAAATAAATCATTCTTTTTCCTAGTTCACCCTTAGGAATTCAAGAATTTAGCTACTCTTTAATTAAACTAAGCTAAGGGATATTTTGGTTATTTTATCCAATTGATTTCCAAATTAAAAATTTTATTTTCTAATTGTCTCCAAATAATTTGAAAGTTATTTTATTTACTAAATTAAGGTCTTGGAGCTATTTTTAAAATCTCTAAGCTAATTTAGATCTAAAATCGAAAAATTCAATTTTAAGAGCAAAAAGATCCTTTTTGAGAAAATTTGTCCCTAAGCTTTATAAATCCTTCTTAATGGATTTCAAATTCATCCTCCCCCCCCCCCCCCCCCCACTTTTTTTTAACTCCATTGAGTTCACTTATTATTCTTTGGGATTTTTCAATTGTTAATCATAATCAAGAAACATATGCAAAATAAAAACTATGGATATGAGGCTAGTGGTTATAATAGCTCATTAGATTGTTCCTTCTATAATTTTTTTCTTTTTATCTATATTTTATTTATATATAATTTGACTTATTTTCTTATATCTACAATTTTCACTTTCCATATTATTTTCTTGATATTTTTATTAGTCAAACATCCGATTTAAAATCAGAAAAAAGTTAAGAATGAAACCCTTATATATCTTTTTTGCATTAATAAAGACAACAGAGAGATTTTCATCATTGTACTTCTTTTTATAACAATTTTTATGAATTTAATAAATATCTAATTACTATTTCTACCAAGGCCCTTATAGCTAGTAGTTTGAATATATTGTGGATTAGATATTACTCATCCTTTTCCTAGTAGTTTTAATTACAGTACTTGGGAAAAGAAAAAAAAAACAAAAAAAAATATTTAGGTTCATGTTCCTCACTACTACTTTTCCTACAATGTTCCTCACTGCTACTTTCTCCACCAACTTCTATGTGCAACTTCGATAGTCTCACGTTTATAGGTGTTTAGGTTCATTAGAAAATATTTTTCATAATTTTCTTTCTTAAATCATTCACAATCTAAGTTTTAAGATTCTCATATATTATAAGTGGCTTTTAACAGTAGTGAAAGTGAGCAACTAAGAGGAATTGTTCATCTACATAATATTTTTACCATTTTGTAGACGCACTTAAATTGGGAGAATTTGCAGTGCTAATAAAGATATTTAAATACAGGTGCTCTGATCGATACCCCTAAACCCTGATAAAGAGGGAGAGACTAGAGGAAACTATAGCCTTTGATGAGATCCTTGAAAATGTTAGGGAGATATTTTTTTGTTGGTAACACACATTCTTTAATCTTGTCCTTCTTCAGAGTTATAGGATTAGCACATGGACTCAAGCTTTACTATATAAATTTTTTCTGCAACAATTCTTTTTAAAAGAGGTATTCTATCAGGAATATCTTCTAGTGTTATTTCCTTAAATTCCTTCAAGAAAGAACACAACACTTCTGGATACTCTTGCATTCACAACTCAACTTTATCCATCAGCATTAGCTTAATTACTAACGTATGAATCTCCCTTATTTTTTTAACTTCAAAATCAAACTCATTACTCTACTACACATCATCTTCATCAATATCCTTCTATATCACCCTTTACTCATGTTTTATTCGCTACTTTAACTTCACCACATCTCTTTACCCTCCCAATTTATCGCTCTTTCTCTCTCTTCGTACATTGGCACATCCTTAGATGATCCTCCCTAGCTACCTTCTCCCTTCCTCGTGAACCTTCATCTTCACCATGCAAGGAAGGGACAACTTACAATGGTGGAGTGATGACTCTTAAAGCTATTTCATGTAAACCTTAAGGTAGGTAAATTGATCAAGAGAATTAGGGTTTCAATTTAAGGGAGATGAAATTAAGGTTACATTATGTGATGTGGCGAGTTAAAATGAACAAATAAGACTAATCGACAATTGATCCATAAGTAAGAAAAAGTTATAAGCCTCTCTATCTCAAAAGTGTGGTATTTTCATAATGTAATGTAATAAAACTAATCTAAAACGAAAAGATTAATATAAAAACCTTAAATTGTGGTTAAACACAATCTTCAACATGAATGTATGGAAGCATGTGTCATGTTCTGTGGAAATCTTTAGTTGGAGACCTTCAACATGCCCTCTGGCACAGCCGTGCTCATTAGCATCTTGGGTAACATGCTCACCAACACAATTGTGTTGATTCTCATTTCACGCCTACTCTTCACATTCTTCGTCTGTACTGCTTGTTCCTATTACTAGGCTACATCATTCTCTCCCATTTGAGAAGAACTTGACCTCAAGTTCTCATCTGGATACATGGGTACATCATCTACGTAAAATGAAAAGATATCTGCTACATTGAATCCCTTAAAAATTCCCATTCTATTGGGCAATCCAACTACATTGAATTGCCTAATGTAGTGAGTTAACATGAACAAATAAGACTAATTGACAATTGATCTAAAAGTAAGAAAAAGTTATAAGCCTCTCTATCTCAAAAGTGTGTTATTTTCATAATGTAGTGTAATAAAACTAATCTAAAATGAAAAGATTAATATAAAAACCCTAAATCATGGTTAAACATAGTCTTCAACATGAATGTATAGAAGCATGTGTCACGTTTGTGGAAATCTGTGCTTAGAGACCTTTAACACGCCCTCTGGCACGGCCGTGCTCATTAGCATGTTGGGCGACATGCCCACCAACACTAGTGTGTTGATTCTCATGTCACGCTTTCTCCTCACATTCTTCATTCATACTACTTGTTCCTATTGCTAGGTTGCATCATTCTCTCCCACTTGAGAAGAACTTGACCTTAAGTTCTCATCTGAATACAAGGGTACATCATCTACGTAAAACGAAAAGATATCTGTCACATTGAATGCCTTAAAAATTCCCATTCTTTTAGGCAATCTAACTACATTAGTGTTGTCATTAATCTTCTGCATAACTTGATTTGAGCTATACTTCTTGAACTTTCTAACTAGAAACCTCTCTTTCCTCAGGAACACCATCACTTGATTACCTATTGAGAATAACTTTTTCCTATGATGTTTATCTACCATTGCTTTGTCCTAACATCTACTTGCCTTATCTTCCCTTGCATCTCTATTGTTAATACCTATTTCACACTGGACACATCTACATTGTTCAACTGCTTGATTGTAAGGAAGGAGCGTCCCTCCACCTTAGAAAGTTTAACACCACTCGCTAATTTCAAAGGTGAGAGAATAAATTTCACCCCATCCTTTTCTAACTTGTACACATTCTCCTTGCTCACATGCTAGGCGTTGACCTCATACTACTAACATCTACTAACACAGCAAGTGATAGGCATCCATATTTATTATGTCACAATACACATCATCCTGATATTTACCAATGGAAAAGGGTACTTTGCAGTGCTCTTCGACCTCAATCTCCTTTGCTTCCTTAATCCACCCAATGGTATATGGGTTAGGATGCTTCTTGATTAGTAGATGTAATGCTTGTATAGTCTTCCTGCTTATAGTATTTTCACAATTGCCACTATCTATTATTGACTCAAAAAGCCATCCATCAATTGTACACTTGATGAAGAACAATTGGTGTTGTTACATCTATTCTGCCCACTTCAATGCCATTATCAACTTCCTAATCACATAAGCTTGCTCATTATATTCATCTTCATCCTCGTAATACTCATTATCCCCATCAGGCTCACAAGTAATCCCATCTTCTTCATCCCTTTCCATAATGTTAATTGTTCTTCTATTGGGACACTCATTTCACAGATTTCTAGGTTGATTATGTTGATAACACTTTCCTAATATTAGCTTCGCATAAGGATTGCTCTGCCTTTATATATCCTTTGTCTCAACTATCTTCTTGCTTGTAGTCTTCTCTTCTTTGTTATCACAAACTACTGCTTGCATCTCTAAGGTAGTCTTACTTTTCTCAACCATAGGTTTATTCAAACTTTTATCCGCAAATCTACTATTATCACCCCTAAGTCTACTATTCTTGTCCTACAACATCTATTTAGCTGTAAGAGCCATATTTTTGGCCTTATTCAAAGTCTACAAAACATGTGCTCCAAATTTATCCCAAATATGCAATTTCAACCCATCTAAACATTTAGCCACTTGTTAACCTTCACTCTCTCTCATGTTATTCCTCTTAGTCAATTGCATGAATTCCTTGGAATACTCATGTATAGTTCTCTATCTTTGGTGACACCTCTAATACCGCTGAAATAGAGTCTACTTATAGTAAGGAGGTAAGAAATCCCGCTACAATAATTATTTCTTTCTATACCAAGTTCTAACGGCTTGTTTACCTTCACGATACCATCTACTCTAAAGCCTCTCCCACTAGGCTAAAGCACTCCCTTTTACTCTATAGGTTACAAGTTTTACTCTCCTCCTCTTAGGTATTTCCATATACTAAACAATTTATCTATCTTAGCAATCTAGTTAATAAAATCCTCAATATTATATTATCATTAAAGTTGGAAATGTTTACCTTTAGTTTGAACTCTCCGCTATCTCTAAAGTCACCCCCATCATCATATCTACGGAATCTACCACCATCACCACCACTCCTATGTGGTCACTCTTCCCTAAACACTTAGTCTTTCTCCTCTAAGTCATCATCATACGTCTTTAACTAGTTGTAGGTCTAATAGTAGGACCACTTCGTGCATACTCTGCCTTAGGTTACACATCGACACCATTCATGTCCCTGTTAGCATTTTATCCCATAGCATCAAAATGCTCAATCAAGTCATCAAAGAACTATTCTAAATGCTAGAATCACTAATCCATGTTATTCATCATCGCCCTTTGATCCTGCAATTTGATTTGCAAGGCTGCCACATCTCAAGCAATGTCTGAAATGTGATCGCCAACTAAACTACCATCTCTTGACATCTCGGTAAGGATTTCCCACTCTAATACCAATTGACACAACAAGTTAGCATCAGCAAACAAGACCAATCAATGATTGATCTAAAAGTAACAAAAAGTTTTAAGCCTCTCACCTCTCAAAAGTGTGTTCTTTTCATAATATAATGTAATTAAACTTATCTAAAACAAAAGGATTAATATAAAAACCCTAAATTGTGATTAAATACAATATTCAACATGGGTGTATAGAAGTTCGTGTTGCATTTTATGGAAATTTGCACTTAGACACCTTTGGCATGCCCTTTGGCACGACTATGCTTACCGACACGTTGGGCAACATGCCTACTAACACAAGCGTGTTGGCGTATGTATCACCCCTGCTCCTTACATTCTTTGTTCATGTTGCTTGTTCCTGTTGCTAGGCTATATCATTATTTGTCTTCACAAACCCCATTAATGTGATGTCGATTTAGCTTTATGTATGGATTTAATGTTGATGTATGGTATAAATTTAGATTTGGGATTTGTTGGTAACAAATTGTTTTTTAAATACTCATGATTTTTTTTGTCTTCAAATTTTTTTTTTATTATATATATATTTTAATTTATTTTACTTTATTTTTTTTAGGCTTAGCAGGCTACAATAATTTTTTACCTTAAGAAGGTGAAAATTCTTAGTCAATGTGATCATGTGCATATTGCATATCAAAACATAAAACACAACCTTAATTTTAGCATTCTAATCTTGTAATTTAACAAATTTAGTATCCTTATCTTGTCGTTCTTACTTCTGCTCAATTGTTATTCCTTTTGTTCTGTAAATGCGAGCAAGCTTCATTCAGTTACATATGCAACTGTCGCGTCTGTTCTGAGTTTATACAAGCTGCTATTACCTTCAGCATTCAAAATTTACTTATAAAGCTGATATATTGTGTAACTTGTTGTTAGAATATGTATCTTGGCTTCACTGCTTGTTTTCCATATTTGTGCCCCTTTTTCATTGCACTTTGGGTCTGCTATGTGTGTATGAACCTGCTATAGCAAGCATCTCCACTCTTATAATATTTTTCTTAAGTAGCTGAAAATTGTGCAATAAAACGGTCAGGGTATTTTAATACAATTCAAGGTATAGGGTGTCAAAGAAAAAATGTCCCTGCAATATAAGATACAGAGAAACAAAAGAAATACAAAAGAGGAATTTTTAACAAACAGGTTGTACGCGTAAGAGGATAAGCTGGAAAAAAGGGATACTTTATTCAATTATTGCCATCCTTTAAATACAACTTCAAATTACAACTAAATCTCTCAAAAGAAAGGCAAATATCAGTCCACTAACATGATCTAAAACAGATAACAATCGTAATGAAAATACCTTAAAACTAGTATACTAAATAACAATCAAGAAAACAATCAAAACTAAATCAAGATGATCAATTTATTGTTGATGGTTAGTTAATTAAATTTTGCAGAGCATAGGTATGCTTTGCTGGAAAAGATACAAGAAGCATGGAAATGTTTTCCCGGTGTTGGAGGAGATTAACAATCGGAGGAAAAAGTGATCCAACCATCGTATTTTGGATTTGATCATATTGTATAATAATATATTCCTTTTTAATTCTTGGTAAAATTAGAAATATAAGTCAACATTCAATATCCAACAATATAAGTCATACAACATTTGAATGTTTGGAGGTATAATTTAATTATGTCTATTCAACATCTTTGGATATAGTCTACATATCTTAATGATATTATGTTTCTAGTAGAGCTAACTTCCCTAATTTATGCAGCTTAACACGAGAACAAGATCAAAGACACTTGGAACAAATGACCTAATTACAAACCCGGCTTTGAGGTACCGGTTTATTTTTCAAAATATATCCATGACCTTCGTAAAATTCTTTGGTTCACAAATGCAATGTGGAGTGTCATGCTTCCATATAAGACTTAAAATATGATCTTGACTTGAAGTTACCTATTCATTTTACGGCAATTACCTAGTAATCTTGTAACTTTTCTTTAGCTGGAGGAATTGACCTTAAACAATCTTATGAAAGGAAATTTCTCTGTTATAAAGAAAATTGTTTTGCGTAAACAACTGGAGTATTCTATTAATCATATTTTGTTGTATTACCCTTGATAACTACGTCATGGGGTGTGATTATTTATGGGTATGTGGTCTGTACAAGGTAGAATTGCAATGTTGGAATTTTGGCTTGGGTTTTACCATTGCAGGGTGGGAAAAGGGACCAAACTACAGAGAATATGAGCAACTTTGTACAAAGTTGCAAAGTTATTACAGGTTCAACATTAGGCTTTCGTCACTCTTCTACTAAGGACTATTATAATGTGTTTTCATTTTCTAAAATTAAAGATTCAAGTTTTATTTTTGGAAACTTTAATACTTACGTTACCAACAATAAGGTGAATTACAAAACATAAGATTTTTATAGTAATTTCATAGATTATAAGAACAAAAGAAAAAAAAAAGAAAAGAAAAAGTCACATCATCGATATTTGTTGGTATCACAACAAATATGTGATATCCACAGGTATGACAAAATTTTTAATTGAATTATGAACTTTTTACAAACAACTTTACATGACCATAAATGTTTAAGTCTTCTTCTGGAGTTTTAAAGTTGGTTAATAATATTTTTCAATTTTTATTTCTTTAATTGTTTTTTTCTATAAAAAAAAATATTAAAATATGTCTTTTGTTTTTAGTATCAATATATGTAATCAAGTGATGGCTAAAATATTTTTTATGTAAACTGGCAATTGGCATACCTGTAATGTATGTGTCAATAGTAACAATTTGAAAAAAGAATGTTACAATATATTCATTAACATAAATTAATATGCATCAATGTTTTATACCCTTTTACTTTAAAAAAAAATGGCGTATTAATTGCCATAATAAGCTTCCTTTGTTAGTTTTTCTTATGTTTCATTAAGAAAGGTGAATTAATATATATATATATATATATATATACAAAATGGATATATAAATTCAATTAATGTATGATAATAATGGTATTTAGTTTTTAGCAAGATGGAAGGTTGAAGATTATTATATTGAAATTTGAATGAATCCTTCCATTTTTCGACTATTAATGTATAATAATAAAAATTAGTGAAACGTTGAAAAGGCACTCAATGATTTAGTCCAAAAAAGATAAGCCATTTGAGGAGAAAAAGATATTGTAAGAAAAATTACTTTAATAATCCTTCAAATAATTTGTAAGATAAAAATATATGTATAATTCAAATAACAAAAGATGGAATATCATGATAAAAATTGAGTACTAAGAGTGTGCAATCTAAAACTTGGCGTTTTGAGTTAATAATATAGATAACCAACTAAGAAGAAAGAGAGAATTAAGTTTGGTAAATTTAAGATAATTTTATATCAAAATGTGCCATTATATAAGTTATCACTAAATGGAGCTTTACACACACTAAATAATGGACATGGTTTTATTTATTTATTTACTTGGAATTATAAAATAAGGGAAAGTAGTGTTTTATTGGTTTTTCTTTTTTCTTTTCTTTTTCATTTAGTAGCAAAATGAGATAGAGGAAATAAGATCCGCTATTTTTATTTAGAGTAGATTTAAGTAAATCTAATAAAAGCATGTAAGATGTAAGGAAAGATTCATTAATTATTATATGCTACTTATTAGTGGGTTAAAATTAAGCAAGACTTAAGTGGCTGAAGAGAGAGATGAGCAACCAACTGCACCCTAAAATCTTTTATATGAATGTAATATGACAAACTGGAAAGGAGAGAAGTGAGCTATATGGAGGCGGTACAAGTAGGGAATGAATAGAAAAGATAGAGATATAAAAGCAATAAAACCTAGTATAGTACAAATTGCCATACGTAATGTAGATTCAAGTTGGATAAACCATAAATGTCTGATTAATCATACATTTAAAGGACAACCAACGACTTTATTGACATGGTGGAGTCCAGTGGCACATGTCAAGCCAAAATGCATGTAATAATTGAGCATAATGGCATGTAATAATTGTGCATGGGCTCACATTAATAAAAGGTCACAATTATAATCTAAATAATCGACCATAAAGCAATTTAGTGGTGCCTTTTCACTTGAAAATCTCTTATAAGTTTTTGTTATTTTAGGATAGTAATAGTTGTTTCACTACTTACATATTTATATATTTTCTTATAAGTAACTTGCAATAAGCAAATGAATCATATAAATGTAAGTTATCGTATAATTAAATGGGTGATTCCATGGAATTGAACCGAATTGCAATTTGATCTAAAATATATTTAAATATTCAAATTAAATCATCTAAATCTAAACTAAACTACATATATATAAATATATATATAAAGAGAGAGAAGGAAATATTCTCTATTTTTCAATGGCACCTATCAAGATATTAAATAATTTTTTTCATTTTGTATATATTAATGTTTTCATAAAATATAATTAATAATCAATATTAAAAATTATAAAAAGCATTTTATCTATACTGTTAGCAAGTTTTTGAGTCATCCATTAACAAACCATACAAAAGTGGATGCGGTTCAATTTGTCTCTCGAATCAAACTGAACCATATATTATGGTTTTATTTCTTTATTTTTTTCTAAATCGAATCTAATCATACAATCTAGTTCGTAATTTTTTTAAAAGTAAAAAAGAATTGCTCAGTCAAAATTGGCTCACAATTTGAATTGTTTTTACATGTGTTATTAATTTTTTTATATACAAGTTAATAAGTTAAGGAAAATTTACTTTATATAAAAAGATTTAATTTATTATTATTTCTTTGATATCATTCAAAATCTTTAATACTCATTTGATATATTTGAGGATATTTTATTATCATTCTTAAAATAATTATGATTTTTATATCAATCAATAAATAAAAATACAAAAATAAAAAATAATAAGTTACTTAATGAAACTAAAATAAGAGGGGGGATTCATTAAGTAATACAGAATTCTCTTTTTTAGTTATACATTCTTTAAATTTTCACCGTTATTTTCTTTTTTTAAAAAAAAAAATAAAAGTAATAAGTTACTATCGAGCCTACTTATTTATTTATTTATTTTATTGTTATTGTTGTTCATGATGAAGTTGAAACCTACTGCCTTGATAGTGATATTAAATATTGTAATTTATAATTTTAGAATTACTTTGAAATTATCATATTATTTCGATTGAACTATTTTAAAAAGAAAATCTCCTCATAATCTAATATTATTACTGGTTTTACCTTCATCTTCTTTTTTTCTTCTTTTTTCTTTTATTATTAAAAGTACTTTCCTAAAACAAGCACTACATTTTCCTAAAATGTGCCCTTTCTTTTTACCACATTTTAAAAATGGTACCTATTTAAAAACCAATATTAATTATTTTACCCCTTTTTTTTTAGATAATATCCTTTCGAAGAATTGTATAGCATAGTCATTTAAAAGAGAATATATGGCATAGTTAGTTCTAGATTATAATAAAATCTCTCAAACTATAGTAAAAATAAAACTCACTAATCGTAATAGACATTGTTGACAACCTTTAGGAAGTTAACAATAGGATTTTTTTATTTTTTATATAGGAATAAACCACTCTTTGTTATAGAAAAATAGGAGCCATTAACATTAAAAAGTGACTACATCATATAATCATTTTTAAGTGATTGCATTATAGAATTGTTCTACCATTTAGGAAACAAGTAGTATTATTATTATTAAATGACACCCCATATAAAAGCCATTGTTTTTACATTTTGTACTTACACCTTTTAAAAAAAATATATGTGATTACTCTCATCTTACATGTTACAAAACTTTTTACTTCACCATTTTTCCCCTATTACAGTACATTATCTATTTTATTATAATATATAATTTTTAATTATTTTTTCATCATACCCTTTTGGATTACTTCTTTTTTTTTTTATGTAACTTTTGGTATGACAATTTCATAGTGCTATCAAAATATTGTACTATCACTCCTTAATTACATAAAGCCTCCTTCAAATATTATAAAAAATCTAACATAAAGATCCACCATAGAATTTTAAGAGTAACTTATCTTAATAGGACTTGTGTTTATAGTAAGATTTTATCATAATAAAAAAGTAACAACACCATAAAATTTGTCCAATGATTAATACTCATAGAAGTCTATAATTATACTATATTTTTACTTAGTTAAATATTAGTATTTACCCTATATTTATCAATTCGTAAGCATATATTAATATGTTATTTACTAAATATTTTATATAATTTCTTTTTCTCAAAAGGATACTCTAAATCAATATTTCACATAGAATGATAGGCTTTTACCAACTTTCAATGGAAAAAAAAAAAGATTCATCAAATTTTTAAATTGCATATCTAGAGTACTCTACTTTTAGGTTTCATGTATATTCAGTCAGTTTGGTTGCGAAAAATTTTTAAGCAATTGAAAAAATTCTCTATGGAACAATATCAACAAAATGAGATGTATTATAATATAGATTACACATCTTCTTATGTGCAATTGCATATCATGTAATAAATAAAAGTTTAATTTAGAAACTTTGGTGTTTCAAAAATTAACAATCTTTTCAAAATATTTTAAGTAGAGTTCTATACATTTCTTTTGTCATGCTACAAAACATAAAGGGAAATGATAATCCATCATGTGTTCTATAAAACACATAAGACTATTAAAAATATCAAATCATTTAAAATCTAATTACTATTACAATTTTAATGGACATACTAGTTGTGTAGAAACTAAATGATGAACTATTCTAGTTAGTATCATCCTAAACCTTAGTTGGGAATTGAATTTAGATTATCTGCTAATAGAACACCTATAATGGTAAACGGAGTAAATTGTGAGGAACTCAGCACGATAGTAGACATAAAAACACACATCGTGCCACTTAAACACATGCATAATCCTAATGCAGTAGCTTTAAATATACAATTCATGATTCCTCAACACAATAGGGGATAAGGGGGTTCAATCCATCTTAGTGCCATTGACGGTTGACATGAATGGCCAAATTCATGTTTGACAACAATCATATTTCTAGTTGTTTTATACAAAGATCACTGCCTAAATCTACCTCTAGCAATCATAGTCCACGTATAACGTATTGTCGAGTCTAATCTTTGGTTTCCCATTCTTAATTCGATCTATACTAGACCCTATGCTCATCTAATATAGTTCTTCGACTTGAGTTAGGAATTTCTTTTAGTTTTGGAGTCGCCACCCAACTGTTGTTGGGAAAGATTGAATTAAGACTAATGGAGCAGATTAGTCCTAATTTTGACCACTAGTCGTCGTGATTTCCTCTTCTCGTTTTTGTGAAAAGAGGAAAAGGGAAAACTAGAGTTTCTAAGTTCGGAGGCTAACCTATTAAAACCCTAAGGTTACCACCTAATCTCCTAAAATTTATCCTATCTCGAAATGTCTTTTATTTTATTTTCGTTGTTTTTTATTGTATTTTTGAGTGAATTATGCTAGGAAAATGATTTTTATTCCCTTTTTTTTAGGGTTGCCCCAAATGGGTGCCTACGTACCTGCTATTCAGGATCAAACAAGTCGTAGTTCACTTTTCCTGAAAAATTTTAGTATGTTTGTGAATTTTAATTATGAAATCTCTTTGGATTTATGTTTTTACCATTTTAGGATTTTTCTAAAAAAAATCTAAGCCTAAGCTTGACAATTTGATTTTTGAAAATAATAATTTTAAGGAAAAACACTAATTTTGGATTTATTTAAGAAAATAATTTTTTAAGTGATAAAATTTCATTTTTCTATTTTTCAACTCATTTATACTATTATAAATTTTTATTCATTTTTATTAATTTTTTATAAATTTTTATAAATTTTTATAATTTTCATTTTTACTGAAACATTTTCTCCTAGATTTTTATCTATCCTATTTTAAAATCTAAATTTTTATTATTATTATTCTAATATTATTTTCATTATAAATTTTCTACATTTTTATTATTTATTATTATAATTATTATTTTATTTTTATCATTAAATCCTAAAAAAAATCTAATTTCTAATATTTTTCTATTTATTGAATTATAAACAACAAATAAGTAAATAAATTCGAAATAAATAACATAACTAAATAAATAAAATAAAAAAAATTGAAAAATCCGACTTACCTAGATCCGTGTTGGTGCACGGGTCGGGTTGGTCGGGTTGGATCGGGTCGAAGCGGGTCTGGTCGGGTTAATCGGACGCGGCAGTTGAGGATGCTCATTGATGGCATTCTGGCGGCCTTTCGAAGCGGTTGAGGTGTCGATTCTTAGGTTCTCGAGGGTGAGGAACTCAACTGCGATGGTGGTTTGCTTCAGAAACGCCTCTTGGTGGCTGCCCAACACTTGATTGGTGGTCGCAGTTTTGAACAACTCTAGCGAGGCTTCGATTCTCTCCTTTTTCTCACTTTTGATTCGTGATTCTGCCTCTCCACTTCATCCTCTATTTATAGGCGTTCAAAATCGAGTTGGATAAGCTCGAATTTCCACCGATCGAAGCAAATTGGATTTGCGGTTAAAAAAACCAACTCTAATTTATGTAAATCCATCGATTTGTTGAGATTTGATTCTAATTGGATGATGTTTATCTTATTTTTATCGAAGATCTGTTGGATTTGTGCAAAAAATCGAATCAAAACGGCCGAAATTCAGATTTTTCTCCTCACCGGCGATCTCGGACAGAGGTTTAAGACGATCATGCACCCGGCGCGTGTGTTCGCTCCAGCCAATCAGATGTTGACACGTGTCCCAAGCAAAGTAAAATTTCACAAAACGCGGATTCTGCTTCCCCCACGTTTCAAACCCCTAACCTCGCACCCATCAGCATGCGCCTGACACTAGTCCAGACCAACTGAGCTAGCCCACTTTCGCGATTTTCTTTATTTGGCAAATTGCATATATGCAATACGATTTTTTTATTTTTTTTTGTATTTTTTGAAATTCCAAAAATTAGTAAAAATTATTTAATCTTTATTATTGCTATTTCTGAAATTATTTTCCAAAATTGATGTATTTTCCTATTTATTTTTATTTTTTGAATATTTTTCCTATTTTTTCCAAATTAGAGAAAATATGAAAAAAATTGGAAATTAATTATGGTTGATTATTATTGATCATTAGGGCAAAAATGGGGTGTTTACAGCTGCCCCTCTTTATAGTAAAGTTTGAAAAAACTTAACTACAAAGACAAGAAAGACGCAATTTTTGGCCTCTTGATTAAATAGATAACGCTTTGGTTTGGCTGGTTATTTGGAATTGGGTCTCTAGTAGGAAAATGCTCCATGAGCTGATAATCCTACGAGTATTTTGTGATGGTTGGTATTGCTTAGGGATTGGTCCTAACAATCTAGAGTAGTGTATCTTCCCAAAAAGTGCTCTATGGGCTAACTAATTGGCGATGGGAAATATCTCAAGCATTGTTTAGGAGTGTAGGATAGCTGATGATAGGAAGCGTCTTATCGGACTAGCAACCTTGAAGAGAATATTATCTTAGGAAGCACTCTTACGAGTTGGCCACCTGTCAACAGAAGCGTCTTGACTAGACTAGCGACTATTTGGAAAAAAAAAATACCTTCAAAGAGTGCTCCTATGAGCTGACTAATCAGCTATAAAAAATTTGAAAAAGTTCTCCTATGAGCTAACTAATTGATAGATTCGAACAGTGCTCCTTTGAGCTAACTAATTGATGGATTTGAAAAGTGCTCCTCTAACTGAACTAATCGATAAACTCGAAAAGTGCTCCTCTTGAGCTAACTGATCGATAGATTCGAAAAGTGCTCCTCTGAGCTAACTGATCGATGGATTCGAAAAGTGCTCCTCTTGAGTTAACTTTAAGAAAGGGTGTCTAGGAAAGTGCCCCTTCTTAGGTTGACTATCCTTAGCGGGAAGTTTCTTCTTAGACTCATGACCTTGGGGGAGAAATGTCTCGAAAGGTACCCCTACAAGTTGACCTTGAGACAAGATATTTAGGAGAGTGTCCCATTGTGGGCTGATTAACCTATAACATAGAGAAATATCTCAAAAAGGTGCCCTTGTGGGCTAATCTTAAAAGATGATATCTAAGAAAGTGTCCCTCTATAGGCTAACTAACCTATGATAGAATGTCTCAAAAAGGTGCCTTTATGGGCTGACCCTAAGAGAGAATACCTTGGCAAGTTCTCCTTTGTGGGCTGACTAATCCATGGTAGGAATACATGTCTCAAAAGGTGCCCTAATGTGCTGACCCCACGAGAGGATGTTTAGGGAAGTGCCCCAATGTGGGCTGACTAACCTATGACAGGAAGAAATGTCTTGAAAGGTGCCCTTATAGGCTGACCTTAGGAAGAAATATCTAAGAAAGTGCCCCATTACGAGCTGACTAATCTATCCAAGGGGATGTTTAGACAAGTTCCCTATTGCGAGCTGACTAATCTTATGCTTTTGAATATGCTTCTACTGACTTGGTTAAATGATTTGATGTTTTCATGATATGTGGATGATAGTCATTTATTTTAACATGCTTGCCAATTCATCGTGGATAACAACCAAACAACTAAACCTTCGTGCTGGTTTGTTTCTTGCTTCACTTCTTCTTACTTTGACACGGGGTTGAAGATATCGATGTCCTTCCTTTTTTTTTTTTTTGTGCGCATGGCTCTTTAGATGGTAGTGTTATCCTACTAATGCACCGGGTTTTAATGCTCAAGAGTAGATAGGATTATATTACAAAATTTATTGAGATTCATTATCATTTTAGTGTTTATCATTCATTGGTGAAGTGATGGGTAATGTGTTTAGGAATGTTTGTTGTAATGAGAATTGGTTGGAATTATCGACCATTCAGAGACATTAACTTTGCTTGTAAAAAAATAAAAACTAAAGTCAACGAAGCTTGTATTGAATATTAGCTTTCATAAACATTGGCAAAATTTCAATTCCCTTGCCTAAGGATAGTACATCTTTATAGCATTTGCATTAATGGGGTTTCTCAATTCTGGACCATCCATTTGAGTCAGTATCAAAGCACCTCCTAACATAACCTTTTTCACCACATATAGGCCCTCATAGTTTGGGGTGAATTTTCCTCTAGAGTCTTGGGCATTCGGGAGAACCTTCCTTAGCACCAGATCCCCCTCTTTGAAGTATCGAGGTCTCATCTTCTTGTTAAATGCTCAGGCCATCCTTTGCTAATAACACTGGCCATGACATAGTGTAATGAGTCTTTTTTCATCAATCAGATTTAGCTAATCAAGCCTTTTCTTTACCTAATCTGATCAAGTTAACTGAGTTTCTGACAAAATTCTGAATGACGGTATTTCGACCTCGACTGGTAGCACTGCTTCTGTACCATATACCAACGAATATGGGGTAGCTCCAGTAGATGTTCTTATTGAAGTCCTATAAGCCATGAGCACAAATGGCAACATCTCGTGCCAATCTTTATAAGTAGTTGTCATTTTTTCGATGATCTTTTTGATATTCTTGTTAGCTGCTTCTACTGCCCCGTTCATCTAAGGTCGGTAGGGAGTTGAATTTCTATGGTTTATGTAGAATTGTTGACAAAAACTTGTCATCGACTTATTATTAAGATTGGTACCGTTGTCGGTGATGATAGACTTAGGAACTCTATATCGAGCTATTATGTCCTTTTTCAAGAAACGGACTGTTACCCCTTTTGTGACATTGGCATACGATGAAGCTTCTACCCACTTGGTGAAGTAATCAATTGCTACCAATATAAACCTATGGCCATCGGATGCTATTAGAGTGATTGGGCCAATTATGTCGATTCCCTACATGGAGAAAGGCCATGGTGCTGACAACAAGTGTAGCTTGTTGGGTGGAGCATTTATCTGGTTTGTGTACACTTGACACAGATGACAATGCTTGACATATTTTATGTAATTTGATTCCATGGTTAGCCAATAGTATCCTAACCTCGTGATTTTTCGGGCCAACATGTAGCCCTTCATATGAGGTCCACATACTTCTTCATGTACCTCTTTCATCAGTTCACAGGCTTCATTTTTATCCACACATCTTAACAAGGTGGTATCGGACGATCTTTTGTAAAGTGTAGACCCACTTAATAAGAAATGGCTTGCTAACCTTCTGAGTGTTCTTTGGTCATTCTTGCTAGCCATTTCAAGGTATTTACTTTCTTGGAGAAAGGTTTTGATGTCATGATACCAGGGCTTGTCATCTTGTGCTTTTTCAATTGTTAAACAATAGGCGGGCTGATTTTCGATGTCTATTTTCATCAGTTGAACTTCGGCTCCCCTTATTATTTGGATCATAGATGCTAGTGTGGCGAGTGCATCTGCAAACTGATTCTGAGTTCTCGGGATATATGTGAAAGTGATTGCCTTGAATTCTTCGATTAGCTCTGTCAAATGTTGATAATATGGTACCAGTTTGGGGTCTTTAGTCTTGTATTCCCCTCTTGTCTGTAGTATGACGAGCAATGAATCCCCATATGCTTTTAATTGGCGGATTTCCATTTGGTGAGCCATTTTGAGGCCGAGAATGCATGCCTCATATTCCGCGATATTATTGGTATATGGAAATGTGAGTCTTGTCGCTACAGGGAATTGTGTGCCGTCTGAGGATATCAACGCTGCCCCGATCTCGCAACCGAATACGTTGGCAGCTTCATCAAAAAACATTTTCTACTTAGGGTTTTGCTCTATCCCGTGGTCTTCTACCGGTATACCTTCCACTGTTAATATATTTTCGTCCAGGAATTGGGCTTGTAGTTCTTGGGAATCTACCTCGACAGGGTGTTCTACCAATTGGTCGGCTAAAGCTTGCCCTTTCATCGAGTTTTGATTTATGTATGTGATGTCAAACTCTGATAAGAGCATTTTCCATTTAGAGATTCTCCCTATCAAAGCTGGTTTCTCTGCGAAGTATTTCAAGGGATCATGTATTGTCAGCAGCTCAACATGATAGTAAAGGGTGTATTGCTTTAACCGGTGCATGACCCAAATCAGAGCACAGCAAGTCCACTCTACCTCTAAATACCTTTGTTCCCCATCTGTGAATTTCTTGCTCAAATAATATATGAAACGCTCTCTTCTCTCTTCATCTTTTTGCCCTAACACGCATCCCATGGATTCAGGGAGTATCGTAAGGTATAAGAATAAGGGTTTCCCTTGCTTCGGGACTATCAAGACCGGAGGTTTTATGAGATGGTCTTTGATCGTCCTGAATGCTTCTTCGCATTCGTCGTCCCATTCTACTGTGGCATTCTTTTTCAACAAATGGAATAGCGGCCGACACTTATCTATGAGCTGTGAGATAAAACGAGCTATGTAATTTAACCTTCCCAGCAAACTTCTTACTTCTTTGACAATGCGTGGGAAAGGTAGTTCTAATATAGACTTTACTTTTTTAGGGTCGATTTTAATGTCTTCCCGACTTATGACAAGCCCTAACAATTTGCTCGTTGTGACCCCGAAAGTGCATTTCTCTAGGTTTAACTTGAGCTGGAATTTTCTCAGTCGTTTAAACAATTTCCTTAGGATATCTATATGGCTTTCTTCCTCTTTAGATTTGGTTATCATGTCGTTGATGTATACTTCGACCTCTCGATGCATCATGTCATGAAGTATCGTGACCATGGCTCTCTGATACGTTGCCCCGCCGTTTTTCAAACCAAAGGGCATGACTTTATAACAGAAAGTTCCCCATGTTGTGATGAAAGTCGTTTTGGTTTTATCTTCTTCAGCCATTTTTATTTGATTATATCCTGAGAAACCATCCATAAATGAGAAAAAATGGTTTCCTGCAGTATTGTCCACTAGAGCATCAATGTGAGGTAGGGGGAAGTTATCCTTTGGCGTAGCTTGGTTTAAGTCCCGGAAGTCAACGCATACGCATACTTTTCCATTCTTTTTCATAACAGGGACTATATTTGCTACCCATTCTAGGTAATCGAACACTTCGATGAACCCTACTTCTATCAGTTTCTTGACTTCTTCCTTAATCTTTAGTAAGATGTCAGGCTTAAATCTTCTCAGTTTTTGTTTTTTAGGTTTGACATCTTCCCTTGTAGGAAGCCTATGAACCACTATTGATTGGTTTAGTCCTGACATGTCACCATATGACCGGGCGAACACATCCATATATTCTGTTAACAGCTCAGTCATCTCACACTTTTGCTCGGCACTTAAACTGGTCCCGATTTTGAGGTTTTTAGGTTTTTCCATGCTTCCTAGATTTACTATCTCCACCGACTCGTCAATTGAAATTCCGCTTTGTTCATGTTTTTGCCAATTTTCTTGTATTATTTCGTGATCAAGGATATCGCCTTCAACAACTGACCCAGCAACGTTGGAAACGATATCGGCATTTTTATTTTCTACCTGCACAAAATATCCTTGATGTTCGATGGTAGGAGATTTGGCTAAAGTAAAATGAAAGCATATATATAAGTAAGAGAAACTGTAATTGAATTAATAAAGAAGTCTCAATAAAATTTGTTTAACAATCATTCTCTATCCTTGACCTGACCTAGAGCTATCAATAGGATAACAGAACCAATTATCGAGAGCTGGATGCTGATTGGGCGTGCGAGGGGTTGGGCTCCCATTGCTGACGTCATCTTCGCTTATCAGTGGCTCTTTGATGACAGTTGCTTTTCTGAAAGATTGCTGGAGGGGCGGAATGCGCATCAGGGTGTTGCTCGGCTTCTCTTTCATCCTGCCCTTGACACCTCTGGCTTGTGCTTCTTCCCGAACTGTAGGAACGTACCCTAGTCCAAATGTCCATTGCTGCCCCTCCTTAAACTGATGGCCCTCCTTGCTGGTCACCACATTCACTTCATTAAATATTTGGAGACTAAGGTCTTCTTAACCTTCCTCCCCAATGCATGGTATGGCAGTTTCTTTGTATAATCCTGCTTGCCCAGCACGGTGACTATCTGCCCGTTCGCAATAAATTTGACCCTTTGATGGAGACTGGAGGGTATGGTTCTAGCAGTATGTATCCAAGGCCTTCCTAAGAGTAGGTTGAATGATCTTGGGATGTCGAGGACTTGAAAAGATATGTGAAACACTTGTGGGCCAATCTCCATTAGTAGGTTTATCTCCCCTACTATATCTCTTTTCGACCCATTGAAAGACCTGACCACCATCGAGCTAGGCTTTATATTGCTTGGATCGACCCCCAATAAGTCGAAGGTAGCCAATGGGCAAACTTTGAGGGATGACCCGTTGTCGATGAGTACTCGGGAGACAATCGTGTCGTTACACCTTACCACTATGAATAGTGGTTTTATATGTTGGTCTCCATCCTCTCCTAGCTCTTCCGGGGAGAAAGATATCTAGTCTATGGTGAAAATAGAATCTGCCACATGACTTATTTTGTCCATAGCAATGCCTTCTGGGACTTGAATCTATTTGAGCACTTTGAAAAGTGCTTCCCTGTGAGGCTTAGAGGCTGTAAGAAGGCCCATGAGTGATATTTGTGCTGGAACTTTATTTAGTTGTTCCATGATCTTGTATTCACTCGCTTTGACTATCTTTATAAATGCAGCGAGCCCCTCTTCCTCTTCCTCTCCTTTCTCCATGTTGGGCTCTTAGGTCAGGGCTTTATATTTCGAGTCATACACTCTCCCAGAGCGGGTGATTCCTCCCACCATAGGAGGTCGCTCTTGCCCGAGGGTCTGATAGTAAAAAGGCGAGGTTTTATACCTTTCCGCCGGTATTGGGACATTGAATACGTATCTTTTCTTCAAGATCTGTATCTCAGTTGACTGTCCCTCATAGCATTTTATAACCCTTGGCTTTTGCTACGAATTGATCATGTTTACAGATTTCTCCTCTTCTTTTAGCAAATTGTCCTCTTTCTCAAACTCGGGCCCCCATTCGCTAGGCGGCCCATATACAGTCGGGGTATAAGAGTAGTTCACCAGGTACTCAAATCTCCTATGTGATTCTCCTAAAGTGCCGACTGTTAGGTTTCCGGCTAACCATCTTCTTTTGATATGTGACTTAGGGGTTTTCTCTAGAGCTTGACGGGACTACCTTTCTTGTTGGTTCGTCGCCTTTTTCTTAGGGGCTTCTTTGGGAGCTAACTCCTCGGATGTGATCATGTTGATGATGGGTTTATGATTGGGCAGTGGGTTAGTGTTGACATTGGGTGTTAGGGTGTTAACAAAATCCAGCGTCGATTAAGTCTTGGATTTTGTGTCGGAGCCTCCAGCATCTGTCTGTAGAATGCCCCTCTTGACCCATATGATAGTCACATTTGAGGTTCGAGTTGGAGTTTCTAGGCTTGTACCGGTCGTTGGGGATTTCGAAGCTGATCAAGTTGTCTGCCCGCAACCGAGCAAAGACTTGGCTGAGCAAGATTGGAATTGGAGTGAATTGTCTTGGGACCCTAATAGTCTGGTTATGGCTTGTCATGGAATGCTGGGCTGAGGTACTCGTGGTCTGAAATGTCACACGAGTTCCGGCCTTATCTGCCTTACCGGAGTGGACCGTGCTGACGGTAGACTCTTTGGCTCTATTACCTCCTAAAGGCCTTTGTGTTGGTGTGACCCTAGGAGGATCCATTGCTTGGAGTCTGCCTGTAGTGATGGAACTTTCAATCTGGCACCCTGCAGCTACCACTTTTGCAAAGCTAGATGATGTCTGGCCCACCAGATGTGAGAAGTAAGTCTTGTCTAGAGTGTTGACAAATATGGATGTCAACTCTTTCTTAGAAATTGGAGTCTCTACTCTGGCGGCTTGAGCTCTCCAGCGCTGAGCATACTCCTTAAAAGGCTCAGCGTATCTTTTTCGGAGACTTCCTAGATCAATCACAGAGGGGGCAACTTCAATGTTAAACTTGTACTAGTCATAAAACGCCCGAACTAGCCTTTCCTAAGTTATATTGGACCGTTTGTTCTAGGGATACGATCCTAGAGTCTGAAACAGCATCAGCACTTGTGTTGTTGCGGTTGTCGCCATTATTTTCCATCTTTGTTTTTGAATGTATGAAAATTGGGCTTTTGGGAGGGTTCGGTTGTTTAGGAGCTATCTTGATACCTGGCGCGCATTTTTTCCTTTTTTTAGTATAATGAATGCAAATGTGATGCATGTGTCACACAGATGCTAAAAATAAAAAAGGGGTCAACAATTGATTGATGATGTAATATTGAAACTTTATTTTTATTAATATTGGAAACTTTGGAGTTCGATATTAAAAAAAAAAAAATGAAAGAGTACAATGATAATCTATTTCCTAGCTCTCTTGGTCTTCTATTGTGGAGACTCAGGCTTCCCGTTGATGACGGCTTCTAACTCTTCGACCCAGGATTTGGTCTTCTCCAATTGTGCTTCCAAGGCTTTGTTCCTTTGGTCAGATTCCTTGAATCGTCCTTTCCAGATGTCTTTCTTATAATCGGCAGCTTCAAAATATATCTCCATCCGGGCTTTGAATTGCTCCAGGTAGATTTCTAGCTCCGAATTTACCTTGTCCGGTCTTGGTTGAGTGACATCTGGGACCCGGTATGCTCTTTCCCTTGTTTGATACAGCTGTTGGATCACGAACTCCCTAGTGGCTCAATGCTTTCCCACTTCGCCATCTAGCTCATTGAGGTCTACATTCGGGCTTTTGATTCTGGCTTCTTAAAGTGCTTTGACCTCTGCTAGCTTAGCAAACTTTTTAGCCACTAGTAAGTTCGGATCTTGGTACTCGAAGGTGACTGCTTCCAGCGAAGGCCAATAAACTATGTTCTGAATAGTACCGAACTGGTGGACCATTAAGTTGGGGTGATAACCAATACACCCACTGATTCCTATTAGAGGCACGACCTAAAAGTTACTGTAGGTTAGAATGATTTTGTCGCAGCAACTCCACCTGGCTGTCCACAAAATATCATTGGCACTGAAGCTTCTAAGCACTTCTACCCAACTGTAGCTGGTAAGGTCGTCGAGTAGCTTTATCTTCTCTATGCATGAATCCACGAGATCCACTTGCTGAGCCAATGTTTTCTGGACCATGTTCAGCCCGAAACACTTAAGGTGGCTTATGAACCATATTAGCATAAGGTTGATACTTGAGCGGAGGATCCCATGGCCTTTCTTTTTGACAAAGTTTAACTTCCGGATCTATTCAACTAATAGAGCCGGGAAGTAAGATCTTCCTTCCAAGAATTGGGTCACCAATTCTGCAACCCGGTAGTGGATATAGAAAGTTCCGGTGGGGAATAGTATGGTGGCGAAAGCTGTCAAGATGAAAGCGTTCACCCTTCTCTGTCTATAAGTTTTGGGGTCCCCACATAATATGTCTTTCTTGTCCCCATTATCTTCTTGGGCGATGAACTAGGTTTCCAACTCATCCATCCGTATGCAGTACCCGTTACAGTCTGCTAAGGCCTTGTTGACTGCTGTTTTACGGATGCCCAGGAGTCTATTGAAAATACTGGCTGGCCCGGCCTCAAGATCAGGTACATGGACTTGATTAGTTAGTGCTGGAGCTTGTAGCAACTGGGTATATTCTCATGTGGCCCGATGAGGAAAGTTGCGGGCTCTACTTCCTACAGGTGGAGCATGGCCCGTACCAAGGGCAAGTTCATCTCCATCTTCATTAATGAGAGGATGGGCCCTATCTTCTACTGGATGAAGGCTTGCTCCTCTGGGTTATATAAGGAGAACTAGTAGTCCAACACCAATTTCGGGTCCAAAGGTTTGTACACTCGAATCTCTTTACGGAGGAGGCGGTCAACTGCGGTACTAGCCATCTATTACAACAGAAATTTCCTAATTACAACCAGAACTATGATAACATTACAGGGAAATAGATCTAAACTCCATGAACAAAACAACAAATATTACATCATCATCAATTGTCACCCCATGACGTTACGTATGCAAATAAGTTGGTTCTAACTGGTCCCCAAGCTCTATGGCCTCCCGCATTCTCGGAGAAATGGATCTTAGGCCATATCGAAGCATTGGGTGGGGTAGCCTAATCGGTCCCGAACGATGATTACATCACTTCGCCCGAAACCTACACAATGGCCCCCCGTCTTAGGGTCCTAAGACAGTCTAGGTTCGACCGTATCTATTCACATAAATGTATGCATGCAGACCTAAAAGTAAAAACTAAATCATAAATCTAGTCAATTCCTGAAAGGTTAGCAACAGAACAATAATCAAAAGACATTTCTTAACAAGAACCAATTTGAGCAGATTCAGGTGGCTAGCCTACTGAAATATGGTCCTTAGTGGAGTCGCCATCCTGTTGAGTCTAATCTTTGGTTTCCCATTCCTAATTCGATCTATACTAGACCCTATGCTCATCTAATATAGATCTTCGACTTGAGTTTGGAATTTCATTTAGTTTTGGAGACACTATCCAACTGTTGTTGGGAAAGATTGAATTAAGACTAATGGAGTGGATTAGTCCTAATTTGGACCACCAGTCGTCGTGATTTCCTCTTCTCGTTTTTGTGAAAAGAGGAAAAGGGAAACCAGAGTTTCTATGTTCGGAGGCTAACCTATTAAAACCCTAAGGTTACCATCTAATCTCCTAAAATTTATCCTATCTCGAAATGTCTTTTATTTTATTTTGGTTGTCTTTTATTGTATTTTTGAGTGAATTATGCTAGGAAAATGATTTTTATTCACTTTTTTTTAGGGTTGTCCCAAATGGGTGCCTACGTACCTGCTATTCAGGATCAAATAAGCCGTAGTTCGATTTTCCTGAAAAATTTTAGTGTATTTGTGAATTTTAATTATGAAATCTCTTTAGATTTATGTTTTTACCATTTTAGGATTTTTCTAAAAAAAATCTAAGCCTAAGCTTGATAATTTGATTTTTGAAAATAATAATTTTAAGGAAAAACACTAATTTTGGATTTATTTAAGAAAGTAATTTTTCTAAGTGATAAAATTTCATTTTTCTATTTTTCAACTCATTTATACTATTATAAATTTTTATTGATTTTTTATTAATTTTTTATAAATTTTTATAATTTTAATAATTTATTATTATTTTTTATTAATTTTTCATAATTTTCATTTCTACTGAAAAATTTTCTCCTAGATTTTCATCTATCCTATTTTAAAATCTAAATTTTTATGATTATTATTCTAATATTATTTTCTTTATAAATTTTCTACATTTTTATTATTTATTATTATAATTATAATTTTTATTTTTTATCATTAAATCCTAAAAAAAATCTAATTTCTAACATTTTTCTATTTATTGAATTATAAATAAAAAATAGGTAAATAAATTCGAAATAAATAACATAACTAAATAAATAAAATAAAAAAAAAATCAAAAAATTCGACTTACTTGGATTCGGGTCGATGCACGGTTCGGGTCGGTCGGGTTGGATCGGGTTGAAGCTGGTCTAGTCGAGTTGATCGGACGCGGCGGTTGAGGATGCTCGTTGACAGCGTTCCGACGGCCTTTCGAAGCGATTAAGGTGTCGATTCTTAAGTTCTCGGGGGTGAGGAACTCAACTGCAGTGGTGGTTTGCTTCAAAAACGCCTCTTAGTGGCTGCCCAACACTTGATTGGTGGTCGCGGTTTTGAACAACTCCGGCAAGGCTTTGATTGTCTCATTTTTCTCACTTTTGATCCGTGATTTTGCCTCTCCACTTCATCCTCTATTTATAGGAGTTCAAAATTAAGTTGGATAAGCTCGGATTTCCACCGATCGAAGCAAATCGGATTTGCGGTTAAAAAAACCAACTCCGATTTGTGTAAATCCATCGATTTGTTGAGATTTGATTCCAATTGGATGATGTTTATCTTATTTATGTCGAAGATCTGTTGGATTTGTGCAAAAAATCGAATCAAAACGGCTGAAATTCGGATTTTTCTCCTCGCTGGTGATCTTGGACAAAGGTTGAAGACGATCACGCACCCGGCGCGTGCGTTCGCTCCAGCCAATCAGATGCTGACACGTGTCCCAAGCAAAGTAAAATTTTGCAAAACGCGGATTCTGCTTCCCCCGCGTTTCGAACCCCTGACCTCGTACCCATCCGCACGCCTAACCCTTGTCCAGACCAGTTGAGTTAGCCCACTTTCGCGATTTTCTTTATTTCGCAAATTGCATATTTACAATACGATTTTTTTATTTTTTTGTATTTTTTGAAATTCCAAAATAGTTAGATAGTTTCTCTTCCAAATAGGGTGATGTTAGTCTAAAACCAAGCTTACATGCTTGAGATATATGCTAAATTCACTTTGTTTAAAATGATATTATGACATCATATAATTTTAATACACACTATTATGATGGAAAGATATATACTACATCAAAAGTTGATGCAAAATGTATGAGATAGGCATTGAGAAAAATAAGAGAACTATGGACTTAGTTGTCAATTCTAAGTATGTGGCTCTAACTTGATATATTACTCAACATGGGTGATTTCCCTTACTTATTAAAGATCCAAAAGATTATTTAGATTAGTATGCCACACTAAGGTGAGTAAGGTTCTATTATACATTGTACCACTTGTGCTTGTTATTTCAATTTCAAGATGGGATTAATATGTGATTTAGAAATGGAATAGCATTGATTGTGGTGGTGCCAAGTATGTCGCTTGTATGGTGGTAGATGATTAGGTGGTTGTTGTGACAAGTTTTATAGATGTGAAGAATTCCAATAACATATCTTTCAACGGTAAAGATGATTTATTTTATTGTATATCTGCAAGCATAAGTTATCTACTCCCCATTTACTATGATTGATAACTATCAAGTCTAGACTTTAAGAAGATCATATGCCGTGCATAGGCTCCGTATCGATTAGTGAAGGTTATTATGTATAGTATGGCATTGATATTAAAAGGTGTAGGGAAAACATCCCAATTCGTCTAGGTTTTTCACAAACTGAGTAACTTTTGGTGTTAAGATACTAGATAAAGCTCTTAAGATTCACTATCTTTAGATTGTAATCACATTTAATATAGATCGAAAGATTTATGAAGACATAAATTTTTATGGCAATAAAAGTGATCAAATTCATAATATTAATAATAACCATAGACATAAAATTCCCAAATTTAAGTCAGAATAAAAATAGTAAGACATTATATAGACATAAACATGAGAAATTTCAAAAGTATGATAATTAGTACTCAAAAAAGATATGAACACTGATACAAAAAACAAAATTCAAGAACATAGAAATTTTGATTTTTAACAATGGATAAACAATAAACGATTATTTGTATCTAAAAATATAAACTTAATAGCATAAAAATAATTTTCCCTAAGTAAACCAAAATTCTATAATTAATTTCAAGTATGCCCATAAAATCATTAAAAAAACTCCACATAAAGCATACCTTAAGAAATTAAATTAAAAGAAGAAGAAGAAGAAGAAGAACAATAATTTGCCCTCAAGCTCATACTCTTAATTCTAGTTAGATAAATAACGAGGAGAAATGAATCCTCTGAAGTATTTTAGGTAAAGTTACAAGATTTAATTGTGGAGATTTTTTATTCATTTTTTTTAAATATCTTATCATATTATCACATTATAATGGGGATAGTAATTTGCCCCTAAGCCCTCATAACTTACTACATCTCCCTCACCTATCATCACATCCACATCATTCTCTCTCCCCTCGTTACTCATTGCTGCTTTCCTCTTTTTTGTCCCCTTTTCTCTCTATATACACACCACAACCCTCAACTTTCTCTCTTTTTTTCTCATAACACATTCACCTAAAGCAAGAGTTAAGACTGCACCTCTTGTGACCTACTTCATTTGCACTTCAAATCTATCACCACCACCTCTATCCTAGCCTACACCATGTCAAAAAACAACCTTAAACTGACCCCATCAAGTTAACTCTCATAACTAGGAATATTCCAAGTCCAAAACTCTATCTAACCTAACCACTTTAAGCTCTAATATCCTTCTCCTCTAATCACCAAAGCACAAGCAACCACCATCATTATACACAACACAAATCACTATTTAGAAGAGGCATTGCAATACTCAAATGACAAAATATCAGTAAGTTCACTAGACATAGAGTTGAGATAAACCCCTTTATTTAAGCCTTAAAGATATTCAACATATACTTCATCTCAAGTTTTAGAATTTACAAAGTAAACCAATACTAAATTAATCCTTATAAATTGTAAGATACCTCCACATGAACTTGAACAAATTCAGCAACTAAAAATGCCATAGGAGTCAAGGATTTTGAGTAGGAAAATCATAAATAGAAGAATATACATAAGAGTTTGTTTAAGTAATTTTTTTTGAAGTAAATGATAATTCTAATTTGTTTCATCAACTATTAGGAGCTTTAGACAACTTGTATCTTCCCTTAGACTAATATGAATAAAGATGTGGCTATGTGATTAGGAAAACTCAATAATACTATTTGTTCATGTTCTATGGTTGAATGTCTTATTGTAATGCTTTGATGGAACGTGATTGTGTTTGATCCATGTGTTAATCTACGGTTGTAGAATTATAGTTATAAACATGATAAAAGTGTGTTAGAATTCTTCTTTGATGAAATGGATAAGTGTATTATGGTGAAATTTTATGCCTTATTTGAGAAAAATTGCTAAGTTGCTATCCAAATGCCACAATAGATGCATTTGAACAATAAAAACTACAAAATGCTAGCAACTATTCTAAGGTAGCCATTGAAACCCCCTAGTTAAGGCATCTTAAGGATAATCTTTAACTTTTACCTACTTCACCTTAAAGCAAGGCATTTGGATGCTTCACTACTAGCGTCCAAATGGGTAACTCAAAGTAATAACTTCTTAAGCGCCATTCGAATGACTCTTTAATACCATTTAAATGGGATTACATGGTATCCTTGAAATATATTTCCAAGTCCCTAACTAGTGATGCGGACTCGGTATGGTCTGATACCAAATGACTCGGAATCGGATTCGAATTCCTTTACACACAACCAAATCATCAACAATAATCAAATAACTCCAATTTTTAGGGTTTTCTGGATTTTAGTACTAACGCATCAAATCAAAGATATGGATAAAATTATCAATCTATAGATGCCAAGATTGACAAAATTAAACTGTTTCACAATCAAAATATAGAATGATAGAAACCACGTTCTATAAATCAATCACTACGGTTAAAGAATTCCAAGAATTTAATAACGATGCTCGCTACAAATTCTATATGAACCAAGAATTTGATAAGAACAATACGAATATATTGAAAATCGATTCTCAATATTCTCAAATCTCTAAAAGAAGATTCACACACTCAAGTGTCTCTGTGTTTACAACAAAAAATGATCATCTGCCATGAAAAACCCTAAAGTCCTTATTTATAACATCCTAAAAATTGGTGCGAAAACATTCAAGGCCGACAACCTTCACTTAGGCCAGTAACAAAAGCTGGTGGCCTTCTCTTAAGCCGGCACTAAAAGCCGGCGGCCTACATTTTAGGCCAACTTCAAGGCCGGCAACCTTGAAGTGAACTCGACCGGCCTTTATTGAAGGCCGGCTTAAGGCTGGCCGGACTTCACCTTATGTCCTCCTGACGCCTATGTCCTCCTTTTTTTGGTGCTCATATTTTCGCTCTTGGAATCGTATCATTCCCTCTATGTTTAAAATGACTCGACCTCAAATCTGTATCGTTCATCCTACTAGGCCACATAAACAGACTCCTCTTTCCCTTGGGCTTCTTAAGGTAAATTAGTCTTCTGTGTTGTACTTCAATTGGACTCATAGGAAGAAGCTTGTATGTCTTGTCCTGTTGCTGAATGGTATACTCATTGGTGTATCCATCATACTTGGCTCTAAGGTCATACTTCCAAGGTCTTCCAAGGATCAAATGTGTAGCTTCCATGGGAGCTACATCACAAACAATTTCATCAATATAATCACCAATAAGCAATGGAACACGAACCTGTTTATGTACATGAACAGCTCCTTATGGACTCAAGTGCATAAGGTCTTGGATGCTGCTTCACCTGCAAACCCAACTTAGTAACCCAGTTTGCTGAAGCAACATTAGTGCAACTGCCTGTATCTACCACAATCAAACAAGTCTTTCCCTGCACCGTGCCCTGGATATGGAATAAATTGGCCCTCTGATTAGGAACAGTTTCATCCTGTTGAACCATTAGCATATCTCCCTGTACTGGACTCGCTATAATGTCTTCATCTTCCTCTTCTACCTCAGTACTCTTCTATTCTTCTTCCTCACTCTCAACTTTGTCCCCCTTAATGACCATAACCCTTTTATTAGGACATTGAGAAGCAATATGGCCAAGTCCTAAACACTTGAAACATTTGAGATCCCTGCTCCTCTTTTATTGTGTTTGGTCAACAACCTCACTAACAATTGCTTTTCCCTTTTCCTTCCTTTCCTTCTCCCTCTCACCATCATCTAATTTATGGTGTTGATATGATTTTTGATCCCGCCTGCGCTGATGCCGCTCTACCCGATTGGCTAATTTAATCATATCCTCAAGAGTCTGATAATGCTAGAGTTCCACTACACTGGAAATATCTATCTTCAACCCATTGATGAAACGAGCTATGGATTCATCTGATGTTTCCTTAATATCACATCTTGCCACTAATGTCTCAAACTCCTTCACATACTCTTCTATGCTCTTCTTACCCTGCCTCAAGGATTGCAACTCCATCAGCATCTCCTATTTATAGTAGTCTAGCACAAATCTACGTCTCATCAACCTTTTCATCAAAGCCCATGAACGCACTTTCTCCTCATCAGCCCTACGTCTCTCAGCTTGTAATTTATCCCACCACAAACTAACATATTTAGAGAATGCTAAAGATGCCATCTGCATCTTCATGTGCTCATCCCACTCATAACAGTCAAACACCTTCTCAACCCGTGATGTTTTCAACTTGAAAGGTGGAATTTTCAACTTGATGTTTTCAATCCCTTTACGCTTGTCAACATTGTTTCCTCTCCTATTCCTTCCACTACTAGCATCAGGTTCACTACTAGATTGTCTCCTCCTATTTCCTACACCACTATGGCTTCTTCTATCCCTAACCTCCAATCTCTCCATAATCAATCTAAGATTTTCTTGGATTTAATTGAACTCAGCCCTAGTCACAACCTCACCCCCATTATCAACATCATTCCTATTGTTATTGTTTTGAACAATTCCTTGTGACGACATCTCTATCCTTCAATAGTTAGCAATAGAAATTCACCAACAACCTAATTCCCAACAATAGCGCTAAACACCAATTTCACAGCAATTCAACACTCAACAACTGAATTCAGCAAAAATATTCACAAAACCCCCAATTCTCAACAACAAACCAATCACTAATTCTCAGCAATACAATTCACAAAATAAATTTCCAAATTTCCCAACCAACAGCAGTATTGAATTAAAACTACAATTGAATTGAGAATCAACAGCCTTACCAATTTAACCCACGATCTGATCAAATCCTTTGCTCGGAACCCTTACGAATCTAACCTTCGCTTTGATACCAAATAATGTGGACTCGATATGCTCTGATACCAAATGACGTGGAATCAGATTCAAATTCCTTCACACACAACCAAATCATCAACAATAATCAAATAACTCCAATTTTTAGGGTTTTCTGGATTTTAGTACTAACGCATAAAGTCAAAGATATAGATAAAATTATCAATCTATAAATGCCAAGATTGATAAAATTAAACTGTTTTGCAATAAAAATATAGAATGATAGAAACCATGTTCTATAAATCAATCACTACGGTTAAAGAATTCCAAGAATTCAATAACGATACTCGCCACAAATTCTATATGAACCAAGAATTTGATAAGAACAATACGAATTGAAAATCGATTCTCAATATTCTCAAATCTCCAAAAGAAGACTCACACACTCAAGTGTCTCTATGTTTACAACAAAAAATGATCATCTGCTACGAAAAACCCTAAGGTCCCTATTTATAACATCCTAAAAATTGGTGCGAAAACATTCAGGGCTGGCTCAAGGCCGGCCAAAGGCTAGCGGCCTTCACTTAGGCCGGCAACAAAAGCCAGCAGCCTTCTCTTAGGTCGACACTAAAAGCCAGTGGCCTACATTTTAGGCTGGCTCCAAGGCCAGCGGCCTTGCAGTGAACTCGGCCGGCCTTTATTCAAAGCCGGCTTAAGGTTGGCCGAACTTCGCCTTGGGTCCTCCCGATGCCTATGTCCTCTTTTTTTTGTGCTCGTATTTTCGCTTTTGGAATCGTATTAACTAGTAAATTGAAAATCCATGATAAAATGTTGACTGGTGGTGACTCTTTTAATCAAAACTTTATGAGTGTTACAACGATCAACCACTTAATGATATAGTGACATTCACATCTTTACTCTATCTTCTTTAGCTTAACCTAAGCTAACTCACAATACAAAGAAAAACATAACAACTTTGGAATGAAGATTTCAATAGTAAGGAAATGACGAATGTTGCTCGTCTACAATTTCGCTCAAGTACATAAAAATTAGAATAATCTTTCCTTTTCATTCTCGTATCTCTACGGGTGTAATTTTTTTTCCCTATATTGTTACTTTCTACCATGCTTCAGCTTCATATTTATTGATGATGGGATCAATGGTCTAATATAAATTCCTCCTTAGTTATAGCTATCATCATTTTTTCATCTTTAACTCCATAAATCTTATCTAAATATAATTTTTCCATTTCTAGATCATTCAAAGTTGAATTCATTCATAATAATAATGTATAGTTAATGTTGTCAATCTCCTATTAATGCTTTATAATTTTTTTTGTAAAATACCAAAAAAATAAGAAAATAAATAAGTCTTATATAACGGGGTATTAATGTAATATTGTCATTATATAGGGAGCAATATGGACTTTTTCAACCCTATACTATATAAGCCCTCACAAACCCAATTGTCCTCTTTTTTTTTTTTTTTTAACTTCGCCCCTCTCTATAGACAATGCTCAAATAAGTGATCTAGAAGTTTGTACTGATTAACTCGATACACGGAATCCACAAGGTAAGTGTTAATTTGATTTGGATTGTGGTAGGCCCTTTTGTGTTCATAAATGTTTGACTTAAGGATGGATTTAAGTTACAATTTAGACGCAATTAAGATAAGATGATTTGGTGGTGTGTGTGATTGGAGCAACCAGGGAATCGCTTGAGCAATTCAACCAAGTAAGTTAATCTTATTACACTAAGCTTTAGGAGTTAAATAACTTTTTATATTGGATTAGAAGTAAGGATGAGATGGGTGAGCATTGGCTTAGGAAAGCGGGTCAATTGTAAAGAAATTGAGCCCTTCCTAAGATTGAAAGGGATACATGGTCATGTCCTTTCTCATGGTGAAAATAAGGGCAAATTTGTGAAAAATGTGGTATACGCCCATGTTGAAGTACATGACCAAGTACACAACTGTATACTTAAGCATGTTAAAAGGCCTTGATACACAAAAAGGTACACGACCATGCATACGGCCTTGTTACTACTTGTACATCTATATATGATCATATACACAATCGTGTTATCCTATAACACATTCAAAATGATTTTTCTTCCCTATTTCTCGAATTTTATGAAATTCAAAACCCTTTTTACACCAAACTAAGTCATTAGGATGGAAAATCAATAAACTACACTTAGAATTACAAACAAGGTGAATCTAGATTGACTTGTAAGTTAGTGCTAAGTTAGTTCTTTGTACATAATAGATTATACTCATGTTCGCAATTGTTATTCTAATAATCTTGAAATAGTTCTTTTAGGTATTTGACTACTCTGTTTGTGTTTTATGCTTGATAGCGTAGTATTAAAAGAACTTAAAAATCATTTGGACAATGAATTGATCATATGATTGTGCTTAGTTCGGCCTAAGAGCCGGTGGTTATAGATTCTTAGGGGGCAACACAATGATTTTTATGTAATGTTGTCCCTAGTGGAATCATACATTGAAATAATCTAGGTAGGTTTAAGATAACTCATGGGTGTTGGGGCTAGAAGTGGCAGTTCCCAACACCATAATATTAGAGTCGGAAATGGCAGTATCCAAAATGTATAAGATAATATACATATTAATAAAACTTCTAATGACTATGGTGTGTGGAGTTATGATAACACCTATATTTGCTTGATGGATCTAAAATAAAGACAAAAAAATTGTTAGATGTTTCCTGTTTGTATTTGAATGAATGTGAATCTTGTATGTGTGTATCATGTGCAAGTACTTGTAGGTAGCATGTATTGGGTACTAGCTCACCCCACATAAGAATTTTTTTTAGTTGTAGGTTTAGATGACAACTCCTTTTACAATGTGCTAGGGGTAGGCTATGAGTAGAGTGGTGAACAAGCAGACTTTTATTATTATTATGAAGATTAGCAAAAGTGTTGATCATAGATAAAAGACTTATTTCTTGATGAGGAGACTATCGATATAATGGGTGTTAAAATATCTACTTTATTTATGATAGTTATATTATAATTAGAGATGAATTGTAATAATGAACGCTATGAAGATTGTTTATTTAATTGAATATAGTCAACAAGTTACTTGAATAACCGTGGTTAAGAAGGTTAAGAGCCTTACATGCCACTAAAGAGCAGTGGCGCATGATGGGTTGTCACACTTCTAGTTCTAGGGCGTTACAACTTAAGTGGTATCAAAGCTTTGGTTTTAATTAAGGGAGTACGGCTTTGTGACCTATAGAGCTTAGCTTTGAAGATCCTTGGGAGCTAGGCTGATAATCAATAGGTATAGAGTCTAATAAGTAGAAAGTAGGGTGTGATCCTAGGTGAATTGGACAATGAATATGTAAGATGATAAGATTGTGAAGAGAGTGGGTAGACTCCTAGGTTTGATTGTGTTATGCATTATAATATGGCAACCTAGAATAACTTAAGGTTGTGTAGTTTGAATAAGTAATTCAAATATTAATATAAATGGTGGTTGCTACTAGAGTAGGATGCATATGTGCGATTGCTTTCATATGACTTGTGCATGTGTTTGTATAACTATGTAGTGGACATTAGTTCATCACTTATGGAATTTTTTTGCCTTTTTTGGGAATAGGAGAAATTTCTAATGTTGATTTATATTATGATCTTAGTTACAATATGCTCTATAGATGTGGGATGGATGCTAATAATATTAAAGATCTTGAGTATTATGATGAGAATAGAATTTTGAATTATATAGGCTGAATTGAGACATTTCTATTTCCATTTAGTTAAAGTTGAATTATCATTATTTTGTGGGAACTTTTAATATTAATCGTCTATACTTACGAACTTTTACGACAGTATATGAACATTTGCAGTAAACTTGTGGACAATCAAATAAAATGTACGAAAGATGAAGTATAAAATATTGTTATACTGTATGGAATTAAAGGCAATTTATGAATATCAGAAAGATCATGAGCTATTATGATATATTATGAAATCTTGTGATGCAATTACGAAATTTTGGTAAAATTATAAGATATTGACAATTATAAAATAATTTTATAAAATGGTTTATTGAAAATTAAATGATACAAATTTTGTAGATATACCAAGGCTTTAGTGAATTTGAGAAGTTTAGGATTGGTTACGATAGGATGGATATGATTTACAAGACTTGAAATATGATTATGAAATATTAACAAAAGCTATGAATGCATAGAAAATTTCATTTTAAGGAACATTAGGAATAGCTAAAAAGAATTACGAACTATATGGGAGGGTGGACAAAACTGGAAAAAATATTAATTGTTAAAATTTTTTAGAAGGGAAAGTTTAGATATTGTATTTTATTTTATTTTTTGAAAAGTACATCTCATCAAAATGTTACAGATTCTTATATGGTAAAATGTGTGGTTTTGTTAATAAGAGGTCTTTGGTTCAAATCATATATCAACCATTTTACCTTATTCTCCACCCCCTTGGGTCAACCCTTGATGCTTACGAACTTATAAGGAAATTACAAGCACTAGAGAAATTATAAAATATAATAAACTTTCTGACAAAGAAAATATAATTTTGGTTAAGGAAACTTATGGAGTTTTTAGATAACTTCAAAAATCCAAAGTTTATATACATTTTATAGAACCCTAAGCATTTTATAATAAAATTACAAACCATCGAGATATATTATAAATGCTAAAAGAATATGAAGAATTTAGTACAAAGTTACAAAGTCATTGTAGGTTCAATATTAAGCTTTTGTCACTCTTCTACAAGGATTTTTATAATACGATTCTATTTTTTGAAATTAAAGATTCAACTTTCTTTATTTTTGGAAACTTTAATAATTATAATATCAACAAGGTTAATTACAAAACATTAGATTTTTATAGTAATTTTATCGACCGTAAGAACAAAAGCAAAAAGGTCAAATCATTGATATATGTTGGTATTACAGCAAATATCATATCGTATGATAAAAGTTTTAGTTGAATTAGAAACCTTTTATAAACAATTTTATGAGATTTCAAACCTTTAAGTCTTCATATAAATCTTTAAAGGTGGTTAATAATATTTTTTATTTTTATTTTTTTAATTATTTTTTTATAAAGTAAAAAGTTATTAAAATATCTCTTTTGTTTTAGTATCAATATGTACAATCAACTATAGGCTAAATTTTTTTCTCTGTAAATAACCAAATAGGAAGGAGAGAATTACATAAAATAATAGACATGGTTTTATTTATTTATTTATTTCAAATCATCATAAGGGAAAGTAGTATTTTTATTGGTTTTTCTGGTTTTTTAATTTAAGAAAAGAGCCACAAAATGAGATAAAGGAAATAAGGTTGCTATTTTTATTTGGAGTAGATTTAATTAAATCTAGAAGCGTGTAAGATATAAGAAAATATCCATTAACTATTATATACTAGGTACTAAAATTTTTATTCGGAGTAGATTTAATTAATTGTTTTCCCTCAGCGAACCCACAAAATGGAGGGAACATTGAGAAAAAGAGCTTTCATTATTTTCTTTCGTCCCTGGTACGCTGGAAAATCAACAAAATGCCTAAGGGTTACCTTCGGAACGACGCCAATGCAAAAACAGAAGGGGAAATTTGCTTCGGACAATTATTAGAATAAATGCTAAAATTCCAATGTAAAAATCCAACGGTAAATATTAAATTACAAATTAATTCAATGATATAAAAAATTTAGTTTTAAATTACCATTTAATGATTTTTTACAATTTCATCCCATTTACTTCTTGTCTTCCCTCGGTTATTGAGGTGAAAAATTGTAAAGAAGTTATATTGATTCCTTTCCTTCGTAGATCGTCTACTTGGATGATTTCTTACACTATAAATTAGTAATTTAGCGCTTACGGAGATATATTATGGATACTAAAAACACATGAAAACTTTATAGAAAGTGGCAAACTTACTACAAGTAATAGCATTACGCTTTTGTTACTCTTTTGTAAGGACTATAAGGTACCGTTTGGTTACTAGTACTAGACAAAACAAGGAGTACTGGACAATATAAAAGAAGAAGGATTGGACAAAAATATTTTTGTACCACGTTTGGTTTGTATTGGACAAGGATTTTTGTGTTGTCCAGTGTTTGGATTGCAAAGTACTGGACTGAACATAGTAGGTTTGACAGTTTTGCCCTTTTTAATTATTGGAGAAGGCTTGAAAATAAGCACTTATACATGCACAATATTAACATCCTAAAATTTATCAACCAAAATAATATGTAATCAGTCTTATGGACTATTTTATAGGTATAATAAGTGATAGGAATCGAAATCCGATAAGACCTATCATTAGGGCAAAAACTAAAGGAATTCAAATTTTGGCGATGAGAGCCCATTTTGAGCAGATCGACCCCGAAATTATTTATAAATTAACCTCTTTTCTATTATTCTTGTATTGTGTTTTCCAATAGGCACACTTATCATATTTTATAGGGCAATGGACAAACTCCCTCAGACTCAACTTGTAGGTTATCCATGGACTAACCTGAACCGGCGATGAGCTAGACCAATGAATCCTATAGAAGACCGGCATCTTGAAGACCAATTTCTTTTATATATTTTTCATTTGCATGGACTATTTATGTTGTAATCATTTTGTGACACTTTTATTTCCTTGTAATTTTCATTTAGGACTAGCCACCTTTAAAGTGACAAACTTGTAATTTTGACCACTTTCTAACCCTAGGAGTAGCAAGTATGAATACTTGCTTAGAAGAGGGTTTGAGGAGGCCATATTTTGTAAAAATAACCTAGCACTTTCACGTGTGGAATTAGGGTTCATCCTTAGTTCAAACTTCTTATCAATTTCAACCCAAGAATTGGAATTGTGGCGATTGCGATAAAGGGGAATTGTGAGTCATATCGATTTCATCTTTGTTGTTTGTTCATTTCTTCTCTAGTGAGTCATATCTAGGGTAGATTTGAATCTTTCTTGGACTTATTTGTGATTGTATTTCGTGGACAACAATCTTGTAAGATTGATTGTTCTTTTAGTTATTGAACTCAATATTATTTTAGTGTTTGGTGTGAATTTGGAATTGAAGGGGGGAGTGGAATTCATGGTTTGTGTTGCTTCCTTTTGATCTGATTTCACTTAAATCTCATCTCTTTTTGTTTTCACTTGGTAAATAATTCAAAAAGAGATTGCAATTACATCATTTGATCAACATTTTTCCATCAAATCTCAAAGGGTTTCACGTGAATTGTTCATCCACATTGAACCGGTTTGTGATTGATTTGAGACTTGTTTTCTTGAGTCATTTGATTGTGCTTGAACTTGATTTTGAGCACATCATCTTTTGGTATCAGAGCTTGAGGTTTAAGAGGAGGGATTTACAATTTGGAATTCCAAATTTAAGGATTGTTGAATTATTACATTGATCCGAATTGTGAAGTGGAGTTGTGTTTATTCTTATGTTGTTGAAGTGCTATCTTGTTATTTAGTTGTTGTACACTTGGAGACTTGTAACATTCTTGGATTCCTTGAGAATTGACTGTGAATGTGAAGTGTCTTTGAAGTGAAACGTGAAGAGAAAAGAGTATTGGTCCTTTGTGATCAAGTGGAGAAGTGAAAATTATCTCGTGTCATTTCGGATTTGAGGAGTGGCAATTGAGATTTTAGATTTGAAATTTTCAGAATTAATGTGTGAGTTAATAAGTCAATTTGAAATTTCAAAAAACACATTAATTCATAGTTAATTGTGTGTCATTTGAATTTAAAATAGCTTCTTACCATTTGTGGAATCTTACACTTATTGAACTTCTTTTTCAATTTGAAAGTTGAGTTGCCTTTTGTTGTAAGTTGTAGCTTGAAACTTGAATAGAAGTGGAGAAGTTTAAGTGTGGAAGAGTGTGATCTTGAATTGTTGCAAGAGGATTCTATAAACTGAGTAGTGTGTTTGCAATTTTCAGATTGCATTGTGTGAAAAAAAAAAGGAAATCATTTGAATTTAAACACCTTCTTTAAGTTTGAGGCAATTCATTGAGTAGCTTGAATAAGTTTTATTTGAATTTGAATTGTTCTTACCATTTGTGCAGGAGGTTGCATTTAGTAAAGTGATTTAAATTTGAATTTATTGCTACCTTTAAGTGTGAGTTGCGGTGTAAATTGTGTTGTGTAGTGGCAAGAGATTGTATACTTGGAAGTGATGTGTGTTGCACCGTGATGTAAAGGGTGTGTGTGTGTGTGGCATAATGAGTATGTGAGTGAAGGTGTTGCAACGTGGTGAATTGGTGTTGTGGTGAAGTGAGTGCACCGTGATTGTGTGTATGTGTGGTGGTGTAATAGTGTTTAAAAAAAAAAGTTACAACGTGTAGTAGTGTTATAGTGAATTGGTTGCATCGTGTAGGAGTGAGGTATGTGTGGTGGTGTAAGTTTGTGGAGTTATGTGTAGTGTAAGGTGCTGCACATTAAGACTCATTGTGGGTGTAAAACTTTAGCAAGAAAGGAAAGTTGAGTGGTGAAATTTGAATTCAAAAACAAGCATTAAAGTGTGAAAGTAATTGAAACTCATTACTTAAACACTTGTTAGTTGAATTTAATTCTTAACTACCTAGAAATAATTATGTGTACTTCATTTATTTAAGTTTACTAGAGGTACCAAGAATTATTTCATTGTGCTTCAATTATTTCACTTGACTTTACTTGAAGTAACAATAAGCATTTCTTTTATTGGTTGATTTTGAGCACCGTAGGTGTGTAGGGGCGTGTAAGGGTGTGTTGCCGTGGTGTGGTGAAGTGTATTGAGGTTATTGAAATCAGTAAGCAATAATGTCAAGTGAGTTATATTTGTCTACAAACATATTGCATTGAGACTTCACTTTCTTTCAAACCATTGATGAGGGACAAAGAGAAAACTTGTTCCATACTTCTTATAGGGTACAAGGAAACTTGCGCGTAATTATTATTGATGGTGGTAATTGTACTAATGTTGTAGCTGCATCATTAGTATCGAATTTGCAACTTGAAACTATCCCACATCCCAGACCCTATACATTACATTGGTTGAATGATCAAGATAGTCTTTATGTGACCCAAAGGGCTAGGGTACCCTTCAGTATAGGGGATAAGTACTATGATGAGCTTGAATGTGATATTCTTCCTCTTTGTGCATCCCATATATTACTTGGTAGACCATGGTTGTATGACAGGATGGTATTATATGATGGGTATAAAAATACTTATATGTTTAAAAAAGATGGAAAACGTATAGTATTGAACCTTATGTCGCCATCAGAGGTCCAGGAGATGCAAAGATAGATAAAACAACCATCATAGAATCTTGAGGATCATAGCCACATGATCAAACCTTCAGAGGACCAAACTGTGCAGACGCAGGTATGCCAACCTTCAAAGGTTCTTGACGGCTCTAATGACACGAGCCAACCCTTAGAGCATAAAATTCATCAGACACCAATGTGCCAACCTTCAAAGGATCTTGATGATCATAGTTAGACGAGCAGACCACTAGAGAACCAGACTGTTCAGAGATAGTTATGTTCACCTTCAGAGGTTTCAGAGGGTAATGAGCAGTTGGGCCAACCATTAGAAGTCCATGAGGATTAGCAACATACAAATGAGTTAGAAAAGGAGGAAACGGTTTTAGTGGAACAGGTTGATACAGGGGCAACTTTATTAGATAATGGAGCATTATTTGTGTTGCAGATGAGATACATCCTACAAATGGAGGAGAGAAAACAATCACTACCTGTGGTATTTCAGATTTTTGGATTCTGTAGTGATATTTCTTCAGGTGGCTTGCTTGGAGGAAACAAAGTCTCTACTACATTTGATCTACCAGATTTGAGGACAAATCTTTTTTAGGCCTAAGGAGATGATATGAATCAAAATCCAACAAGACCTATCATTAGAGCAAGAACTAAAGGAATTCAAATTTTGGCGATGAGGGCCCATTTTGAACAAATCGACCCCGGAATTATTTATAAATTAACCTCTTTTCTATTATTCTTGTATTATGTTTTCCAACAAGCACACTTACCATATTTTATAGGGCAATGGACAAACTCCCTCAAACTCAACTTATGGGTTATCCATGGACTAACCTGAACCGGCAATGAGTTGGGTCGATGAATCCTATAGAAGACCGGCATCTTGAAGACCAATTTCTTTTATATATTTTTCATTTTCATGGAATATTTATGTTGTAATCATTTTGGGATACTTTTATTTTCTTGTAATTTTCATTTAGGACTAGCTACCTTTAAAGTGGCAAACTTGTAATTTTGACCACTTTCTAACCCTAGGAGTAGCAAGTATAAATACTTGCTTAGAAAAGGTTTGAGGAGGCCATATTTTACAGAAATAACCTAGCACTTTCACGTATGGAATTAGGGTTCATTCTTAGTTCAAACCTCTTATCAATTTTAACTTAAGAATTAAAATTGTGGCGAGTGCGATAAAGGGGAATTGTGAGTCATATCGATTTCATCTTTGTTATTTGTTCATTTCTTCTCTAGTGAGTCATATCTAGGGTAGATTTGAATCTTTCTTGGACTTATTTGTGATTGTATTTTGTGGACAACAATCTTGTAAGATTGATTGTTCTTTAGTTATTGAACTCAATATTATTTTAGTGCTTGGTGTGAATTTGGAATTGAAGGGGGGAGTGGAATTCATGGTTTGTGTTGCTTCCTTTTGATCTGATTTCACGTGAATCTCATCTCTTTTTGTTGTCACTTGGTAAATAATACAAAAAGGGATTGCAATTGCATCATTTAATCAACATTTTTCCATCAAATCTTAAAGGGTTTCACGTGAATTGTTCATCCACATTGAACCGGTTTGGGATTGATTTGAGACTTGTTTTCTTGAGTCATTTGATTATGCTTGAACTTGATTTTGTGCACATCAATAAGTTTTTTCATATGAATTCACCACCTAATTTAGAAATTGTTTTTTTACTGAACTGGTATTTTAGATATCATATATAAAATTGGGTTATAAGTTGCAAATAGAGAAGAGCAATTATTATATATGTTACAAGTGGACATTTTTGAAAAATTTCTCTAGGCACATCACTCTAATTATCTAAAAAAAATACATTCGAAAGAAAAGATTAAACCTTAGATCCTAGCGGATAGTCTTTCTCCACCTTCCACAACCCCTTCCTAATAAACTGACCAGCCACCGACATTCTCCTCAAAGCATCAACCAATAGCGCCACAGCATAATCCGCCACATCCTTGGAGAAAGCCGTACTGGTGTTGGTGACAATGATGCCACGACGGTGGCATAACTCAAGGTCAACATGCTCCGTCCCCGCGCTGGAGCACACAAGGAGCTCGAATGAAGGGAGGAGAGATAGTTTCTCGGAAGTCAACGTCGTTAGACTGAGGCAGAAGGCAGCGCGAGCGGATTGGGCAAGGCGAGATAGAAAGGAAGAAAGGGGTTCATCGGGATAGTCATGTGGGTCGATGATGTGGCAGTGGGGTCCCAAGAGGGACTTAAAGGGGAGGCTATAGTTTGATGGATGGAACACAACGACTAGAGGTAGGTTGGGGTTGAGGTTTTCTTGTAAGTGTTCTTCCATGGAAGATGTTGGTTCCGACATAGGCTGATTAACAGGAGAAGGAGGAAGGCTAAATTGGGAATTTCGCAAAAAATAGAGTTTTGTCTAGTGCTAGATTTTTAGTACCGAATTCCACACGGTACAAATTTATCTCATTTAGTCTAGTACTATATTAAGGTTTTGTCCAATACTTTCGTTATGGGTGGCAACCAAACGGTGGACAAAAGATTTTGTCCTGTCCAGTACCGAATTCTAACACTAACCAAATGCTACCTAAGAACTATTATAATGTGTTTTGAAAATTTAATAATTATGTGATGGGCAACAAGGTAAATTACAAAACTACAATTTTTATTGCATTTTTACAAACTGTAAGAATAAAAGATCACATCATTAACGTCTGTTAGTATTACTACAAATATTATATTGATAGTTATGAGATACTTATTAGTTGAATTACAAACCTAAGAAATTCTACGAAAAACTTTAGTAAGAGTACGAGCCTTTAATATTTATTAATAACCCTTAAGTGTAGTTAACAGTATTTTTAATTTTATTTCTTTAATTATTTGTTCCATAAAATTTCAAATTAAACTATCTCTTTTGTACTTTTAACATCCTACATGTAACCAACTACACCTTAAAATCTTTTATATGAATGTGATATAATAAATTGGAAAGGAGAGAAGTAAGTTGTGTAAAGGTAGAGTAGGTAGAGAATGGATGGGAAAGATAGAGATAAAAAAGAAATAAAAGCCAGTATAGCATAGATTGTCGTATGTAATGTAGGTTTAAGTTAGATCAGCCATAAATATATGATCATAGATTTAAAGGACATATTACTTTTGGGATTGTCAACATATGTATGAATGTAGAAGTTATCGACAACTTCATTAGCTTAGTGGAATCTACTGGCACATGTCAAGTCAAAATGCATGTGATCATTGAGCATAACTTTCTAGGAGAGTTGGTATACATAGTCTCATGTATGTAGATGGCTTCACATTAATAAGAGGTCTTAATTATAGTTAGAATATTCAACCATAAAGCAATTTAGTGGTGTCTTTTCACTTCAGAATCTCTTATAAGCTTGTGTTGTATTATGATTATGATAGTTGTTTCACTACTTATATTTATATTTTTTTTATAAGTAACTTATAATAAGTAAACAAATCTTAAGAATTTGAGACATCTAATAGCTAAATGGCAGATTTCTTCACCTCTGATTTGGCTATGAAAATATTATCATTGAGGTTGTCAAAAAGAGTTGAACCAAATTGCTATTTGATCTGAAATTAGTCTAGATATTCTAATTAAATTGCATAAATCAAAACTAAATAGCATCTTAATTAAGAAAGAAAAGAAAGCAATGGTAAATTTATAGGTTTCGTCACTTGCTCTTCATGAAAAACCCTAAATTGATAAATATTGTTAATGGAATTAAAAAGGAGAAAAAAAAATGGAATTCAATTAAATAGATTTACAAAATTTAGGACCAAAATTTTCTAAAACAACTTTTTTGCTCTTGAACTTAGTTTTATCAATACTAGTTTCAAAAAATCTTAGTGATCCTAAATAAAATTCCAAGACCCTAATTAGGTGCATAAAATCACTATGAAATTATTTGAAGTTAATTGGAAAAGAATAATTTAAGTTTAGAGGTCAAATTAATAAAATGACTAAATTGCCCCTAAGTTTAGTTTTAATAAAGGATGACCAAAGTTTGAGATGTGTAAATTAATTTAGAGAATTATAATTCTATAAACATGTAGTTGAATTATAAAATTTAAAATCCTTACATAGTGCACAAAAGGAAGACACATAGTGACACCGGATCTACCCTTGTAGTTTCCCTCTCCCCTTAGCTAATTTCCAATAGCCCCCAGCCTCTTTTATTCTCAAATTTCTAAGGCAGAAACATAAAATCTCTCTAAAACCCTAAATGCCGATACTTAACCCAATTATCTCTTAAATAATTTATTAATCTAAGTGACTTTCTTAAGTTTTAGATACTAATCAAGGTAGGGAGATATAAGAAAGTGGGGCAACAAACTTTAGTCGAGTTATTAAGGAAGTAAGTGGATAATTTATCAAGTTTAATTATGGATTAGTGTGCTAAACTTAGTCTTAGTCATGAACTAATTAATTTAATTGCTAGAACTTGTTTTAGAAATAGTGAAATACACTTAAAAGGCTCCTAGAAGTGACTACCTACTTGTGGAGTAAGGAAATTTTTAAAGCCCTTCAAAGGTAAGTTCATGAACTAGGCTTGATTTGATAATTGATGATGTTTTAGTGTGCTATGATTTGTGTGAATGGATGTGTGATGGGCTTAAGCTTGAATGGTGATATAAATCCTTAACTTTGCCACTATTCTTGATAGTTTAGAATGTTTCTTGGTCTCTTCAAATGATTTTGGGATGCTAGATAGGTTAATAGGAGGCTTAGATAAAGATTTCAAGGAAAAGATTTGAGTATAATGAACAATTACATGCTTAATGGAATGTGTATGCATACTGCCACTTATAGTAACAAATCGGGGCTAAATCCTTGTTCTAAAATTTGAATTAGGTGCAAAAGTATATTGATTTGGTGATGAATATGTTAAATTATAGATTGGGTAGTGGTTTAATTGATGAATGTAGAATATGAGATAATCTACATGTTGAAATTGATGTAGTAAATGAGTTGATACACAAATTTATTTTTGGAAATTATAATAAGAAATTTTCAACAAGATCACTTAAAGTATGAAGTGAATGTTTGGGTTGATTTGAAGTTTGTTTCATAATGTAAGGCTTATACAAAAGTTGATAGGTAAAAAGGTTGAAATAGTATGACAACATGCATATTAATCCCAATAAAACGTAACCACTACCTTTATTATGATTTCCATGGTCAAATATGAGAAATTGTGTTTAATTGTGATAAAATTGAGTTAGTTAGGTCCACCATATGTTCAATTGATGAATGGGTGTTGTTTGGACGTAAATGGTGCATAAAAGTTCAAATTGGCATTAAATTGAACAAAATCATATACAAAGTGATGATCTAGATGTGTCAGGGCTGTTCTAATTGTTTTAAGGTGTTTATTTTGCTTACATTGTAGATTTAAATGATGATTTAAAGACTTGATGTGATGAGAAATAAATGAGATTTGATTTGGATTGATTTAGATTGAAAATGAGTGAGAAATGGACTTTTAAAGTGAAATTTCATAATTTGGACCGATCTAAAAATTTGGGAAGCCTAAAATGACCAAAATAGGGTTTTATTAATAAAATAGGTAGAAAAAGTTGTTATGAGTAAAATGGCTTTAATTTGACTCAATTTAGACTTAAAAGAAGGAAGTTATGACTTTTAAATTATGAGCATTCAGACGAATGAATTTGAATAATTTAGAGTAGAGATTAAATGATTTAAAAATTTAGGTCAAGGTTGGCCTAATCTTTAACCGATCATCCAAATAAGCTCATGAACTAACCTAAGATCCTTCCCTAAAGGTTGTCCACAAGATTATGTATAATTGAAATAATTAGGCCTAATTAACTTCATTAACCATGTTGGGTCAAATTGAGAATTAACTTAATAATTAAGAGGTAAATAAACTAAAATAGATTTAAATGAATTTAATGGACCCAAGACCTAAATTTATTTTGGGTCGATTTAATTTTTAGAGCCTATACCCTAAATGAGCCTTAGTAAAATAAAATATTTAAATGGGTCTTATGTCTAGTAAAGTCTAAAATATATTAAAGATCTAAATTAAAATTAAATTAGGCATAATAAATAAATCGGGCCTAGGAAGTAATGATCATAATCAAATAGACAAAATGGGCCTAGCTTGGATATAGTAGCATAAAATGGGTTTTTAATTGGACCTAAAATTCGTATAAGAATAATAATTAAACTTAATTAGAATAACTGGACCTAAACTAACCGAATAGGCCATAGACACATAATTTGGGACATTATAAATCTAAACGGGTAAACTAATTAAATTATGTCATAATTGGACAAATTACATCAATTAATAAGATTAAATTAACTAAGGCTAGTGGGCCCAATTTTAACTTTAGGTGGGCTACTTCTTATTGTTGTTGATCTTTATTGTTCCTTTGTAAAAAATAGTTGATTGGAGTTGGATGATGGTGACTCTAATAGTTTCTTAGCTGAGTGGAAGAGGAGCATGGGAAGGATAGAGATATAAAAGAGAGAAAAGTTGGGATATTTTTCTTGCACATGTAGAGAGCAAATAAAACTCATAACTATGAATAATTTAATTGTTATATCACATCATTTCATATTTGGCTATTAAAATATTTCATTAACTTATAAGTGATAAAGTATACATCTTTATTTAATTTTATTTTATACTTATATATGATAACTTTGTTGAATTGAATTATAGGAATATGATCTAATTTATTATTCCCATAATATGAGATTATGTCAATTGGAAATTCTGGTGGACTATGAGATTATTTTACATCAAAAGATGAAGATATATAATAAACCATTACTAAGTTGAACTTTACACTCACTAAAACTATGGATAGGGTTTTATTTATTTATTTTTGTGGGATGATCATATAAATAAAGGGAAAGTTGTTCTTGCATTAGTTTTGCTTGTATTTTTTTTTAAGGAAAAAGCTACAAGAAGGGACAAAGGAAATAAGGTTTGATATTTGAGTAGATTTAGTTAAAATCTAGAAACATGTAAGATGTAAGACAAGAACTGTTTGACATAGTCTATATATACATAACTTATTGATATCTATTCAATATTTATATATAGAGATAATGCACAATATTTAATAATTTTTTTTTCTATGCATACAAAAAGGAAGGAAGACATTCACTCTTAAGCCATACAGACTAAGTCGAACAAAGATAAGCAAAACAAAACAATAGAATGAATTGTCTCTTTCAACATTAGAGCCGCCGATCGAAGTAAAAGAGGAGAGTGATTACTTGAATTCCTTTGTTTGTAGTTCAGTCTTCAGTAGAGGGGACACTGAGAAAGAGAGGTATCAATACTTTCTATTGTCTTGAATGTACAAATAGCATGGATTTGTAGGCAGGAATCATTGATAAAGTTTTAATACATAAAAATATAAATAATATTCTTTTAAAACTTATTTTATTATAACTAATATATATTCAGATATTATTAATATTTATTTACTATTTATTTAAAGCACGACTTCACTAGAAACAACGCCATATAAGGATCATTAAGGTTCTTCCTAAGGATCTATCACTATGGGCCCCTAGTCCGAGCCAAGCACATATAACATATAACTTAAACACTTAAGCTAAATCATTCAACTTAATCAATTTCAACACATATACTATCTTAAGCAAACGCAGAACAATACATAAGTTACACATACCTTGAATCCTAGCATTACGTACTTCCCGATCCTAGACTTAAACTAAATTGAAATTTGTACAAATCAACAAGCTCTTCTTAATACTTAATCTAAGATCAATATCATTCTCTTACTTCTCTTAATCTTATTTATTTAATTTCTCTAGGGCCTTACTAACTATTTAGGTTATGTGGAAATTAGTTTAATTTGAAGTTAAATGAATATATAGTTATGTTATACTTTATTTAACATGGCCATATTAGGGACCGTATTGCTCAACACAGGCTAAGCACGACTGTGTTAGGAGATGTGTATCTTTCGGTGTAAAATTTGGTTTCAACATGGTTACAACATGATCGTGTTAGGAGGCTATGTTCTTTTTAATTCAATAAGGTCTAAACAAGATCGTGTCGGAAGGTCGTGTTACCTTTGCCTCAGCACGGTTGAAACATGACATGTTAAGAGGCCATGTATCTTTTAGTGCATCTTTCACACTTAACACAGTCTAAACATGACTGTATTGTGAGGCTATATTATCCTTAACTCAACACGGTCAAAACAAGACTATGTTGGGAGGCTATGTGTATCTCGGTATAACTTTCAAATTCAACACAATTGAAACACAATCATATTGGTAGGTCGTGTTACCCTTAGTAATCTCCATGAAACTTATTTATTTTACTTCAAATTTTCCAAAATCCTCTCTATTCCTATGCTTAATTATATCTCTAAAATATGTAATTGCATATAGAGTATAAGGATTTTTGTACTTGCATCAACAATTCCATAAATCATAACCTTGAGTTGTTTATTCTCCATTCTCATACCATCCCTTCTCAAATCTTAAGTCCCGATGTGTACATGATACCCATGAGATCCAATTCCAATAATATAATTTAAAATTCATATAAAGATCCTTACCTCACGTACTTGGAATTGATTCACTCCTTTTTCCTTTCGTCATCCTAGGATTTCTAGTAGGGAGCTTATGTCCCCTACTATTTTGCTGTGACAATAGAAATTAGGTTTTCTAGGTTTATTTCAATATTTATATTTTCTATGTAAAATGTCCATTTTCCCCTTCTAATTTTCAAAAATTCCATTCCCATCCTTAGCTCTTCGTGATAATATATATATTAAATAAATAAATAAATAATTTTTTTAGTTATTACATTCTCCCCCCTTATAAAAACTTTCATCCTCAAAAGTACTTGATTTTAGAAGAGTTCTAGATACTTCTTCCTCATTTCTGCTTCAAGTTCCTACGTCGCTTCCTTTTCTGCTTGGTTTGTTCATTATACTTTAACATAAGGGATTATTTTCTGTCTTAGTACCTGTTCTTTAGTGTCTAGAATTTTGATTGGCCTTTCCAAAGACATCAGATTTGGTTATACAATTAATGGTTCTAAAGCCACTATCTGATAAGGGTCGGGTACATATTTCCTTGGCATGGATACATGGAATACATCATATACCCCAAGGAAAATTGGTGGAAGAGCTAACCTGTAAGCTACCGTGCCTATTCTCTCCAAGATCTCAAATGGGCCTATATATCTTGGGTTTTGCTTTCCCTTTAACTGGAATTTGATCACTCCCTTTGTTGGAGAAATTCTCAATAATACCTTATTTCCCACTTGGAATTCCAAAAGACGCCTTCTCTTGTTTGCATAACTCTTTTATCAGGATTGGGCTGTCTATATTCTCTGCCTGATTAGCTTCACTTTATCTATCACTTCTTGTACTAACTCTATCCCCATCATCTATCATTCTCCCACTTCATCTTAATGTAGTGGAGATCTATACCTTCTTCCATAAAGAGCTTCATATGGAGCCATCCAAATGGTTGCTTGGCAATTGTTATTATAGGCAAACTCCACCGAAGGTATATACTCATTCCAATTTCCTTTAAAGTCTAGTGCACGTGCCTTGAGAAAATCCAATATTTATATTGTCCTTTTAGATTGGCCATCTGTTTGTAGGTGGAATGCTATACTAAACTACAATTTGGTGCCTAATGCCTTTTGAAGGCTACTCCAAAATCTGCTCACAAACCTTGTGTCTCTATCAGAAGTGATTGTCATTGGCACTCCATGCAATCTGACTATTTCCTATATGTATATCTGAGTTAGTTTCTCTAATTTGTATCCTACTTTAATAGGTATAAAATGAGCAGACATGGTCAATCGGTCCACTATAACTAAAATTGAGTTCTGCTTCTCCCTAATGTTTGGGAGGGCTATAACAAAGTCTATTATCACATACTACCATTTTCACTCTGGTATTAGAAGTTGTAATTCTCCAATTGGTCTTTGATGTTCTATTTTGATTTGTTGGCATGTGAGGCATCCAACTACATATTCTGTTATTTCTCTCTTCATGTTTCTTTACCAATAATAGTTCTTCACGTCCTTTTATATTTTGGTACTTTCATGATGTATTGTGTAAGCGGAGTGATGTGCTTCTTTCATCATTTGCTACTTTCATGATGTATTGTGTAGGCGGAGTGATGTGCCTCTTTCATTATTTCTCTCTTCAATTTCGCATCCCTTGTCACATAGTCTTGTTTTGTACCTTAAGGTCCCTTCTGCATCTAAGTTAAATTTCAGTGCCTTGCCTTGTTCCATTCTGCTTTTAATCTCTTGAATATCCTTATGTTCCATCTAACTCAATTTAATTTTGTCCATTATGGTTGGGTGAATCCTTAATGTAGCCATTTTTTCTCACACTTCTTATGTTAAAATTTCTAGCTCCAATTTGCGCATATATTCTAATGACTCCTTCTACGAAGTGATAAGAGTGGCTACATCGCCTTGTTTCTTTCTGCTAAGGGTGTTTGCCACCACATTGGTTTTTCCTAGATTATGAACTTTTAAATCCTTAAACGTGGTTAGCAATATCATTAATTTTATTTCTTTTATTATTTTTTCCATAAAATTCCAAATTAAAGTATCTCTTTTGTATTTTTAACATCACTATGTGCAACCAACTGCACCCTAAAATCTTTTATATGAATATAAAAAACTGGAAAGGAGAGAAGTGAGCTATACGAAAGGAGAGCAAGTAGAGAATGAACTGAAAAGACAGAGATATAAAAGCAATAAAACCTCTTATAGTACAAATTGCCATATGTAATGTATTGTTGATCTTCATTGTTCTTTAGTAATATTTGGTGGCGACTGGTTGTTTATTAGCTAGTGAGAATTATGTAAATATTGTATCTATAAACATATTCTTAAAATAGATTGCGAATGCGTGGATTACGTATGTGATTTTAGAGATATGCAAAAATTCCAAGCTGAAGGCGCGGATTCGGTTTGTGCCTTCACTATAAATTTTTTAATTTTTTTTCCTTAACCTTACAAATCTGTTACTACAAACCTATGAAATTATTATAAGAGTATATCTACAAACCTATAAAATTATTACAAAAATATGTCTGCAAACTTAAAAATGATATAGTAAATTTACACGGTAATATATAGAAAAACAAATTGAACCGACACTTTCAAATATAAATATGAATCCTCGGTTCAATTCATATGTTCATATTTCACATTTTGATATTTGAATTTCCTCTATAAACTTGACTTAGCAAATTTTTGTTTTCACAATTTGTGTTTTACATAGGTTTTAATCTACTGAAATACGTGTGTGGAAATTTCTTTATCATGATCTCAATATGTTTTCTTAAGAAAAAATTTATTTTTATTACTGTTATTTTACTTTAGATAAATGCAAAAGAAAAAAAAAAGACATGTAAATATGTATATTGCATAAATTTTATTAAAGTAGTAGTTATTGTTAATTAACAAGTAATTAGTAATTAATTAATTATTAATATATGATTAATTAACATTAGTAAATGAATTATGTATATATGTTATTATAATGCATTTTTGTATATGTAGCTGTAAATTCGGTTATTGTTAATTAGTAGTGATTAGTCATTAAGATATCATTAATTAATTGCTAAGAAATTAATTATTGAAAAATTTTGTATTGGGTGAAAATATAAAATATTTGTATGGTTTAGTAGAATTAGTCATAAAAGTAAGTAGTTGGTAATTATTCATTAATTAAAGATGATTAATCATTAATATGTCATTAATTAATTATTGTAAAATTAATTAGTGAAAAATTTTGTATTTGTTGCAAAGTGAAAGATATCAGTTATAAAATTAATTAGTTATTAGCTATTCATTAATCAAAGGAGATTATTCATTAATATATCATTAATTGATTACTATGAAACTAATTAGTAAAAAATTTTATATTGGGTGGAAATGTAAAATATTTGCATGGTTTAGTAAAATTAGTCATAAGAGTAAGTAGTTAGTAATTATCCATTAATTAAAAGTAATTAGTTGTTACTATGTGGTTAATTAATTGTTATAAAAGTAATTAGTGAAACATTTTATATTTGTTGCAAGGTGGGATTCTTTGTATGCTTTCGTAGACTAAGTTATGAAATTAATTAGTTATTAATTATCCATTAATGAAAGGGAATTATTCATTAATATATCATTAATTAATTGTTATAAAATTACTTAGTGAAATATTTTATATTGGGTAGAAATGTAAATATTTATATAGTTTAGTAAAATTAATCATAAGCGTAAGTAGTTAGTAATTATCCATTAATTAAAGGTGATTAGTTTTTAATATGTGATTAATTAATTATTGTAAATGTAATTAGTGGCAAGGTGGGATTATTTTTATGTTTTTGTAAACCGAGTTGTAAAATTAATTAGTGAAAAATTTTGTATTGGTTACAAAAGTAAATTATTCGTATGGTTCTGCATAATAGATAGAGCTTGGACCTTTTAATCCTTCAGTCTTGATGCAGCAGGCTCGTTATCGATCATAAGTAGTCTAGGATAAAGAGGTAACAAATGTTTCACTTATCAATTAGTTTACGTTGCATTAGAAATATGAAAACATTTGACATGTTGTTGGCATAGCAGTAAGCAACCCTCGCTATGCAATGATGTGAGTTATCATTCTGTCACGATGAGCGTACGATCCTATTCGATGCACAAATAGATCCATATTTGTAGCTAATTGGATTCAAAGGTGTCAATCAGCTATTGTATATGCCCCTTTATTGGCACATGATTATAACACTGGTGAAGAAATGATGTCGAGAGACGCATACATTTCACGTGTTGATGGAGGAGTTTACCATCACGTTATAAGATGTGAAGATCCAGCTAGGACCCCTTGTCGATGGACAAGCAGTTACATAGAGTAGCTGGCTGGATTGGGGAATAATATGTGAAGAACTACTAGGGGCAAGACTAGGGTCTAGTAGTAGAGGTAGGTGCATTAGTATGATATGGCTTTGTGATATGTTTTTGCTAATCCCATCAGACGCTGATGTGGAGCAAATATATTGAGCTGCCCATACATACTTTCTGTAACTGTTATGGAGATTTATCTTCGTCAATAAATCCAACTCCCTCATGCACTTGATGTGGTTACCATTGCTGGAACATTTCAACATCGTTGGGACATATAGTTGGGGGGGTTGAATGTGTAGCTTGATTGTATCACTAACTATGTGTCACATCTTCACTATTGGCACATGAGATTGTAGGGGTGGCCATATTGGTATAGGTGTAGACCTAGGATAGATTTCCCCACATTGCACCCATTAGTAGACATGGACTATTTGTACCAGTCGGATGTCTACTCACAACACAATGGAACATACGGAGGGACATACAATTTCACCCCACTCAAGTAGTTGGCACATATCGGGATATATTGGATAGGCAGAATATGTCCTAGGTACCTTAGTAATCATATTTCTTTCATTGTAATTAATCATAGTTATCATTTTAAGTAAATAAAAATTCCTATTTTCAGGTTAAATGGGAGTCGTATGGTGCGAATTTGATTAATATACTACCATATTTCTACAAAGTTAGCATGCACATTTGGATGGCTCGAGTGCCATTCATTTGTTTCCACATTATTGAGTGGAATTTCCCAAATTGAGTGGCTAGGCAGTTCAGTGGGTTTCAATATATCCCACAACCAGTGAACATGTAGTTAGAGCTACATGAAATCGACCTACGTGGTCGGATTGATGTCGATTAGACTGTCTTGCATTAAATGTATTTAAGTATGTGAGAACAGCGGATTAGTCGAGCTATTCCTATAGAGGATCTCTACGGTGTGCATGTTAGCTACCTATAATGGTATAAATCAATAAGCAAGAGATACATTATGCCTCCGCTCCATAAATTCCACATGCAATTTGATTTGGACACTCCCTAATGTCCATCTCTATATGATATCTTTTCTGCCTCAGCTTTGCCCTCTTCCATATGAGGTTTCCCCTTAGGCGGAGTCTCGAGAAGTGCACTTGTGCCTAATCTAACTCGTCCCTTATAAGCATGAAGTGCATCGTATATGTTTGGTCTTGATGTATCCATCTATACCAATCTGGTATAAAATGCGTCATATCAAGCCTAAGTGAGGCGACTACTGTATATATGTAGGAGCATAAAATTTGGTATATCTGCTACTTCTAGTAGCTGCATGCGTTGCAAACAAAGTCAACAACATGCGTTCGGTGATACGATTCCAAGAGTGAAAATACGAGCACCAAAAAAAGGACATAGGCATCGGGAGGACCCAAGGCGAAGTCCGGCCAGCTTTAAGCCGACCTTAAATAAAGCTTTAAGCCGGCCTTGGATTGCTCTTATAAGTTGGTTTGTTTGGAATAGATGCTCTTTACAGCCTTCCTTTCTTTTTCCTTTTGATATCAAATTTTGTGTTCCTTTTCTTTCTCGCTGTCTTTTGCTCTCTCACTCTCCCTCTGTTTTTCACTCACCTTATATTTTGCAAAAGACTGTTGTAGCTGCAACTGATCCTCATGCACCTGTTTAGGTGTTAAGGGTTTAAGATTAAAGCTTTTCCCCTGGTGAACAAGTGTATACTTGTTAGAAAAGCCATCATGGACAACCTTCCTATCAAACTGCAATGGCCACCCCAACAACACATAACACGCCTACATCAGTACTACATCGCATAACACCTCATCCTCATACCTACCGATGCGAAAAGCAATCAAAGCTTGCTTACTCACCTTAGTCTCGCCATTATCATTCAGCCACTGCAATTTATATGGACTAGGGTGTTTAGTAGTCTTGAGTCCTAGCCTCTCGACAATAAAAGTACTCACCACATTAGTGCAACTCCCTCCATCAATGATCAAGTTGCAAATATGATCACCTAGATAAAATCTAGTATGAAAGATATTCTCTCATTGCACCTCCTCTTCTTCCTTTACCTACACATTTAAAGCTCGCTTCACTACTGCCACTAACATCCCTACTGCAAGCTCCTCATCATCACTAGCGTCCTCTAATGGAGGCATATCATCCTCTTCACTATCCCCCTCAATCTCATACTCACCATCATCACGTAGAATCATAACACGCCTATTCGGACATTGACTAGCAATATGGCCTCTGCCTTGGCATTTAAAACATCTAATGTCACGATTTCTAGGAGTAGAAGAATCAGGTTTACCTTGGTTACCAGGAGTAAAACCCGTTTACCTTTGCTCTCCTTTTGGTTTGGTGGGTAAAGGTTTTTCTTCCTTCTTCCATTGGTTAGTCTTCCAGGTGGATGAACCAGCACCCTATTAAAACCATGCAATACTACTACCTTTCCTCCTGTGTTGGTTCTCAACCTTTATAGCCATATGAACCATATATTCCAATTCTACATAATGCTGCAATTCTACGACATTTTGAATTTCTCTATTCAATCCAGCAAGAAACCTAGCCATGGTAGCCTCTCTATCTTCCTCTACATTCGCCCTAATCATAGTAACCTCCATCTCCTTGAAATACTCATCCACACTTCGGCTTCCTTGCTTAAGAGTTTGCAATTTGTTGTGTAATTCACGATAATAATATGTAAGCACAAACCACTTCTTCATCACCCTCTTCATCTCTTCCTAAGACTCAATAGGTGGTTCGCCATTTCTTCTTCTATTCAACAGCAGTTGATCCCACCACACTATGGCATAATTCGAAAATTCAATGGCAGCAAGCTTCACTTTCTTTCTCCCACTATAATTGTGACAATCAAATACCATCTCTACCTTCTTCTCCCACTCTAAATACGCCTCAGGATCATTCTTCCCTTGGAAAGGAGGAATCTTCATCTTTATACTACTCAATTGATTATCCTCTCTATTTCTATCTCCTTTATCTTCCCAATCCCTAGTTCTTCTATTCCTACCACTATAACCTCTATAGCTTCCGATAGAAGGTTCATCAAATTCATCATCAGACATTTCATCTCCACCCCTTTGTACTCTCCTAGAACAACTCTCCCTCTTACGCCCTTAGAAGACGTTTTTAGATTGCTCTAGTCTTTACTCTACCGTCTCATGAATTTGTTCCATCCCCTCCTGAAACATCCTCTTCATCTCACCCCTCAACGCCTCAATCACTAACCTAGCATCAAACCTTCCCCTCTCACCTTTAGGAGAATGTTGCCTCGACATAGTTCCTGTAGAAAAAAGATTAGTACTAACATAAATATATATGATTAAGCCTCACGATACACTCCCTTAGGTGTTTCACTCAAAGGATGATATCACACAGTCACTCGTGTATTCTCGCAAGCAATGATGATATCAACTCGCCAATTCCTCTTCTCAATTCTCTTGGAACTAATCCAAACTACACCAATCCCTACTGTAGAATTCAAAACAACTCTAGGGGCTTGGAATTTTTCTCTTTTTCTTTCCTTTTTGTTGCCTTTGTTTTTGCTCTTGATCACGTTCCCTTTTTTTTGTCATGATTTTTTTTTTATTCTTTTTGTTTGTAACAAAAGTGAATAGGAGACACTACACTTTCAATAGACAATTAACACTATGAACTTGATATAAACAATTGATATGAACGATTGGAGTTAGGGTTTTGATGTTACCTTCCTCAAATCGAACTGATGTTTAACAAACCTAGGCTCTGATACCAAACTGATACGAACCACGCCAACGTATGACGAAACCCAATACCAATACGTTCAGAATTGCTACCCAAGATGCCAAACAATCGAGTGGAACCACGACTCGTTGCCTATAAGCGAGGCAAGAACCTTGGTATATTATGTGGACGCCACAATCGAGATGAAAGACTGATTGATAAGTCGAGATGAACGCCATGGAAGAAAATCCGATAAGTTCAAGAAAAGTTCTTTAAAGAACCAAGAGAGGAATTCTCTCAAAAGGTGTTATTCAAACTTGTATGTTCCATCTTTCTGTTCTCAACCCTAGAAGCTTTATAGTAGGGTTTACAATTTGTAATAATAAAAGCCCAAAACGACAAAACATCATTAAGTTGTGGAAAAATAACAAAACAGGGAATAAAGGCTAGCAACGTAGGAGCTGACATAGTAGCCAGCGTAGGGTATACACGATCGTGCCTTCTAGCCATGGGAATAAAGGCCGGCGGCGCAGGAGCCAGCATAGACGTTATACACGGCCGTACCTTTCTGGCCGTATATGTTTCTGTAGATATTCTTGACACCATACACGGCCATACTTTTGAACCGTATATACGGCCGTATATGTTTCTGTGGAGCCTCCAGACTCAATACACGACCGTACCTTGTAAAGACACGCCCCCTTTAACCCGTATCCGTTATGACTTGTACAAGAGTAAGGGCATTCTCATGGTTGCTCCAATCCTTTCCGACTTCATAGACATCCTTTATCAACCCGTTAAGTGCTTCCTTGAATTGTTTCGCTTGAGTTCTTATGATCGGTCCAAGTAGCACTTCAAGAGGATTGATGTGCCTATTTCCAAGATTAAGCACATGCAAACAAGATTAAAAGACACACAAACAATGCCAATCAATCTAGTCCTCAAATGGCGCAAATCCTTAACACTTGTAACCAAATTTTCAATGATGATGTGCTCTGATACCAAATTATGATGTGCTCAAAAGGGGGATTCAAGCACATACAAAATGAAGGGAGAAATCACAAAGAACAACCACGGTGCAAGAAGGAAAATAGCCTCAATATTCCAAAAGAGAACCGAAATTGTTGATGAATAACAATAAATCAAATGACGATTGCTAGAATTGAAAACGAAATGGGATTCAAATTCAATTCAAAAGTGCTTCCAAATTTCGAAATTAGAACCCTAATTTCATAAGAACAAAAGTACATAAAAATAACTAAATCCTCACTAGATATGACGCACTAGTTTGGAATTAGGATCAACTTGTAATTTGTTGATATAACACACAACAAATCCAAGCCTACTCGCCACAATTTCACTAAGGAAATTGATAAGAGCAATTGCTTGAAAGAGGCACTCTCTCTCATGGCAAAGGGGGTATATTTTCTCAATATGTCAAAAGCTCCTCAAAAACCCTAATTTGCAAGTATTTATACTTGCACCCTTTAGGGTTAAAATAACAAGAAAATCACAACTATGCTACTATAGGGTGGCCGATCCTAAAGGTAAAATTACAACCAAATAAAATGTCCCATAAAGATTACAAAATAAATGGTTCAAACATAAATTACAAGTAAAGAAAATAATCTTCAGTAGGCTAGCTTCATGATGGAATCCGTCGGTTCAACTCATCGTCGGATTTTCATTCCCATCATCTCCTCGGACCTCAAAAAGATTTGACCTCAAATCTTGCAGTTCAAATGCAGCAGAGACTCTGTTTCCCAAAAGTAATCCATTTGAAGGAGTATCTCTACAGAATCCCAATATCTGAAATACTATAGTAGATGAGTGTTTTCTTTCCTCCATCTCTAGGATGTATCTCTCATGTAACAAAAACAAGGACTCATTATCGACTGATGTTTCCTCTATCTCAACACTTTCCAACGAGTTTGTTTCCTCTTTTTCTGACTCATCCATGTTATGCTGATCCCCAGAGTCTTCTAATAGTTGGTCCAACTGATCATTATTCTTTGAAACCTCTGAAGGTTGGCACAATGGTGTTTGACATCTTTCAAGCTTAAGCACAATTAAAAGATTCAAGAAAAAACTATCTCAAGTCTAGGCAAAATCGGATAAAAAAATGGCACTTTTCAAATGAAACCTAATGATGAAATGATGAAATTCAGACAACTAATGATATAATCTGAATACCACAATGGAAATGGCTTCTAACAACACTCTAATTTCATATAATCCACGAAAATGAAGCCTCACTTTGATAAAAGAAAACCGTAACAAAACAATCCCTTTTCCAATGGTAAAGATCAAGTTAACAAGGAAATCCTTAAAGATGAATTGAATCAACTTGATAATTCCTTCAAATAATCATATGAATTCGTGACTACAACAAGTAAATTTGACCAAGAATGTTCTAATCCAACCCTAGATATTACACACTAGAGAAGAAAAAGAAAACACAACAAGTAGGAATTGATATGACTCACAAATTCCAATTGTTGCACTCGCCACAATTCCAACTTCTTGGGATTGAAATTGATAAGAGAATTTTGGAATTAGGAAACCCTAAGCCCTCTCACGAAAATGTGAAGTGTTTTTCTGAAAAATTAAGCCTCCTCAAACCCTCTCTTAAGCAAGTATTTATACTTGCTACTCCTAGGGTTAAAAAGTGCTCAAAATTACAAGTTTGCCACTTTTAAGGTAGCTAACCCTAAATGAAAATTACAAGGAAATAAAAGTGTCCCAAAACCAAAATACAACTAAAATAGTTCATAAAAGAAGAAATATATAAAATAAATGGTCTTCATGATGCCGGTCTTCTATAGGATCCATCGGCTCGGCTTAGCTCATCGTCGGTTCAGGTCGGTCCATGGATAACCCACAAGCTGAGTCTGAGGGAGTTTGTCCATTGCCCTATAGAATATGATAAGTGTGCCTGTTGGAAAACACAATACAAGAATAATAGAAAAGAGGTTAATATATAAATAATTCCGGGGTCGATCTGCTCAAAATGGGCCCTCAACACCAAGATTTGAAATCCTTTAGTTCTTGCCCTAATGATAGGTCTTGTTGGATTTTTATTCCTATCATCTCCTCGGGCCTCAAAAAGATTTGTCCTCAAATCTTGTAGATCAAATGCAATAGAGACTTTGTTTTCTCCTAGCAATCCATCTGAAGAAGTATCTCTAAAGAATCCCAATATCTGAAATACTACAGGTGGTGATTGTTTTCTCTCCTTCATTTCCAGGATGTATCTCTTCTGCAACATAAATAATGACCCATTATCCACTGAGGTGTCCCCTATCTCAACCCATTTCACTGATATTTTATCCTCATTTTCTAACTCATCTGTCTGTCGCTGATCTTCATGGTCTTTTAATGATTGGCCTAACTGCTCATTACCCTTTAAAACCTCTGAAGTTGAACATAACTGTCTCTGAATAGCCTGGCTCTCTGGTGGTCTGCTCATCTAACTATGATCATCAGGATCCTCCGAAGGTTGGCACATCGGTGTTTGACAAATTTTATGCTCTAAAGGTTGGCTTGTGTCACTAGAGCCCTCAAGAACCTTTGAAGGTTGGCATACCCATATCTGCACTATTTGGTCCTCTGAAGGTCTGATCATGTGGCTATGATCCTCAAGATTCTGTGATGGTTGTTTTATCTGTCTTTGCATCTCCTGGACCTCTGATGGTGACATAGGGTTCAATACTATACGTTTACCATCCTTTTTAAACATATAAGTATTTCTATACCCATCATGTAATACCATCCTGTCATACAACCTTGGTCTACCAAGTAATATATGGGATGCACAAAGAGGAAGAATATCACATTCAAGCTCATCATAGTACTTGTCCCCTATACTGAAGGGTACCCTAGCCCTTTGGGTTACATAAAGACCATCCTAATCATTTAACCAATGTAATGTATAGGGTTTGGGATATGGGATTGTTTCAAGTTTTAACTTCGATACTAATGATGCAGCTACAACGTTAGTACAACTACCGCCATCAATAATAATTGCGCACAAGTTTCCTTGTACCCTACAAGAAGTATGGAACAAGTTTTCTCTTTGTCCCTCATCAATGGTTTGAAAGGAATTTAAGTCCCAATGCAATATGTTAGTAGACAAATACAACTCACTTGACATTTTTGCTTACTAATTTCAACAACCTCAATACACTTCACCACACCACGGCAACACACCCTTACACGCCCCTACACACCTACAGTGCTCACAATCAACCAATACAAGAAATGCTTATTGTTACTTCAAGTAAAGTCAAGTGAAATAATTGAAGCACAATGAAATAATTCTTGGTACTTCAAGTAAAGTTAAATAAATGAAGTACATACACAATTACTTTCAAGTAGATAGAATTAAATTCAACTACTAGTGTTTAAGTAATTAGTTCAATTACTTTCACACTTTAATGACTTGTTTGAATTTTAAATTCCACTACTCAACCTTCCTTTTCTTGCCTTGATTTCACACTTCAAATAACCACAATGTGCAGCACCTTACACTACACAAAACTCCACAAATTTTCACCACCACACACACCTCAATCACGGTGCAACCAATTCACTACAACACTACTACACGTTGTAACTTTTTTTTTAAAAAAAAAACACTCTTACATATAATACTTCAAGGTGTACACGTCCTTGCCACTACACAACTCCCATTCACACCATAAACCACAAGCAATGGCAGTAACAAAATTCAAATTTGAAATCACTCCATTAAATGCAACCCTCTGCACAAATGGTAAAAAGACAATTCAAATTCAAATAACACTTATTCAATGCTACCCAATGAATTGCTCTCAAACTTAAAGAAGGTATTTAAATTTCAAATGGATGCTTATCCTTCCACACACTTCAAATCTGGAATTTTCAAATGCTCCAATTCCGAATTGCAAAGGATTCACAACACTAATTGCAAGCCTTCCTCAATTGGTAACAATGAATTCAAATTCAAATAGCAATCATTAACTCCCACAACTTAATTGCATATGTTTTGAATTCAAATAATTCCTTACTAATCAATACTCAATGTAATCTGCAAATTGTACTCCTCCAATTCAGAATTACACAATGGAAATCAAAACAACAAACTACACAACCTCCTTACGCCACAAGCTAGTCATGACAAGAATTGGTAAGTTTTTTCAAGTTCCAAAAGTTGTTGAATTAAACAACACTTTATGCTTCTGCCCTTCCATGAAATTTAGTGATCATAAAATGATACAACAACCTTCCCAATCCAACTCCAACAAACAGCAAATTAAATCCTAAGCCAAAGTAATTTCGCAATCTCAAAACAACAACAACAACACAATTGCGGTTTCCACTAAATCAATCCTAATGGATGATTAACTCCACAAAATCAAATGAAACCAATTCCCTTCCCTCAACATGAGCTCTGATACCAAAATGTGATGTGCCTAAATCCAAGCTTAAGCACAATTAAAAGATTCAAGAAAAACTATCTCAAGTCTAGGAAAAATCGGATCCAAAAATGGCACTTTTCAAATGAAACCTAATGATGAAATGATGAAATTCAAACAACTAATGATATAATCTGAATACCACAATGGAAATGGCTTCTAACAACACTCTAATTTCATATAATCCACGAAAATGAAGCCTCAGTTTGATAAAAGAAAACCGTAACAAAACAATCCCTTTTCCAATGGTAAAGATCAAGTTAACAAGGAAATCCTTAAAGATGAATTGAATCAACTTGATAATTCCTTCAAATAATCATATGAATTCGTGACTACAACAAGTAAATCTGACCAAGAATGTTCTAATCCAACCCTAGATATTACACACTAGAGAAGAAAAAGAAAACACAACAAGTAGGAATTGATATGACTCACAAATTCCAATTGTTGCACTCGCCACAATTCCAACTTTTTGGGATTGAAATTGATAAGAGAATTTTGGAATTAGGAAACCCTAAGCCCTCTCACGAAAATGTGAAGTGTTTTTCTGCAAAATTAAGCCTCCTCAAACCCTCTCTTAAGCAAGTATTTATACTTGCTACTCCTAGGGTTAAAAAGTGCTCAAAATTACAAGTTTGCCACTTTTAAGGTAGCTAACCCTAAATGAAAATTACAAGGAAATAAAAGTGTCCCAAAACCAAAATACAACTAAAATAGTTCATAAAAGAAGAAATATATAAAATAAATGGTCTTCATGATGCCAGTCTTCTATAGGATCCATCGGCTCGGCTCAGCTCATCGCCGGTTCAGGTCGGTCCATGGATAACCTACAAGCTGAGTCTAAGGGAGTTTGTCCATTGCCCTATAGAATATGATAAGTGTGCCTGTTGGAAAACACAATACAAGAATAATAGAAAAGATGTTAATATATAAATAATTCCGGGGTCGATCTGCTCAAAATGGGCCCTCAACACCAAGATTTGAAATCCTTTAGTTCTTGCCCTAATGATAGGTCTTGTTGGATTTTTATTCCTATCAAGGATCCACATTCCATCTTCTAGCTTGGCTCCCATCATGGCTCTCATCACTTCAGATATAGAAAGGTGTCATCAATAGAAACGATAGGTCTAAGGAATCTCTACGCTGCAATACATAGCCCAAAGGCTTAAAATACCTACTTCAAAGTGGACACACTTGGGGTGCATAATTTGCTCTACCTTTAATCTATTCATGTTCTGGGATTTGTATTTTCTATCGCATTGAGAAGTTTTAGCAATTCACTCTTAGTTCCCATACACGAGCTCAATGGCTAATTTCTTTCCCTCCTAAACTTGTCTCTTGCTGATCCTATAGCTAAATTCTTGTTCAACAACAGAAGTCAGCTTAGCCACCTTCATATTAGGATTCTCCCTAAGACGATTTACAAATCAACTAGCAAAGAGATTGTAATTTAGCTGTGGGTGATCCTAACTAATTAGTGGGTTATTGCATGAGTGTGGACCCTTGAATCTCGTCACCATAAACATTCCCTCTAACTTCTTCTTGCAAGCTCGAAGCTTCCATTTACAGCCATCGTCCCTTCTTAAATAATTAATAGACCATAGTAATGGGATAGACTCTACAACAGTGAAGTTGCAATGGTTCTTCATATGGTAAGACTTCACTGCTTAAATGACATCTACTTGTGTCCTAAATCTCATGTCCCTATGAAAATCGTCATTACTACTTAAACCACTGCAAATATCGATTTGCTCTTACTCAAAATAATTGTAACCACTATCGCCCCTATAATTGTAATTTGAAACAAGATCTCTAACTGACATGGTAGGTAGTTCAGCCTGCTTCGCTCGATATATTAGCCATCTCGAGTAAATATGTTTGGTTGGAGACTCTTCTTTTGCTACTTCATCTCCATCATTCTCGCTCTCCTCATTTTCTCCATTGGAACTCTCCTCGTTGTCACTTTCCTACTCAACACCCATTTTACCATCAGTGTCAGTTGTAGCTTCTGCTCCTACAAGAACCATGTACGAATCCCGTGTCTCTGGTTGTTGTAACACTAGAGTAACTACTATATCTATTTCATCCTCATCATTCACTTCCATCGAATGTCTACCTTACCGAGGGCCCCCGTAAATTGTAAAAATATTTGATGAATAATTGTCGTATGCTACGATCTCTATATGATTCAGCCGTTTCAATAAAATTTCCAACATCTTCATCGTCTCTAATTGTCACCAACATATAACATGTATTGCCCCCATGGAACATAGGATGCTTGTGAATTATCTCAACCCCCTCTTCGGTTGGATCAACTCCGTTGCTACGACGTATTCTGTATAAAAATTCGTTGTATCTGACTTTTTCTTCATTTTCAACTTCTTTATCAGATCCATGTTACACTCCGACCCCTAGTTACTTGCCACAATATTTCTAAATGCATAGATCATCAACTTGATGTAATAAGCGATTTTCCCCCTATCTATAGTATATGTAAATTATAAGCTTTTTAATAAATATGACAATTTCCAACAACAATATTTTAAAAATTTCAAGAAAAAATTTAATTTCTTTAATAATTCAAATATTAAATTTTTTTCCCATTATTGGCAAATGATTTATTCCTAAAAATTTGTTAAATGTTATTTTTTAATAACATTTTCACTACTAAAAATTCCAACAATTTTCGTATGATTTTACAACATTGTAAAAAATATTTCACATTCTAGATATTACAAATTTTCAAGCACAATAATCTTTTTATAATTTTCAAAAATATTTATACAAATAAAAATTCAGAATAATATTTATACAAAAACGTTTTTACCTATCATTTCTCCTTTTTATTTTAATTTCACTTTTAATTTTAATTTAAATTTTAATTTCAATATTCTTCTGATTATTTCCAAATAATTGTTTTTTCAAATATTTGTTTGAAATTATTTTTCAATTATATTTTTCCACTAAATATTTCAAAATTTTCATATAATACTACAACAATTATTCCACATTTTACATATTTCAAATTCTTTATAGTAGTCAATCCTCATTCTAATACAAAAATTAATATTACATGTTACGTATGCAACATCTATATAAATCATATTTAATAATTTATAATCTAATAGTACAAAGCAATCTTTTCTATAAAAAATGCAATTATACTAATATTTTTCTGAAATCTTACATCAAATACAAACACAGATAAAAAAGCTCCAACTTTTCTAAAAAAAAATACTACAACTAAGATTAGTTGTTCAGAAACACTTAGATCTAAGAAAAAAAAATCCTATGCAAAATCACCCCTTCTTCCTTTTTCCTATGTGTAAATGAGAGAAAAATGAGATCTAGGTTAGTGGGTATTTTGTGTGTTTTATGTGTTTCGTATTTATATTTTTTTTTAGTTTTCATACTGTTATCGCGTGTTTATAAATCAACGATGAGTGTAAATTGAATAAAAAATTGGATGGTGAGAAGAGTAGGTGAGGTGTACTAAAGGCACAAATTGGGTCAGTGCCTTTAGCCTAGAATTTTTGCATATCCTTAAAGTCGCATACGTGATTCGCGCCTTTGCAACTTATTTTAGGAATATGTTTTACAGATACAATATTTATGCAATTTTTTTTAAAAAGCAATATTTAAGTATGTAACTAGTTATTATTGCTGTTGACAATGAAGTTGAAACCTACTACCTCGATAGTGATAGTAATTATTGTAATTTATAATTTTAATTTTTTTAAAATTATCATATTATTTCGGTTTAACTTTTTTAAAAAGAAATCCTCTTCATAATCCAATATTATTACTTGTTTTACATTCTTCTTATTTTCTTTTTTTTTTCTTTTAATTATTAAAAGTACCTTCTAGAAACAAGCACTACTTTTCCCCAAATATGCCCTTTCTTTTTACCACATTTTAAAAATGGTACCTATTTAGATATTAATATTAATTATTTCACCTTTTTTAAAGATAATATCATTTTAAAGAATTATATAGTGTAGTTATTTAAAAGTGAATATATATTATAGTTAGTTTTAGGTTATAATAAAATCTTCCCAACTAAAGTAAAAATAAGACTCTTTAACAGTAATAGACTTTGTCAATAACCTTTAGGAAGTTACCAATAGGATTTTTTTTTTTAGGAATAAATCACTCTTCATCACAACAAAATAAGGGCTATTAACATTAAAAAGTGACTACCATATAATTACTTTTAAATAATCACATCATAAAACTGTTTTAACCTTTAGAAAACATGCAGTATTATTATTATCAAATAACACCCCTTAAAAAGCCAATGTTTTTACATTTTGTACTTACACCTTTTTAAACAAAGATATGTGAATACTCTCATCTTACATGTTACAAAAAATTTTACTTTACCATTTTTCCTCTATTATAGTACATTATCTATTCTATTATAATATATAATTTTTAATTATTTTTTCATCATACCACTTTGGTATTACTTCTTTTTTTTTTTTTAATGTAACCTCTAATATTACAATTTCATGGTGCTATCACAATACTGTATTGTCACTCCCTAATTACATAAAATCACCTTAAACTATCGTAAGAAATCTAATATAAACATCAACCATATAATTTTAAGGGTAATTTTTCTTAGTAGGCCTTATGTTTATAGTAAGATTTTATCATAATAAAAAAGTAACGACAACAAAAAAATTTCCCTATGATTAATACTCACATGAATCTATAATATATTATATTTTTACATAGTAAATATTAGTATTTACCCTGTATTTATCAATTCAAATACATATATTAATATGTTCTGTGAAATATTTTATACAGTTTCTTTTTCTCAAATGCATACTCTAAATCAATATTTTGCATAGAATGATAGGCTTTTACCAACTTTCAATGGAAAAAAAAAAAGATTCATCTAATTTTTAAATTGCATATCTAGAGTACTTTACAAAATAGTATCAATAAAATTTTTAAAATGAAAAATTTTTAAACAATTGAAAAAATTCTCTATGGAATAGTATCAATAAAATGAGATATTCTAAATAAATTGATTGCGAACATTGTTCAGTATATATTGTTCAAAAGAAGTGTGCCATATATACATTTCTGGAATATAAGAAGTGAAAAGTTAATATCAGTCAACTTACAATTAGATATATTATAATATAGATTATGCACCTGCTTATGTGGAATTTCATATCATTAACAAATAAAAGTTGAATTCGAAAACTTTGGTTTTTATAAAATTAATAATCCTTTCACAATATTTTAAGTGGAATTCTATACATTTATTTTGTCATGCTGCAAAACCTAAAGAAAAATGATAATCCATCACGTGTTTTATAAATGTAACACCTTTGAACTCATGATGCTACAACTTGCCATATATCTTTACTTGGCAAGAATACGTTAAGGCTCTTAACTTACTTTGATATCATTTAATCTTGTAATTCCTAGAAACCACAATCATATGAATCTAATACTTATAGCATGATACAAGTAGATCATTTATAAATTTTCAACTCTTAAAGAAAACAATCTTAATATAGCAATTTAAAATGCTTAAAATGTTAACTATTCTAACTTTCTAATTCTCAAATTGAATAATAAGTCTCAATACAATTTTTATGCTTCAGTTGATCAATCCTCACTTAATCATCATAATAATAATGTAAATCTTCATCTTCCCTCTCTTGTACATTCAATCTTAAACCCTCCTCATGAGTAACATTTCCCTTTATACCTATATCTAAAAAATATAATCCCCGAGGGGTGAGCTAATGCCTAGTTCGTATAACCAGCAAACATATACACATGAACAAGCATGAACTTAAATCCACATACATATATGCAGATCTAAAAAATCAATCAACAAATTCATGTTTTTTTTTTTTTTAAAGTCCACAAAAAATCAATGAGGTACTCATGATCCCATCAAATACATATAAAAATACTTTAAACTTAATACAGTGTTGGGAACTGCCACTATAAGCCCTAATACTCATTTAAGTCCTTAAACCTTAACCATACTTAATACATAATATAGTGTTGGAAACTACCACTATGAGCCTCAGCACTCATGAGTCCTTAAACCTTAAACCTTAAACCAATTCAAATGATTTCTAAGTATGACTTCATTAGGAATAGCATTACACAAGGATCATTGGGATGCCCTTTAGGCATTTGCTACTACGGAGCCCTAGGTTGAGCTATGTACATACAACAAGCAACTTAAACCAATTTAATCTAGTCCGTTACAACTTAATCCAGCTTACTACTCTCTTAACAATCATAAGAAACAACCAATGTTACATGGACTTGGAATCGTAGTCTTAAGTGAAACTTATCTTCAACTATCGACTAGACTGAAATCTATAAAATATCAAGAGTGTATTCTTAGTACTATTTTAGGAATGATCTAATTTCTCACTTCTATTCACTTAACTATTGTCAGATTACTTCTTTTACTCTATTAGAATTCCTAAGGTTATTCTAAGTTTTTAAGTTACATGTGAACTCATCTAGATAGAAATTAAATCAAGAAACAAAGTATCTTTAAGTATACGGTCATGCTTAAGGTTGTGTACTTTAGCACAATTCGATATACGATCATGTATAGTGGCCCTGTATCTTTCTATATGTTTTTCATTTTAGGCAAGCTTAGGTAAATTGTTGTTTAGTTAGTCATATATCTTTCTACGTAAGTTGATATTTTGGCATGCTCAGATACACAGTCATGTAGATGGCCATGTATCTTTCTATGGATTTCCATATTTCGACACACCTAAGTACATGGGCATATCATTCATTTGTGTACTTTTCTGTACATAATGTATGTTTCTGCAAGGGCAAGTGCATAGGGATTTACTTGACTATGTACCACGTTATTCTTCACGAGCCATTTCCTCTTTTTAAATTTATTCCAAATTCTGAATTTTTGTGTTCTTATGTCTAATTGGATCTTAATTTTGGTTAATTTTAATACAATGTGTAGATTAGTATACTTACTTGTCTAATTCCTTAAATTAAACCCTCAATCACTTTTTCCTCAATCTAAATTATGATTGAATTAAGTAATGAAAATTGATTTAATCCTCAATTCTATATTCATAAATAACAATTCAATCATTAAAATTCCTTACCTGATTATATCATGTTCAACCCTTATGGAAATCACTAGCTTGCTTTTAGGTTTCAAAGAGCATTAGGTCAAATTGAGGCATTTGCTTCTCATCTATAAAAGACTAAATTACCCCTTTATATTTATAAAAATTACTTATTTGACCTTATCTTATTTTAAGTAAATGTTAAATAAATATATTTATTCCGAGTGTTTACAATAAAACACATAAGATTATTAGAATTATGAAATCATTTAAAATCTAAATACTATTACAATTGCAATAGACATACTAGTTGAGTGGAAACTGAATGATGAACCGCTTTAGTTAACATCATCCTAAACTTTGGTTGGGAATCAAATTTAGATTATCTGCTAATAGAACACCTCTAATGGTAAAAGTAGTGAATCATGAGGAAGTCAACACAATAATAGCTACAAAAACACACATCGTGCCACTCACACACATGCATAATCCTAATGCAATGGCTTTAACTAAACAACTCATGATTCCTTAACACAATAGGGGATAAGGGGGTTCAATCCACCGTAACGCCATTGAAGGTTAGCATGAATGGCTAGATTCATGTTTGATAACAACCATATTTCTAGTACTCTCATATAGAGATCACTGCCTAAATCTACCTCTAGCAATGACAGTCCACATGCAATGTATTATACGTGAGGCCCATAACTCTATATAAAACTCATTATTGTTTCTTTCCGTTCTCATCAATTGTACTAGACATAGTTTCTTCCTGTCTACTATCTGCTACAACATCTATAGTAGCATAAACACCTAAGTTATCGCATCATCCTAATAGTTTTTACCTTAGCTATGAACCTAGTCTAAGGGTGTCATTTGTTGACTTGGAATGACTAAAGACAAGCAAACAAGGAGGTGCCTATCCAAGTTTTTAATTAGTTTGGTTCCTATTTCTATCATAGTAAGTACGTATATTAGACCTATAACTTATAGTGTCTAAGTTGTCATCTTGTCTTATTTGCATGATTTTTAGAATTGAATTCTAATTTTGGCTTTATAAAGTTTTATTTCCAACTTGAATCATAATTACACCTCAATTGGAGTTAAAATAACTCAAAATGCTAAGAAATAGAATCAGTGTGCAATTTGAGGATTATGTTGAGAATATGTTCCATTTAGTTATGTGAGATTTATATTTTATATTAATTTTGTGTTTAGGTATATGTGATAGTTGTCTTTTATATTAATCTTGTGATTGGCCATAATACTATGATACTTAGAGTTTCATATTAATTTTAAGCTTTAAAATAATTTAAAAGAATTTAAAATGAGTTCAAATGATGAAACTTAGAATTGGTGCACAAAATTGAAATATGATTCCTATTTTGAACATCCATGCCAATCCAATTACGGGAAACCACCAGTTTGATCTCCAATCTCCATTATGTCCTAATGTTTCAATCCAATTGACCAAACCTCAAAATCGATTCAATTTAATTTCGAAATTTCTACCAACTTACCAAACTAATGCTATTCCAAACTGAGAATAGGAGTATGGACTTCTATAGGTTGAACTGGTCACTTTTGGCCACTAGCGGCTGCACTACATCACTCACAACTCAATTACAACTTATCTTTCGATTTTAGACAAAACAAAATGTAGCTTAAATCACTCAAAATAGTCAGATAGTTTCTCTTTTAAAATAAGGTAATGTTAGTCTATAACCAAGGTTACATGCTTAAGATACATCCTAAATTCACTTAGTTTAACATGATAGTATGACATCATATAATTTTAATACACATTGTTGTGATGGAATGATATATACTACGTCAAAACTTGATGTGAAATGTATAAGATGGACATCAGGAAAAATAAGAGAACTATAGACTTAGTTGTCAATTCTAGGTATGTAGCTCTAACTCGATATATTACTCAACTTGGGTGATTTTCTTTTTTTATTAAAGCTCCAAAAGATTATTTAGATTAGTATGCAACAACAAGGTGAGTATGGTTGTATTGTACATTGTACTACTTGTGATTGCTAGTTCAATTTCGAGATGGAATTATTATGTGATTTAGAAATGAAACAGTATCTATTGTGGTGGTGTCAGTTACGTTGCTTGTATGGTGGTGGATGATTAGGTGTTTGTTGTGACCAATTTTATAGATGTGAAGACTTCCAATTACATGTCTTTCAATGGTGAAGAGGATTTATTTTATTGTATATCCGCGGGCGTAAGTTATCTACTCACCATTTACTATGATTGACAGCTATCAGCCCTAGACTTTAGGAATATCATATGCAGTGCAGAGACTTCGTATCGATTAGTGAAGGCTGTTATATATAGTATGGCATTGGTACCAAAAGGTGTAGAGAAAACATCCCAGTTTGTCTATGTTTTTCACAAACTGAATAACTGTTGTTGTGTGTACAAAGTGTCGAGATACCAGACAAAACTCTTAAGATTTACAATCTTTGGTAATTCCTTTTCTTCCAATTTCACTTCTAGGTCAAATATAGGAGGAAAGTTAAACATCCTTATATCAGCAACAATAGGAGTGTAGCCTTTATATCTTGCCATTTATTGTGTCCAAGGATTATGAATTCTTTCGAAGTATTGAATTTTTAGGGATTATAAATTTTTTTACATTAAGCTAATGTGATATAAATTTTCGTTCCAGGAATTTAATGAAACTTATGGACCAATAAATGAGAAGTTTCACTCAGCTTCAACCTTTAAATCTTACATTGTTTTAGACACGTTAGTAAACTAACCAATTACTAATATGAGGCGTGCCATTAGACATTACAAGATCAATATCAACGTGTTGATTGCTGTCGATATTGGTCGGCTTTTTTTCTCCGATTCTAAACACAATTTTCTATGTCTAACGCTTGACTCATGATGAGAACTCAACTCAAGGGGAATGGTCACCAGTCCTTATGTAGATCATGTCGCCCATGTATCAACTTTTGAAGTTTCGTAGCATAAAATAATCACTGATAATAAGGACTGAAAGATCTATGAGGACTTAAATTTTTATGGCGATAGAAATGATCAAATTCATAATATTAATAATAATTGTAGATGTAAAATTCCCAAATTTAAGTCATAATACTCATAATAAGATAATATATATACACGAAACAAAAGGTAAAACATAAAAAAGACTAAAGAGGAAAATTACATGAGAAATCTCAAAAGTATGATAATTGGTACTCTAAAAAGATATGGACACTGATAAAAAATATTTAAAGAATATAGAAATTTTGATTTTTAACAATAGACAAACAATAAACGATTATTTGTATCTAAAAATATAAACTTAACATCACATAAATAATTTTCCCCAAGTAAACTAGCATTCTATAATTAATTTCCAGTATGCCCATAAAATCATTAAAAAAAACTCCATAGAAAGCATACATTAAGAAATTATAACAAACATGTGTTTCATACTAAAATTTAAAAAAAGAAAAGAAAAAAAACAATAATTTGCCCTCAAGCCTATACTCTTAACTCTAACTAAAGAAGTAATGAGGAGAAATTGACCCTCTAAAGTACTTCAGGTAAAGTTATAAATTTTAATTGTTAAGACTGTTTAATTTTTTAAATATTTTATCATATTATCACATTGTAATAGGGGCAGTAATTTGCCCCCTAAGCCCTCATAACTTGCTACATCACCCCTACCCATCATCACATCCACATCACTTCTCTCTCTCCCCTCTTTACTCATTTCCTCTTTTTCCTCTTTTTTGTCCCCTTTTCTCTCTATATACACACCACAACCATCAACTTTCTCTCTTTATTTCTTAAACACATTCGCCCAAACCAAGAGTTAAGATTGCACCTCTTGTTATCTACTTCATGTGCAGTTTAAATCTACCACCACCACCTCTATCCTGGCCTACACCATGTTAGAAAACACCCTCAAAGTGACCCCATCAAGTTGACTCTCATACTTAGGAATATTCCAAGTCAAAAACTCTATCTATCTTAGCCACTTTTAGCTCCAATATCCTTCTCCTCTGACCACCAAAGCACAAGAAACCACCATCATTGTACACAACACAAAGCACTATTTAGAAGAGGCATCGTAACACATAAATGACAAAATATCAGTAAGTTTACTAGACATAGAGTTGAGATAAACCCCTTTATTTAAGTCTTAAAGATATTCAACATATGCTTTATCTCTAGTTTCAAAATTTACAAAGTAAACTAATACTAAATTAATCCTTATAAATTGTAAGATACTTCCATGTGAACTTTCAACAAATTAAACAACTTAAAACACCATAGGAATCAAGGATTTTTAGTAAGAAAATCATGAATAGAAGAATATGCTAAATAGTTTATTTAAGTAAATGATAATTCCAATTTCTTTCATCTACTGTTAAGAGCTTTAGACAACTCGTATCTTCCCTTAGACTACTATGAATAAAGATGTGGCTAGAGTGAGTGGGAAACTCAATAATACTATTGGTTCTTGTTCTATAGTTGAATGTATCGATGTAACGTTTTGATGGAACACAATTGTGTTTAATTCATGTGTTAATCTAAGGTTGTTGAATTACAATTATAAACATGATAAAAGTGTGTTAAAGTCCTTCTATGATGAAATGGATAAGTGGATTATGGTGAAAGTTTATGCCTTGTTTAAGAAAAATTGCTATTATCACTATTCAATAAGTTGCCATCCAAATGCCACAATAGAGGAATTTGAGTAATAACCACTACAATATGCTAGTAAATATTCTAAAACAATCATTGAAACTCCCTAATCGAGGCATCTAATGGACAACTTCTAAGTTCTGCCTACTTCATCTTAAAGTAAGGCATTCAAATGCTTCGCTACTAGCATTCGAATGGGTCACTCAAAGCCATAACTTTAAGTGCCATTTGAATGACTCTTTAATGCCATTTAAACAGGATTACTTGATATCCCTTAAAAATATATTTCCAAGTCCCTAACCTCTAAACTGAAAATCCATGATAAAATGTTGAATTTTATTGACTCTTTTAATCAAGTGAAACATGCTTGTTGTGATATGAACTAAGGGAAGGACCTTTCCTTATGGGGATATGATTAGGCTAAGGCTATGAAACTTGTGTGTGCATCTTTTGTAGAAATGAAAAGTGAACCGTCTTGTGTCGGTATTGCTTGATTTAAGTGCTATTGTAGCTTAGCTTATTGTATGTACTCCAAATGGTTATGAAAAGTTAGTTTATCACCTTAAAACCTAATTGTACAACTACAAGAATTAAGTAAAATTTAATGTGCATTACATTGCATCTTCTACTACTATAGGCCATCACTTCTACATGGTGGTACATGGGGTTCTTAGAATGTTTTAGTAGTAGTGGGGAGAGTATTACTAATAGCTAGACTCTTACTTTTTCCTTATTAGTGTGAACAAGTGGCATTGCCGAATGCCAAAATAAATCAATAATAAAGAAAAACTCTATTACCCATGCACTTTATCAAAGTGATAATACAGGTAATATTCTTATGTATATATATATCTATCAAAAATATAAAAAACAAAGAATTAAAATGATAAGAGAATTATAATTACAATAATAATTAATTATAACTGTAATATAATTATTATAATATACAATAATATATAAATGAAAAACATTTTGTGGTTAATATACAACCATAAATTTTACTATGTCTATATTTTCCCTTGGTCATACTATAAACAAATATTTTCTATATTCAAGATAATATAGTTTGAAAAACCTTATAGCTAGATGGAGATGAAAATATAAATTTTTTGAAAATTATTAAAAAGTAAAATGGATGCTTTTGAAATTTTGGATATACACTATAATAACTAAAATAAATTAAATAATAGTTTTAAACCCGAGGGGAACATTGGAATTTCAAGGGTTAGATAGGGATTTATTTGACTGATTAAAAAATTTAAACCTTTTTAAGTTTAAATTTCCATTTCTATATTTCTTTTTTCTTTCTCTCTCTTTCCTTTCTCAAACCTTTTATACCCCTGATAGTGCCATACATCAATCAAGGCATGGATGCTTTGAATAACAAAATGGATTTATTACCTAACCTTAGAGGAGAAACTTTGTAGGAGCAATTTGGCATTCAAAACAAAGGGAAACCTTGCAAGATCTTTCAAGAAATGGTAAATGTGAGTAAGTCTTCCAAAGCTAGTATAATTTGAATGAAATTAAAATACTATTGTTGTGAATTAGGAATAGGATTACAAAATTTTCAAAAGTGGGATGGATTGGAGGGTAGTCATGATTAAGGGATTAGGGATATTGGGAAAATTGCATTTTTCGAAATTGTGAGGAGATTTTAGAAGTACATGGACACAATACGACCTTGATGTACTCATGTACTTCAAGTGCACAACTAGTTAGGGGTTTTACATGCCTATGTAAAAAATAATAATAAAATGAAAAAATGTATAATGATGTACATGGGCAAGAGATACGGCTGTGTTCTTGCTCATGTCTCTCCATTTGTTTGACATGCCTTGTACACAAACATGAATATGCTCATGTACTAGGCTATGTTGAACCGTGTCCTTCTAAAGGGGGACTTTTGTCTAATTTTGATCCTTTTCCTCTCTTCATATATTTAAATGCCTAGAAATTGGTTTAATTAGTTATCATAGGATCCTTAAACTTATATGTTTATGAATTTGAATAGAATTGAGGTATAAAAGATTGAAGAATTGTGAAGAGATCATTTCTATTAGGTAGATGTATACTATGGATTGTTAGATGTGCATGTTAGGCTAGAATTGTAAATGGATTTAAATTATATCTAGGAATTAAGTATTTATTACTTATGCTTATCTAAGCTTGAGGAACCGAGAGTACCAATGATCTCAGGATAGCACCTCGATGATTGGTATATGACAATGTCCCTAGGGGGTCATGCATCAAAATAATCAAGGTAGATTTAAGATGTTTAGACTCATAAACTCATAGACTTTAGAGAGTACTCATTATTGTATACATATGTTATGTATTATATATATATTTGTATGTATATGGGGTCCTATGTTACCCCTAGAGTTGTGTTGTTTGAATGGCTTAATTAAAAGATAACAACTAGATGCTTAGATATCCCAATTGCATCTTGTTTCTGTTTATATTCCCGTATGGCATGCATGTGTGGTTATTGATATACACTATACTAGACTTTAGCTCACTTCTCATGGAACTCTTTTTCAGCTGTAAGTTCATCTAGTGAGATAGTAGGATATGATGAGACTTTAGTAACAAAAATCAAGACATGGGGGAGGATGTGAAATATGTGTACTTTCATGAGTAATAAGAAGGCTAGAAGAAGGATATTTCCTGTGATAATGTATTTAGTTACATTATGCTTAAGACTCCAGTTGTATCTGTGCTCTAATATGTTTCCACTATGATTAATCATAGGAGATAGACTCTAGTCTAATCTTTGTAGTTAGTTTAATCTTTACAGTTTCATTTTCATATGTGGATACTAAGTAGGACTTTATAAAGCCACTCACGAATATATGTAGAAATTTTGCTTATGATGTCATGGTGACTTTATGCATGTGTGGAATTTTAGTAAATACTATGGTTTTGCATATCTTCACTTAGTGATGACACATAGCATACCATATTCATTCCAAATTCTAAGGTATTATATATTTTGTTTTGATTAAAGAAGTTTTTGGGATAATATCAACGCAACTTGAATTTGAGAGTAAAATCTTTCCATAATATTTATTAATTCTATGATGGATGGATATCCTTATCTATGCTTGTTACTCATTCTATTCAAGGACTATAAAACCCGAAAACATGGGTATGAATGTAACTCACTATTGAGAACAGATTTTCGGATAGTTATCCCCGTATTTCATGACGGGGCCTGTCCGGTTGAATATTGCTTAGCAAAGTCTCCAAATTAATCTCAATTGTTTGCAGCCACACTTCGTCCTGACACAACAGGATTACTCTTCTCAGATTAGGGGGGAGTGAATGGAATATTGGCCAACCTACTAATGCCTTCCTCATCCATTTCATTCTCTCTCGCTTACTTCCTTCCTCTTCGGCTCGCAATCTTCTCTCGGTCTCTGCGCCAAACATACGGACGGAAACACGAAAAGAGAATTATCGTAAAGGAAAAGCCACTTCAATGTAAAAAGCATGACTAGATTATTGTCTTTCACAAGGAAGAATACCAATACTAACCTCCATATTTCCAATGAGTAAAGCAAGTTAAACCAAACCAGAGATGACAATAAAAATCGCAAAGAAGTTGTCCCATATATAGGAACCCGGCTTCCGGTTTTGTCTAAGGCAACTATAAAAGTAAGTAGATAAAATTAATTAGTTATCTCAGATAGACTACTAGATGATATTTTTCACTTTCTTTTACACTTACTTACTGATTTTTCTATTTTTTCATGAATTACACATATCTGTAGCTGTAGTCATAGTTGGAAACTTTACCTAACGGAAGAAACTTTGAAGTTGTATAGCTTATAGTAGGTTTTATTAACCATAGTTGATGAATAATGTATCTATTGACTTGCTCTATAAAGATCCAAGGTTGAGTTTTCATTTGTGATCATGTTTTTAAATATTATTAAAATTGATTCACTTTGGCCCATTTCTTAGCCCAAGTCTATTACTCCATTCATATTCTAGAAGATATGTTAGGTATAATATCTAGAATATATTAGTTATAATATCTTCATCTTTTCTATTTTAATCTAATAGCCTTCCACTTACTAACAATGGTATCAAAGTCTCATCTACTAAGCATAATTCTATAATATATATATATATATATATATATTTTAAAACCAGTTCGTTTAATTATATTATGGCAACTATCAAATTAAATAACCAAATACAACTTCCCTTTCGCCCCCTTTTTTTTTGTGAAGAAAATTATGATTATTGATCTATCAAAATGACAACCTACTTTCCATCATAAGGTCTATTAAAAATCATAGAAAATGGCATTACTAGGCCAAAAAATACTTCTGTTCTATCATCATCAAAATTAGCCAAATTTAAATCTAATAAGGAAAAAGATTAGAATGATTTATATGATATCTAGTTAGCATTGGTGGATCCAATTTTTCCTAGAATTAGTGGAGCTACCTATACAAAGAAGATATGGGATACGTTGAAGGAGGATTTTCAAGGAAGTGAAAAGGTACATCTTGTAAAACTTCAAAATTTAAGATAAATGTTTGAGAATATTAAAACAAGGGATTCAAGACCATAAATAATTATTATACTAGAGTAAATGGAATGGTGACTCAAATGACAACACTGATAAGAGGATAGTTTTGAAAATATTAATCACACTTCTAAAAAATATGAATCTATAGCCACTACTATTGAGGAAACAAAGGATCTACTTACTTTTTTTTTTAATCATAGAATTATTTAGCTCTCTTAAGGCATTTGAGAAGAAGCTGAGTAGGTATGATGATACTATAGAGAATCCCTTTCTATCAAAACTAAAATTAGCTCTTAAGGCTTTAGAGATAATGAAGGGAAATATGAATAATCAAGAAATAAAAATAAAGAAAGTGTGTAAAATGAATGAGATAGAAAAGGTAAGAGAAAATATCCACCATGTAGGATATGTAAGAAAACTAATCACCATTAAAAAATATTGTGGGCATAAAGGAAAGGCACAATGTCAAAATTGCAAGAAATTTGGTCATCTAAAAAAAGATTGTCATTTTAAGAAGTATCAAGCCAACAACTCTAAAGTGAAGAATGGTTATCTATTTTATGCTTGCCATGTTGCATTTGAAATTAAGAGAGACATGGTATTTAGATGGTGGTTATAGTAACCATATGACTAATAATAAAAATATTTTTCAAGAATTAGACACATCTATCAATTTAGAAGTAAGATTTGGAAATGGAGCTTTACTAGCTATTGAGGTTAAGGGAATGGCTGCCATTGAGACACGTAATGGTACAAGACTTATCAAAGATGTCCTACTAGTACCTAGTCTCAAGATGATCTACTTTGTGTTAGGAAAATGATGGAGAGACGATATTCCTCACTATTTGAAGGAGATTCATGTGCCATCTACGACAAAGGAGAAAAAGGCAAGGAGATTGCTAAAGTGAGGCTATGATAATAAAGAAATTTTCTTATCTAGTTATGGTATACCGTAGAAGTGGTTATGAAGTTTGAACAAGACGAATCATTGCTAGCAACAATGGTGATGCACTCAAGTTGTGGTGACACTATCTAAAAGGAGAAAAATGCAAACTCTTCACTGATCATGAAAGTTTAAAATACCTCTTCACTATAAAGGAGTTGAATATGTGCCAGAGGATATGGTTAGAGTATATTAAAGATTATGATATAGAAATCTAGTACCATCCAAGAAAAGAAAATGTGATAACATATACTCTTAGTAGAAAGAAATGAGGTAATATCCGAACTTAAAGTGTTGCTCTAGATCCGACCTATAGCTTTGCTCATAATTTGACCGAGATTTGACTTAGAAACGACCTAATCCAACTCATAACCTATAGATCTGAACCAGATGTGCTTGGCTTGGTTAGTGTATTTCTTCTTTCCATATTTTATTATTTTATTCTTTTATCTTATGAATCTTATAAGGTAAAACTATAAAATTTAATATTAGAAAATAATAATAATAGCCATAGAAATGATATAATAATATAATGTAAAGTATTATTTTTTAGTACCCATCGAGTTGTTGTGATGTATGCAATCACTCGATGGTAAATGAAAAATATTTAATAAAATAAAAAGATAATAATAAAAAATTAGGTTACATAAAATATTTAATTATAAAAAATACTAAAATTCAAAACCTAAAATATAAAAAAATAATAAAAACATTATGTTAAATAAATATTTAGTAATAAAAATATAATAAAATTAAATAAAATCTAAAATATAAAAAGATATAAAAATTAGATGAAGTCTTTAATAAAAAAATAAGAATATAATAAAATAAAATCTTTACCTTAAGAATAAAAATCTAAAAATCTAAAAAGATAAAAATAAAAATAAAAATAAAAAAATTAGTTTATGTTAGGATTTTAGAAATAAAAATATAAAAATAAAAAATATAGAAAACCAAATTAAATAAGTAGAAATCATTAGTATAAAAATTTTATTAACAAAAATACAATAAAAAGGGAAAATGATAAAATTATATATAATCTAGAAATAAAATAAAATGTAATAAAGTTTTTTAGTATAAAGATTTTAATTAAATTTTTAGGGATACAATAGAATAAGAATAAAGAATATACGACAAAAATATAATAAAGATGGAAAAAGCTTTTTATCAAAATATAGTACTTTAGGGTTTTGTCATATAGAGTTTTTCTTAATAAAATTTAATATGATGCTTTTTTCCATGCTTTGGTTACCTTAGGTTTTTTTTTTAAAAAAAAAAAAAGAAAAGGAAATCATCACATAACAACCTAGGTTATCTTTGGTATTTTTTAAAATAAAATTATCATGATTAAATAACATAAACCTAGTATTTTTCATTAAATAAAATTAATTACGACAAAAATTTTATAAAAGAAAAGTGAATTGTAAATGGTTTGATCCCAACTAGCGGGTATGTAAGAACCTTCAAGGCAACTATAATAAAATAAAAACTTTATGTTAGGAAAAGTAAAATAAAAAATAAGATAAAAACTTTAGCAAATTAAATAAGATAAAAACTTTAGAAAAATAAAATAAAATAAAATTTTAGAAAAATTAGATTGATAAAAACTTTAGTTTATTAACATAAACATAATAAAAGCTTTAGAAATATTAGCATAATAAACTTCAGACTTTAGGTTTTTTTTTAACATAAATTCATAATCTTATAAAAACATAAAAACATGAAAATATGATAATAATGATAATAATAAATAGCATAATATAATAAATAGTAGCAGATATATGAAAAATGTAGATAGAAATATAAAGGTTTTTTAGTAAAAATTCTTAAAAATTTTATATAGTAACAATTTATGTTTTAATAAATTAGCCTTCAAATCTAGTATTTTTGGTTAAATGTTTTTCTAAAATATTTTTGGAAAAATTCACAAACTAGTAGCTGGTTAAGGTTAATCTACCTAATTAAACTTAAATTATTTTTCCAACTTAAGTTGGTGGTAACTCCTTTTAAAAATTAATTTTCCTTAATTTAGTCAAGTAGTTTATATTAAATGGTTAGGATTTAATATTGATTAAAATTAAGAAAAATGATTTAAAAAATAAACTCGATAAGATGGTGACTCCAGTGGAGATGTAATATTTTAAAGTGGGCTAGCCATGTATAAATTTTCTTGAATATGTTTAAAAGGCCTTTATATTCTTGCATTATGTATTTATTGTTTATCTTATGAACTACTGTGCAAATAGTGGTACTAATTGAGTTTTGAGTAATGTAAAGAAAAATGAAGAAGAAAAAAGAAAGAATGAAAATGGCCCAACGGACCACCATCTAAGGAAAATTTTATGAAATGCATGTTTAGATATGGCCAGACTTAAGCTATTTAGAAAACTAGAATGGAATGTCCTTGTGTACCCGTTAGGTTGTAGTGGTGTATACCACTGCTTGGCGACAATTAGGCGATTCCACTCTAAGCTTTGATGTAGCCACTAGTTACAAAATCAAAGAACCTTGAGAAGCCACCTTGATTACCATGCATGCACATTTTATGTTACTATTTTATGCTTTGCTTTACAAACAAAAAGTAGTGTGGCATTGTAAACATAAATCTACCATTTTTAAGCCATTTAACCATTTAAATATTAATAAAAGTCTACAGTTTTTTTACTTAAATTAGGTACCACATTACAATTTAATTGTTATTTGTAGCATTATTTATGTACCATATAGATTTTCCTCATAGAAAATAATGAAGAAAATTAAAAAAAAAAGAGTTGATTTTTTTTTTTTAAAAGACAGTAGTTTTTCTATATATATATAGCAAATTTCTATAAGCTTGTAAATTATTATTACTCTTACATAGTAAGAAGCGGCTACTCCTATATTATCCCTTTCTAAGTCGTCATCTTTTAATAATTAACTGCCTTTCTATAATATTAAGTGTTATCTATGTAAAATAATTATCTCTTTTCATGGATTGTCATAGTTCATTCTCCTATCACTTCTCATAGCTTCACTATTTCCATGATGTCAACTTTATAATAAATTTGGTCAATTCTCTAGACATGTATGTAAATCATTTTGTATAATGCATAAGTGCCCCTTGTACTTTATGTCACTCAAGAGCCCTAGTGATCTTGAAGTTTGGGAACTTTGACTATCCCTTAATAAAATAAAAACCTTAGCCATCCTTAAGTTTAGGAGCCTCGGTTATTCCTTGAGAAGAAAATAGGAACCTTAGTCATCTTCGAATTTAGGAATTTTGGTTATCCCTTATTGTCAAAATAGAAATCTTAATCATCCTTAAGTTAAGGAGCTTTGGTTATCCTTTGTTCAAGTAAGAGCTAGTTGTCCTTTCAAAACTTAGGGACTTTAGTCACCTAGAACTCCAATCATGTTTAGGCATGTTAATCATGTTAAGTAATAATAAAGTGTTCATGAAATAGGGACAATTTTTCATTTTCTTCAATTTTTTAAAAATAATACAATAAAAAAAGGGAACATTGCTAAAAGAGGAGATTTTCATAAAGCTTGGGAAAGTTACTCTTAAGTAGACTTGCCTAACCTAAAGCTCTTAATTAGTCACTTTGAACCCTAAAATTTTGCAATGAGCCACTACCTTAATACATGAAGTTGATCACTTTAGGAGACCGCAAAGATCTAACTCCAAAAGGTAACTAGGAAAGCACATAATGAAAAACTTGATTCTCTAAAACTGTTGGAGATTGAATTAGTCCATCTATCGACACACCAAGGAAGTCCTAAACACAAGACCCTAAGCTCAAACACAAATTCTCCTAAACATTAAGTCTATCTCTACTAATGTTTAGTCTACTACATAAACATGCCTAACTTGATCATATCAAAGTTGGTGAATTGAGCTTGGAAGGGCAATCAATTCTAAGAAAATAATGGGGTACACAAAGGACTAACCCATATAACTAAGTTTAGGGCAGTTAACTCATCAAGTGACTAATTGGAGGCATTTTTAAAATGGCCAATGGGGCCTTTGTTTAATCTAACTAATCTAGTATAAGGCAAACCAGGTGAAAGTCAAGTAGAGATGATAAAAAAAAATTGCATAAGGGAAAGGTATCTCATCATTTGGAAGTTTAAAATGAAAAGAGGCAAACCATATCCTAACGTAAACACAAAATTTTTGCCCCCTCTTTATTTTTTTTATTTTTATTTTTTTATTATCATTATTTATTTTTTTGTTTTTTTAATTAAAAAAGGGAAACAAATGCAATTTAATTGCATATTAAATAGAGGCACAGACTAATGACCTAACAGAAGACAAATGTACACAAGGATCCTTGGTCTCAAGTTCGAATCATGGTAGGCGCATGTTGCGGAAAAAAAATTTCGGGTGAAAAACGTGTGTTGAGTACACATTCTTTTTCTTCTAGTAAATAATAGAAAACATGTGTTGAAAACATGTGAAAAACATGGTTTGATCACACTTTTTTACATTGTAGATCATCTTCTACCTAGTAAGGTCGTTTTATGATCAATTTTGATCCACTTTCCTTCACAATTTCATCAATTTAATGATGGAATTATGAACACAAGCTGGCATATTTCGAATCAAGCCTAAGAAATTGTCCAGATTCAATAAAAAAGAGAGTCAAATTAGCATTTAAAAATTGAAAAAAATTTGAAAATGCGGATTTTTCTCTAATTGACCAAAGCTTGATTCTAGCAATTACAATAAGAACTGAAGCTTCCATTTGGGGTTTTTTTTTTAAGAAAACGTACAATTGAAGAGTCATTTTGGCTAGCAATTACACTTAAATCTCAACAAATTTCATTAAAATTTGAAATCAAAATATTCAAACACATTTATTTTGATTTTTGAATTTAACACGAATTGGAACTTTCCAAGCTTAGGTCATCACTGACACAATTTCACCAATTTAATAATGGAATTATGAACACAAGCTGGCATATTTTGAATCAAGCCTAAGAAATTGTCCAAATCCAATAAAAAAGAGAGTCAAATTAGCATTTAAAAATTGAAAATAATTTGAAAGTGTAGATTTTTCTCTAATTGACCAAAGCTTGATTCTAGCAATTATAGTAAGAACCAAAGCTTCCATTTAGGTTTTTTTTTAAAAAAAAAAAAGCATACAATTGAAGAGTCATTTTGGCCAGCAATTACACTTGAATCTTGACAAATTTCATTAAAATTTGAAATCAAAATATTCAAACACATTTATTTTGATTTTTGAATTCAATACGAATTGGAACTTTCCAAACTTAGGTCGGCACCGAATAGTATAAATAGGAGCTTGAGTAAGCCTTCCAGACCACTAGTGAAGAAAAAATCACTTCCATTTCAAAGCTTTCAACATTTTCTCTCCTTAATCGCGTTTTTTCTCTCTAGAAATTAGCTTCCATAAGCTATTTCTAGGGAAAACCACCACCTCCATTCACTTTCCAAACATCGGAAAACCTAGGAAGTACTCCTTTCTAGTTTAGAAACATTGAAGAAAGCTTGAATTGTGATCCTTTGAAGCTCCACCACCGGCTACCTTTTCAATCGCCACCCTTTGCCACATTTGGGGTCAAATTAAGTAGTCGGTTTAATAAGCCATCCTCTACCATGGTGTTTTCACATCCTTAGCAAGTCGAGCAACCATCGGAAGAACACTTTTCCTCCACATCTAGCATTCAATTCCAAGTGTGTTTCATGATTTTTTTTCGCAAAAAAAAAATATTTATTATTATTATTATTATAAAAAACATTTTCCCAATTTCATTTTACATTTTAGAATTTAAAAAAAAAGTAATAATAATAATAATAATATTTTTTAGAGCTACTTTTATTAAAAACTATTTTCCTTTTATTTTTTTTTATTTTTGTATTTTTTTCTAATTTATTTTTATGAATAATTAGATTTTGGTCTTTATAATAAACATAGAAAAAAATATTTTTTTTTATGAATTACGGCCGGTTTGATCTCGAATAGTAGGTATATAGGTACCTACGAGGCGACCTCAAATAATTTTTTTGTTTTACTTTCTCTAGTTAAACATTTTTTAAAAAATTAAAAAAAAATAAAATAAAATTTAATTTTGGAAGGTTAAAGTGGTAATCGTAAGGTTTTAATATGATAACTCCCGATTCCAAAATCTCTAGTTTTATTTAAAACATTCTATGTAGATTAGTAGCTAAATTAAGACTAATCTACTCAATTAGTCTTAATTTAATATTTTTTCCAATCTCAATCCGATAGTGATTCATCTTTCTCCAAGTTAGAAAAAAAATTAAAATTTTTCCTAATTTTAGTTGAGGATTTACATTAAATGTACATAAGGTTTAGTGTAAATCAAATTAGGAAAAATGAATCAGAATTTAAACTCAATAAGATGGTGACTCCACTAGGACATTAAGTGGGTTAACCACTTAATCATTCCAAAAATAGATTTTATTTTTAGGGTCATTCATTAAAGCTTTCATTATTATTATTACTATTATTATTATTACTATTTAATTATATTTTGTACTAACTTTTGTTTATACAGGATTAGGGTTTATTTGATTTTCAATGTGTGTTAGATACAATCAAACCTGGACTACCTTAGGACCTTAGGAGAGTAGTCATTATGTAAGTTTTAAGTGCAATGGAATGACCACTACTCAGGGTCGAATAGGCTATCCCACTCAAACTTCAATGTAACCCATGATCCATTTCATTGAAAACATAAGAGGTTATAGAGTTTAGGAACTTTTAAAACCTACCTTTTGCATACATGAAATCATAAATTAGAAAGTAAATTTTGAAGCGATGTAAAAAAAAGTTGCAAATATGAGTTTTGAAGAACTTTCCCTATAAAAGTTATGTTGTAGTAAGAGATGTAATTTTTTTAAATAGAAAAATGTAAATTAGGAACTTTTGAAACAAAAGATTTTGAGTTATAATTTTCTCTTATAATCTTCTAGATGACTAGCATCAAGAAACCACTAAACCCAAAGCTCATACTAGATTATTGGTTTACCCTCTACTATCCCAAAGAACAGGCTTACATCAACAAGAAGATTAGGCCAATTCTATCTCTCATGAGGATCGATATCAACATTTCCCTAATTTGAGTTGTAGTACATTTTTGGAAATCATAGTCTATGGCATTTTTCCTTAGCCTACATAAAATCACACCAATAATAGAGGAATATACCCAACACCTCCAAGCCCCTCCATTAGCTAACGGAGAATATGTACCAAATTTGGAATCAGGGCCAACTAGCATTTTCAACAGGCTGTAAGGAATTCGTAAGTTAGTAGTTATTGAAGCACTAAGAAAGTGTAATGGACATTATATCCATCTAACAGACTTACAAACATGGCTTGGAGCCTAATATGATGCTAAAGATAAAAAAGACGTCCTATGTGGAGACCTTAAAAATTACAAAGAAAATATATTTCAAGCTTGTATACTATCAGCATTTAGAACTCTCCTTTTTCCTACTAAGGTCTTTTACTTTCATTATAGGGTGGTTAAGTTATTGGCCTAGTTTCTAGAAGGGAAACCCTACATTACTTCTCTCTTAGCTGAACAAATTCGCAACTTGAACTTTGTAAAGTGAAAAAGGCATGCTATCTTCAAACGCAACATCAACCTTATCATAATCTAGTTTGTCAACCACATCAAATGCTTTAAGTTGAACATGATTAGATGATCATTAGTCCATTAGATTAATCTTATTGAATCTTGTGGAGAAAGAATGAAATTAACTGATAACATCCCTAGCTACTCTTGCGTTGAGATACTTGAAAGTTTTACTATGGATGACATCCTATAGACCGCTAGATGGAGCAATTGTAACAAAATCATCCTAAAGTGCAAAGATTTTCAAGTAGTTCCATTAATTGGTCTCAATTAGTCTATAAGCTACCATCTACATTCAATGGTGCATCAATTTGGCATTATTCAAGATATAGTTTATAAACCATCATTGCAATCAATTACATTCGCATATCAAAACCCTAGCATGATAATTGCTAATAAGGTAGCTAAGTTGTTGGGAATAAAGGCTTTATGGGAATCTTGAATTGAAAGCCCTAATATTGATTTAAGTGAATTTGAAGGTGAAGTTAGAAAACATCAGGCTACCAGGGACTTCATCATCAATCAACTATACAAGACTAGTAAGAGAATCTACCAAGCTCTTGATATCATACATCCAACACCAAGAAATCCATGCATAGAGATGAAAACATATATGAAAAAGGTGCAAGCTCGAATAGAGGTTCACTTTAATTGTGTGAAGGTTAACATGGATACTAAGAAGAACATATTCAAAGAGTCTCATAAAAAAAAAAAAAAAAAGCTTTAGAATCCCAACTAAGGATAGCTCATCAAAAGATCAAAGAATTAGAAGCCCCAACTAGTTAAGTTAAGGGATAGAAAAGGAAGCCATTTCAAGAACTAGAAGCAAAAAAAATTGGAAAGATTAGACATTAGGTTTTTTTTTTTCACAATATAATCAAAACTTTGAGATTTGTAGCTTTAATAAAATTTCAATAATTTCCCACTTTAATGATTACTTGCTAATTTCCAAACTTGTGTCTACTTTAATCATGCATGCATTCATCTTCTTTTGAAACAAAAAAAAAAAAAAAAAGCATTAACAAAAGATTCCAGTGTTGAACAGATCAGGTTTCAAGATAGCGCTTAAACAATAGAACCCCATAAGAGGTTTACATAACACCCGTTCTAAAGCTAAGATGTCAAGCAACAACAATAGCAACACTAGTGACAATGTTGATGATCAAAGAATGATTTTATTGGAACAAACAGTATAGAATCTCAATGATCAGGTCAAGTTTTTGGTGAAAAGTCTTACTCTCTTGTGATCCACTCAACTAAATTAGGAAGGCCATTCCAAGGGATAGAAAGGAAAAAATATTGAAAATTTACCTCCTGAAAATGTAGAAATCAACTCTATGTTCAATCCAACATTTAATGTAGAACCCAAATTAGGAGTTCGAATCTCGTATCATCCTGAAAATCTGTAAAGGCAAATGAAAGAAAGGTAAAAAGTGGTGGAGACTTTACCAACAATTTGCTGACAAAATAAGAACTCTAGAAGGGTTAGATGGATATGAGCTAATTAGCATCACTAACTTAACAGTTTTTTATGCCATTGCCTATCTTGAAAAGTTTGAAGTACCTGAATTTGAGAAGTACAATGACACTGGATATCCAAAGATGCATACTAAATTATATGTTAAAAAAATTAGCAAATATGTAATACGATCAACTAATGGTACAAACTTTCCAGGACAGTCTCATTGGACCTGCCTTAACCTAGTATGTGCAATTCAACCTCAACTAAATCAACACTTGGGAAAGGTTAGCCTAGGCATTCTATAAGCAATACAAGTTCAACATTGAAGTTGCCCCCTTAGTGTAGGATTTAGGGATTATCCGTAAGAAACATAATGAGTCCTTCAAAGAATATGCTTAACATTAGCGAGCTTAGGATACAAGGGTCAATACTCCACTCTCTGAGAAGGAATTGACAACTATCTTCATTAATACAATAGAAAAACCCTATTTCACTTACTTGATTGGGCAAACCTCTTCAAGCTTTGCAGAAGTAGTAGTAGTAGGATGTAAGATCGAGAATGCTATCACTTTTAGAAAATTACTTGTCAATGAACATCTAGAGTAACATCATATAAACCTTTGAATAACATCAAACGAAAAGAAACCACCACTGGCATGGTAAACTCCAATAGGAATAACCAGCTAACCCCTCACCTTTCTTTCCAAACACCGAACACTTCAAACCAATCATAACCAAACAGCTAACCCTAAATCAACAGATCTCTCAGACAATTCACCCCTATCTTAGTCCCCTTGAGCCAAGTTTTTACTAACCTCAAGGCTTATAATCTAATCAGTTTTGAAATCCCCAATGAAAGATACAAATCCAGAAACTATGACCCCAACTTGAAATGTGAATATTATATGGGGTAGGTAAGACATTCTATAGATAGGTGTTGAAGACTTAAAAATCAAATCAAGGATCTAATTGATGTAGCAGTAGTGCGGTTAGACTTTATTGAGTCACCCACTCCTAATGTCAACAATAACCCACTTCTTAATCATGGTCTTGCCATCAATATGATCACCTTAGAAGCACTTGAATAAGAAATTTATTTAAACAAGTTACCCATAAAGCATATAGCGTAGATAATGGTTTAAAGTAGAATTCAATATCGAATTAATATAGGGTATAGTACCTATATGAAAACCAGTCTATAAGATGACATTAGTGGAATTAGAAGAATTAAGGAAATAACTACAAAAGCTACAAGATAATGGTTTTATAATACCTAGTGTCTCTCGTTAGCGTGCACTAATCCTGCTTGTGAAAAAGAAAGATGGAAGCATGAGACTCTATATAGACTATAGAGAGTTAAACAAGGTCACAATAAAGAGAAAGTATCCTCTTCCTAGGATAGATGACCTATTTGACCAGTTGCAAGAAGCTTAGGTGTTCTCTAAAGTAGACATGAGATTAGGTTAGCATCAATTAAGAATTAAAGAGGAAGACATTTTGAAAACAGCATTCATAACTAGATATGGGCACTACGAGTTTCTAGTAATGCCCGCTAGTCTGACAAATGCACTAGCTGCATTAATGGATTTAATGAACAGAATATTCAGGGATTTTTTAGATAAATTTATAATTGTCTTTATTAAGGACCATGAAGAGCACTTGAGATTGGTTTTAGGTAAGTTACAAGATGATATGCTAAATTTAGTAAATGTGAATTCTGGTTGGAATAAGTAGTCTTCTTGAAACATATGGTTAATAGAGTTAGAATATCTATGGATCTAGAAAAAGTGAGAGCAATAGTGGATTGGCACCAACCAAAGATAGTTATAGATATAAGAAGCTTCTTGGGTCTGGGAGGCTATTACAGGAGGTTTGTAGAGGGGTTTTCTAATATAGCAACTCCTCTCACCAAACTAATAAAGAAGAATGTGAAATTCAGATGGGATGACAAATGTGAAGCTAGTTTTCATATACTCAAGGAGAAACTTGTATCGGTGCCAATTTTGACTTTGCCCAAGAGTGGAGAAAAGTTTACAGTATATAGTGATGCCTCAGTTCAAGGTTTAAGGTGTGTATTGATGTAAGGTGGTCAAGTAATAGCTTATGCATCTTGATAATTGAAGCCTTATGAAAAGAACTATCTAACTAATGACTTAGAATTTGTAGTTGTAGTACTAGCTTTAAAGCTATCGAGGCATTACTTATATAGGGAAAGATGCAAGATCTTCATTAACTATAGAAGCCTGAAATACAAATTTATGTAGAAAGAGTTAAACTTAAGACAGAGAAGATGGCAGAAGCTAATCAAGGATTACGACCTTAGAGATACAATACCATCCAGGAAAGGCCAATGTGGTGGCAAATGCCCTTAGCAATAAGAAACAAGGCAATGTAGCCACTTCTACCACTTCATAAAAGGGATTATTAGAAGACATGCACAAACTAAAACTATAAATTCTAACACAAGAAGTGGGAGCAAAAATGCCTACCTAAAGGATACAGCTAACCATAAGGGATAGAATTAAGTGGGTCAGATAGAAGAAAAAGATATCAAGAGTAGAATGGAACAAAGTAAAGCTCCAAAATTCAACTTGGATGTAGAGGGGACCTTAAAATACAAAATGGCACTATGTGTGTGACGCGGATTCCGATACGAATTCCCTCACACACAACCAAATCGTCAACAACAATCAAATAACTCCAATTTTTTTAGGGTTTTCTGGATTTTAGTACTAATGCATAAAATCAAGATGTAGATAAAATTATCAATCTATAGATGCCAAGATTGATAAAATTAAACTATTTTTCAATCAAAATATAGAATGATAATTCCCACGTTCTACAAATCAATCACTATGGTTAAAGAATTCCAAGAATTCAATAACGATGCTCGCCACAACTTTTATATGAACCAAGAATTTGATAAGAACAATACAAATATATCGAATTTCAATTCTCAATATTCTCAAATCTCTAAAAGAAGAATCACACACTCAAGTGTCTCTGTGTTTACAAAAAAAACAAGAAAAATGATCCTCTAACCACGAAAAACCCTAAGGTCCCTATTTATAACATCCTAAAAATTTAGTGCGGAAACATTCAAGGCTAGCGGCCTTCACTTAGGTCGGTAACACAAGCCGGAGGCCTTCTCTTAGGTCGGCAATAAAAGCCGGTGGCCTACATTTTAGGCCGGCTCCAAAGCCGGCAGCCTTGAAGTGGATTCTGCCGGCCTTTATTCAAGGCCGGCTTAAGGCTGGCCAAACTTTGCCTTGGGTCCTCTCGACGCCTATGTCCTCCTTTTGTTAGTGCTCGTATTTTCGTCCCTGGAATTGTATCATTCCCTCCATGTTGAAGTTGATTCAAACTCGAATTTGTATCATCCATCCTACTAGGCCACATAAACAGACTCCTATTTCCCTTAGGCTTCTTGAGGTAAATCAGTCTTATGTGTTGTATTTCAGTTGGACTCATAGGAAGAAGCTTGTATGTCTTGTCCTGTTGCTGAATAGTATACTCATTGGTGTATCCATCATGCTTAGCTCTGAGGTCATACGTCCAAGGTCTTCCAAGGGTCAAATGTGTAGCTTCCATGGGAGCTAAATCACAAACAATTTCGTCAGTATAATCACCAATAAGCAATGGAACACGAACCTGTTTGTATGCATGAATAGCTCCCTGCGGACTCAACCAATGAAGTGCATAAGGTCTTGGATGCTGCTCCACCTGTAAACCCAATTTAGTAACCCAGTTTGCTAAAGCAACATTAGTGCAACTGCCTGTATCAACCACAATCAAACAAGTCTTTCCCTGCACCATGCATTGGATATGAAATAAATTAGCCCTCTGATTAGGAACAGTTTCATCCTGTTGAACCATTAGCATATCTCCCTGTACCAGACTCGCTATAATGTCTTCATCTTCCTCTTCTGCCTCAGAACTCTCCTGTTCTTCTTTCTCACTCTCAACTTTGTTCCCCTTGATGACCATAACCCTTTTATTAGGACATTGAGAAGCAATATGGCCAAGTCCTAAACACTTGAAACATTTGATATCCCTGCTCCTCTTTTGTTGTGTTTGGTCAACAACCTCACTAACAATTGCTTTTCCCTTTTCCTTCCTTTCCTTCTCCCTCTCACCATCATTAAATTTATGATGTTGATATGATTTCTGATCCCGCCATCTCTGATCCCGCTCTACCCGACTAGCTAATTTAATCACATCCTCAAGAGTCTGGTAATGCTGGAGTTTCACTACACTAGCAATATCCATCTTCAACCCATTGATGAAACGAGCTATGGATTCATCTGATGTTTCCTTGATATCACATCTTGCCACTAATGTCTCAAACTCCTTCACATACTCTTCTACACTCTTCTTTCCCTGCCTCAAGGATTGCAACTCCATCAGCATCTCCTGTTTATAGTAGTCTGGCACAAATCTGCGTCTCATCAACCTTTTCATCAAGACCCATGAACGCACTTTCTCCTCATCAGCCCTACGTCTCTCAGCTTGTAATTTGTCCCACCACAAACTAGCATATTCAGAGAATGTTAAAGACGCCATCTTCACCTTCATGCGCTCATCCCACTCATAACAATCGAACACCTTCTCAACCCGTGGCACCCAATCTAAAAATTCCTCTGGTTTACTACTACCAGTGAAAGGTGGAATTTTCAACTTGATGTTTTCAATCCCCTTACGCCTGTTAACATTATTTCCTCTCCTATTCCTTCCACTACTAGCATCAGATTCACTACTAGAGTGTCTTCTCCTATTTCTAGCACCACTATGGCTTCTTCTATCCCTAACCTCCAATCTCTCCATAATTAATCTAAGATTTTCTTGGATTTGATTGAACTCAGCTCTAGTCACAACCTCACCCCCATTATCAGTATCATTCCTATTGTTGTTGTTTTGAACACTTCCTTGCGATGACATCTCTACCCTTCAATAATCAGCAATAGAAATTCACCAACAACCCAACTCCCAACAACAGCCCCAAAACACCAATTTCACAGTAATTCAACACCCAATAACTGAATTTAGCAAAAACCCCCAATTCTCAACTGCAACCCAATCACCAATTCACAGCAATACAATTCACAAAACAAATTTCCAAATTTCCCAACCAATAGCAGTATTGAATTAAAACTACAATTGAATTGAGAATCTACAACCTTACCAATTTAACCCTTGATTTGATCGAATCCTTTGTTCAGAAACCTTACGAATCCAACCTTCTCTCTGATACCAAATGACGTGGATTCCAATACGAATTCCTTCACACACAACCAACTCGTCAACAACAATCAAATAACTCCAATTTTTTTAGGGTTTTCTGGATTTTAGTACTAACGCATAAAATCAAGATATGGATAAAATTATCAATCTATAGATGTTAAGATTGACAAAATTAAAATATTTCACAATCAAAATATAGAACGATAAATCCCACGTTCTACAAATCAATCACTATGGTTAAAGAATTCCAAGAATTCAATAACGATGCTCGCCACAAATTCTATATGAACCAAGAATTTGATAAGAACAATACGAGTATATCGAATTTCGATTCTCAATATTCTCAAATCTCCAAAAGAAGACTCACACACTCAAGTGTCTCTGTGTTTACAAAAAAAACAAGAAAAATGATCATCTAACCACGAAAAACCCTAAGGTCCCTATTTATAACATCCTAAAAATTTGGTGCGGAAACATTCAAGGCCGGCGGCCTTCACTTAAGCCGGCAACACAAGCCAACGGCCTTCTCTTAAGCCGGCAATAAAAGCCAGCGGACTACATTTTAAGCCGGCTCCAAGGCCGGCGGCCTTAAAGTGGATTCGGCCGGCCTTTATTCAAGGCTGGCTTAAGGCTGGCCGGAATTTACCTTGGGTCCTCCCGACGCCTATGTCCTCCTTTTGTTAGTGCTCGTATTTTCGTCCTTGGAATCGTATCAGTGTGCCAAAGGGAGCAAAATTGAAGAGAGAGATAATGAAAGAGGCACATTACTCTACCTACACAATATACCTTGGAAGTACTAAAATGTACAAGGACTTGAAGAACCATTATTGGTGGAGAAATATGATTAGAGAGATAGTTGAATATGTATCTAGATGCCTCATATGCCAGTAGATTAGAATAGAACATTAGAGACTAACTGGAGAATTACAGCCTCTCCTAATACCATAGTAGAAATGGGAACATGTGATAATAGACTTTATTATAGCCTTCCCGACTACTAAGGAGAAACATGATGCAATTTGGGTTATAGTGGATAGATTGACTAAGTCTGCTCATTTTATACCTATTAGAGTAGGATACAAGTTGGAGAAACTAGCTTAGATATAAATACAAGAGATTTTTAGACTACATGGAGTGCTAATGACAATTATTTCTAATAGAGACAAGATTTTTGAGCAGATTCTAGAACAACCTACATAAAGCATTAGGCACCAAACTACAATTCAGTACAACATTCCACCTATAAACAAATGGTTAGTTTGAAAGGACTATATAAATATTAGAGGATTTACTCAAGGCATGTGCATTAGATTTTGGAGGAAACTAGAATATGCATACACCTCTAGTGGAGTTTGCCTGTAGTAAGAATTACCAAGAAACCATCCAGATAGCACCATATGAGCTCTTTATGGAAGAAGGTGCAGATCCCCACTACATTAGGATGAAGTGGGAGAAAGATAGATGATGGGGGCAAAGTTAGTATAAGAAGTAATAGACGAGGTGAAACTCACCAGATAGAGAATTCAGATAGCCTAACCTTAACAAAAGAGCTATGTAGACAAGAGAAGATGCCCTTTGGAATTTCCAGTGGGAGATAAGGTATTATTGAGGATTTCTCTAACAAAAGGAGTGATTAGATTCTGGTTGAGAGGAAAGTTAAACCCAAGGTATATAAGCTTGTTTGAGATCTTGGAGAGAATAGGTACAGTGGCTTACAGGTCAGCTCTTCCACCAAATTTGGTTAGAGTACATGATGTAGTACATGTATCCATACTAAAGAAGTATGTACGTAACCCTAGATTAGATAGTGTCTTTAAAACCATTGAATGTGCAGCCAAATCTAATGTCTTTAGAAAGGCTAATTGAAATTTTGGACATTAAGGAACAAGTAGTAAGATAGAAACAATCTCCTATGTTAAAGTGCAATGGACTAACCAAACAAAAAGAAAAACAACGTGGGAGCTGGTAGTAAAAATGAGGAAGAAGTGTGCAAAACTCTTCTAGAATCAGGTACTTTTGATGACAAAAGTTATTATAAAGGGGGGTGGGGGAGGAGGAGAGAGAGAGAGCGAGAAAGAATGTAATATCCAAATTATTTATTTACACAAAGAGCTAAGGATAAGGATGAGGATTCTATTGAAAAAAAAAAAATCATGGAGCAATTCAGACATTTCATGAAAGGGGGTGTTTAACCCTAAATGACCTAACATTCCTTCTTTTTCATCCCCCATAGTAAGAGCAATAGATAAAGGACAGGCTCTCTTAAAACAAACCCTAAGATGACGAAAGGAAAAAACGCGCAACCTAATTTCAAACGTGAGAGGTATGGAATCTTATATGAATTTCAATTTCAGTTATTGGAATTGGAACTTCTAAGTGTCGTGTCCGCTTTAGAATTTAAAGTTTTGAGAAGGGCATAGTAGGGAAGGGACTCAAAGGTTTAAGGATTCAACCTAAAAGAAATTTAATGTAAATATGAAAATCCTTGTAATTTACATATAATTACATGTTTTAGAGATTTAATCAAGCCTAGGAATAGAAAGAATCGAGTTTAGGAGAATTTGGAATGAAGAATTAGGAGCTCATGAAGATTGCCAAGGGTAACACGATCTCCCAACACGATCGTATTTCTACTATGTTGAGTTTGACGGTTACATCGAGAGATACACGACCTCTTAACCCGGTCATGTTTCAACTGTGTTGAATTAAGAGAAACACAACCTCCTAACATGATTGTGTTCTAACCGTATTAAAGCCAAACCTCACCGAGAGATAGACGACCATTAACACGGCTATATACTAGTTTGTGTTGAGCAATGTGGCTCCAAACTGGCTATGTTGAGTAAAACACAATGTAATTATATATCCATTTAACTTCTAATTAAGTTAATTTCCACGTGACATAGATAGCTGGTAAGACCTTAAAGAAATCAAATGAATAGGATTAAGAAAATTAAGAATTGATACTAAGAAGAGCTTATTGATGAGTACAAATTTTAATTTAGCTTAAGTCCAAGACCAGAAGTGCTTAAGGTTAGGATTTAAGGTACATGTAACTTATGTGTTGATTTGTGCTTGTTTAAGTTAATTTATGCATTGAACTTGTTAATCGGATGAATTAGCATAAGTGCTTAAGTTATATGAATTAGTTGTAGTGGTAGATCCTTAGGGAGCGCCTCAATGATCCTTGTGTGATATTGTCCCTAGTGGAGTTATGCTTGGAAATGACCTAAGCTGAATGTTGGTTAAGTGGTTTAAGTAGACATGGGTGTGGGGCTTGTAGTGGTGTAAACACCCCATTTTTTCCCTAAAGATCAATAATAATCCATTTCCAATTTTTTTTTCCAATTTTTCCCTAATTTAGCAAAACTAGAAAAAATATTCAAAAAAATAAAAATAAATAGGAAAACACATCAATTTTGAAAACTAATTTCAGAAATGACAATAATAAGGATTGAATAATTTTTACAAATTTTTGAAATTTCAAAAAATACAAAAAAATGGAAAAATTGCATCGCATATAAACAATTTGCGAAATAAATAAAATTGGGAAATTGGACTAGCTCAGTTGGCTCGTGTGTGTGCCTGGAACATGTGAAAACGCCTGAGGTCCCGAGTTCGAATCCCCCCATGTGCACTCGGAAATTTTTTTCTTTCTTTTCCCCTAGAGCTGCTACGTGGCAGCATGCGATTGGTCGAGAGAAAACACGTGCCTCGCACGTGGTCGTCTTCTTCCTCGAGCCCAGCCAGAGAAAAATCCGGCAGAAGTCCGACAAGGCCAAAATTGCTTGATTTCTTCAAATCTTTTTGGATTTCAATCAATCTAAAACCGAATTATCCAGATAAATCACAAGGTCACAATGAATCGGCATCAAATAGGCTGGATGAACTCAAATCCGAAAAATGGAAAAATTTAGATTTATCCAAATTGAGGATTTAAGCTTATCCAAGGGAGTCTTCCGACTTCTATAAATAAAGGGCAAAGGCAGGAAGCTAAAGCACAGATCAAAAGTGAGAGAAAGTGAGAGAAAAGAGAGAATCAAAGTCCACCGGAGTTGTTCAAAGCCGCGACCGCCGATCAAGAGTTGGGCAACCACCAGGTGGCGTTTCTGAAGCAAACCACCATCACCATTAGATTCCTCACCCTCGATAACCTAGGATTCGATACCTCAAACACTGAAGAAGGCCGCCAGAACGCCATCAACAAGCACTCCCCGTCGCCGCTTCGACTCGATCCGACCCGACCCGCACACCGACCCGGATCTAAGTAAGTCGGATTTTTTTATTTTTGTTTATTTATTTGGTTTATTTTATTCCAAATTAATTTATTAATTTGTTATTTATTATATTTATTCCAAATTAATTTATTTATTTGTTACTTGTTATTTATTTACTTATTTGATATTTGTTATTTATATTTCAATGAATAGAAAAAATGTTACAAATTAGATTTTTAAGATTTAATGATATAAAAATAAAAGTATAATTATAATAATATAAAAATAAAAATGAAGAAAATTTATAAAGAAAATAATAAAAATATTAGGAAAATAATAATAAAAATTTAGATTTTAAAATAGGATAGATAAAAATCTAGGCGAAAAATCTTAATAAAATAAAAATTGTAAAAAATTACTAAAAATTAATAAAAAAATAAAAATTATAAAAATTATGAAAAATTACTAAAAATTTATAAAAATTATAAAAATTCAATAAAAATTTATAATAGCATAAATGAGTTGAAAAATAGAAAAAAAATGAGTTTTATCACTTAGAAAAAGAATTTTCTTAAATAAACCCAAAATTGATGTTTTTCTTTAAAATATTATTCTAAAAAAAATCAAATTATTAAGCTTAAGCTTAGATTTTTTAGAAAAATCCCAAAATGATAAAAACATAAATCAAAAGAGATTTCACAATTAAAATTCACAAACACACTTAAAGTTTTAAAGAAAAGCGAACTACGGCTTGTTTGATCCTGAATAGCAAGTATATAGGCACCCATTTGGGGCAACCATTAAAAAGAATAAAAAATCATTTTCTTAGAATAATTCACTCAAAAACACAATAAAAGGCAACAAAAATAAAATAAAAGACATTTCTAAATGGAGTAAATTTTAGGAGATTAGGTGGTAACCTTAGGGTTTTAATAGGTTAGCCTTCGAATTTAAAAACTCTAGTTTTTCCCTTTTCCTCTTTTCATAAAAACGAGAAGAGAAAATCACGACAACTAGTGGTCTAAATTAAGACTAATCCGCTCCATTAGTCTTAATTCAATCTTTCCCAACAACAGTTGGGCGGCAACTCCAAAATTAAACGAAATTCCTAACTCAAGTTCAGGATCTATATTAGATGAGCATAAGGTCTAGTCTAGATCGGATTAGGAATGGGAAATAAAAAATTAGACTCGACAAGTGGCAATTCCCATCACCAAGATTAAGTGATTAAGTGTACATGAGTGTGGGGCCTATAGTGGTAGTTCTCATCACTAAGATTAAGTGTTTAAGTATACATGGGTGTAGGGCCCATAATGGCAATTCCCATCACCAAGATTAAGTGTTTATGAGTACCTTAGGTGTGGGGTTTGTAGTGGCAGTTGCCATCACTAAGTTTAAGGATTAAGGGATCATGGGTGTGGGGCCAATAGTGGTAGTTTCCCATCACTAAATCATGTTCTTGGGTGTTAATTGTGTTAAAAGAGTCATGAGTACCCTATTGTTGCTTGTAGACATAAATTGTATCATGAAATGGTTGTTTGTGTTTAAGTGTTGCATGATGTGTATGATACTTGTTCATGTTTGTTCATATGTATGTGTTTGTGTTATACGTACTAAGCATTAGCTCACCATTTGGGGAATATTTTTAGATGCAAGTGTTGAGAGAAATGATAACCTAGAAGATACTTAGGTTTGGGTGAACCATGAAAGAGGAAGATGAAGATTACCATTACTATTATGGTGATTAGGATTTAGAGAATTATGTTTATTGATTGTAATAGATATTATCTTTTGAAGTTGTTATTTTAGTGTTCAAAGACTTCTGTTGCATTAGATGTTTGATATGATTTATGAAATTATTTTGAAATTTTAGGATGTATGAAATGTTTTTATATAGTAGTTACAAATTCAAATATATTAGAGTTGATTCAGAGCCTTAACGTGTTCTTATGAGATAAGAACATGTGGCGAGTAGTAGTGTAGCCCAGGTTTCGGGGCATTACACATGCACACATAGAATACACATCCAGGCACATACATAGCACACAATCATGCACACATACCAACCACTCAAACTTCCACCGAATGATTATGCACACATGCAAAACACTTGGAAGCGCATACACAAACACACACACACACATAATTTGCAGTAACACGAATGCACACATATCACATAGAATACACATGCACCACTAGCTCATGCACACCATGCACACACAATAGCGCATTGAAAACATTAATGTCACACCATGTCAAAGAAACACGCAACATCCCACATACAAACCACCACACACTCCCTTGTTTTGCACTACATGAACACTCATAACCCCACCAGAAAAACACACACAATTGCCAAAGAGCACATGTACACTCACAACCCCGCCGGAAAAACACATTGTTACACACACAAGCACAATCATAATGATAGTACAATCAACAACAAAGCACAACAAAGTATATATATATATATATTACACACAACAAGTATATTCTGGACTTCCCACTCACCAAAGTCTTGTTTCTTTTTATGGAGTGAAGTAATCTTTGGATAGTTGCAATAGGTTGAATTCTTCTCCAAAAATTTAGGAAAATAACACTATTATCTACTATTCATGCTAAGATTACTGTATCTTTTATATTCCTAGTGATTTTCACAATTTTCTATGCTTAAAAACTTCAATTTTATACTTTTTAAAATTATATCTAAATTTTGAAATTGAAAATTTATTGTACAAGTGTGGTATAGTTTTGTAGAACTCACTTCAAGATTGTGTTGGTAATCCCAAATTGCAATTTGAATGTCGTACATGGAAATTATGGACTTTTCTTTTCTTTTTCTTTTTCCATTTTCTATTTCCTTCTTTTTTTCGTTTTTTCCTTTCTCTTTCTCTTGTTAACTTTTGCAAGGGAAGAAGAAAAATAAAAAGATGGATAAGGATTTGCTCAAGCTGATAGGGGAAAATGCAATTTTATTTGATAGGGAAAAAATCGGATATTTTTTAGTGTGCTCGACGCATGCAATAATTTAGTTAGAGGTATTAATTAAAGTATTTTTACTTGAAACTTTACAACTTAACTAAATTAATTATTATAAGTGTAAATATTTATTTGAAATTGTTATTTAATTATCTTAAATCTATGATTTTAATTTATTTTATCGTTTATTCTTAAATTTTACATGGTTAACTTTTAAATTACTATTTCTCTTAATTTAAAGTTATAAGAACTAAAAATAAAAATTTTAAAATAATTAATAAGCTAATTCGATATTAAATTTTAACTAATTTACTGGGTTTTACATAACGTAAATATATGGCATAAGTACGGTGCGAGGATTTCAGAAAGAGAAACTTTTGTTACGTTTAAATGTTGATTCCGTTTGCATGTTCTCCAACCATATCCAGCAATATATATGTTAAAAAGAAAGAAAAAAAATATAATATTCATTAATGCCCTTGGATAACCACCTGCGTTTAGGAAAACACAAAATTAAGAAATAGTCCAAGGACAGGTGAGTTAGTTTCTCGTAACCATATAAAAACACAGATCGAGCAGAGCTAGGCTGTATTCGACTAGTTTTGTCATGTAAATGAGGTCGATGGAATATTATTACACAACATGCCGTTTACTTTTTTCAGTAGTTAGTAGAGAATTCTAGTCAACTGATAAACCACGAAAAGGAATCCTGCTGCTTTGTTCATGTATTAGAAATTCACGTCCCAAAAGCATGATCCGCTTCAAGCCGTTATCCCTTTTAGGGTGCAAAATGAGCTAAACTTACTTACAATCACTTGCGTTCGGTTAGATAACAGTTGAATCCAATTAAAACTTAAGCTCAATTCAATGAGCTTGATCTATTCAAATGATTTACTAAATTGGAATCGAGTTATCTAATATTTACTGTAATTAACCTATGCTTCTAATAAAAGTTGAATCAAGTATAATTATTAGTTGAATTTTGAGTTAAATTTGTATATCAATATTATTTTAATTAAAAGAAAATAATTTTTAAAAAAAAATTAAACTTAAAAGACTATAATCAAATTAAGCTCAAACTTTAACTCAATTTCAAATTTTTAATCTTGATCGAGCCGGAGTTAAAACGTAAGCTTTTAAATTTTGAGTCGAGCTCGACGCCTACACCATGGGCTCTAATTTTTTCTCTTGGTCAAGACACTTCTCGTGACTAAAGTAAATCAGTGGTTGTCAGCTGCTCGTGGTAGGTGATGACAACGGACTTCTCTACTCCAATTGAATCGTTGACCAAACAAACGAAATTAAGATAATAATCAGATTGCCAAGTATAATATTTTCCCTACGGCATCTCAAATTTTCCGAGCTATCATTTTAGCTTCGCTTCGCTTCTCATTCCTCACTTCTTTCTACTTTCCTCTGGCCAAACACAGTGGAAATGTTCCACAAGCAGTGTGCAGATTGCGCCATGGTGGTCCCTGAGTTCCTCCAACGTGGACTCAAACTTTTCTAGTCAACCGAAAGATTCTCGTGCAAAGAAGACGATTATTACCTGTTTGATTAAAATTAGATAACTAACTGAATTAATGCCGATATTGCATGCATCAGTTCTCGTGCAGTCTCTTGTATTTTCACTAGTTTTTGTGCTCTTGCTACGTCCATTTTGTTCGTCCAGAGATACAATCACGTTTGGCAATCCGATTTCGGACCTAGCAAATGAAACTCTAGTGTCTGCCAATAGACGCTTCGAGCTCGGGTTTTTTACTCCTAATGGAAGCTCCAGTGCTGGAAGATATATTGGTATATGGTACTATGGATATCATCCACTAACAGTTGTTTGGGTTGCCAATCGAGACAAACCTTTAGTAAACAACACCGGCTTTTTTGGCATTGCCGAGAGTGGTGATCTTACGGTACGGACATCCACACAACAGATATTGTGGTCAAATGGACCTAAAGGTAAAGTCTCTTCCAACAGGACGACAAGGCTTCTGGATACAGGGAATCTAGTACTAAGAGAAGCTGGGGAATCTCAAGATTTATGGCAAAGTTTCGAAAGTCCTGCTGATACATTTATTCCAGGGATGTCATGGAGAGAGAACTCAAACTTGACTTCTTGGAAAGCAGTGGACGATCCTAAACTTGGAAACTTCATTTTCCAGGTTCGTTCAGAAAATCAGTATAAGATCCAGGAAAAGGACGGATCACTCCCTTACTGGGTGAGTGGAGTCTATGGGAAGCTCCGGGATACGGATGACATGATCGCTATGATCTCATGCCTGCTGTCGAATCGTCCTTGCAACTCATCAAGTAATCCTAACTATGACGTCCCCGGATTAAACAATTTTAACTACATCCACACTAGACTTGTAATGGCTTGGACGGGGCAAATACAGTTCTATATACGGAATAATGATTCAGCCCCGTGGAATTTATACCAGTATTGGCCGAGAGATGTGTGCAGCATCTTCAATTATTGTGGAAATTATGGAAGCTGTAGTAGTGAAAACAGGGTGCCCTGCAGGTGTTTACCGGGGTTTGAACCTACAGAACCAGAAAAATGGGTTTTAGGGGATTTTTCAGCCGGATGCACAAAAAAATCAGCCTCATGTGATGTAACTGAGTTCATCAGCCTTAAGAAGATAAAAGCCGGAAGCCCCGAAGAAACTGTGGCTGAGTCTGAGGAGAAGTGCAAGAAGATTTGCCTGACTAGCTGTCTGTGCAAGGCTTATTATTACCGTGTGACTACTCCTCGTGGAGGCCGTGGGAGTTCAACATGCTGGACTTGGCCAAGAGATTTGGACAATATCGTTGAGCTTGAGCAAATCGAAGATCGCTACAATCTCAATGTCCGCGTGGCATCTACAGATATAGGTCAGATTTATGTAATTCCTGAGCCTCTTTTGATGCTTTCCGTGCATTTTCTGCAGTAATATTCTACTCTTGTTTGTTCAAGCACCCAACATAGGAACAATTATCTTCAACTCATATATGATGTTGTGCAGTGAAATATAGATGCATTCACGATTATCAACCATCTAAAATCCTTAAATTGGGTAGTCATAAATTGTATCAGCACCATCATTTTATATATGTGAGAGTCAAATAGTAAATATGATAAAGCAAGTTCATCCCCTGTGTAATTTGGTCGTTTGTGATGGTTCCATTAGACAATGGTTGTTTAGTTTGTCAGCTTATGACATTGAAAAGTCATATCGCCTGGTTTTGGTGTATTAGCTCATGAGGATAAAACAAAAGCAGAATTTGATAACCAACAACAACACAACACAAGAAGAATTTAACAGCATAGCTCAAAGGGTACGATCCAATATGATCGTCAATATTGTACCAAGGGTGTTTTTTGAGTATACCGAATCTGTATATCTATCCTTCTTCTGACACAGCAATGCAATTTTATTCAGTATTGAAATAAAGTACTAGATAATTTCTTTATTCTCTTTCCCATCCTTGGCAATATAGAATCATGCATCTTCTTATACTGTGTTTTATGCATACCTTTTAAGAAGAAAAGAGAGTTATTTAATGATGTAAGTTTGAGAATCACCTACTAACTTGTACAAGATTTTGAAATTTTGTCTTGTCACTAACTGGTATTATCATCATCATCATCATTATCACACTATTTTGAACACCAAACGTGATACTAGATATTTTGTCTAGTCGTTATGTGCACCAAACACTATATACATGTCCGCAACACGTGCACTAACAATTAGAATGCGTTTTTGCTTCTTGGTTGATAGTGTCTTTGCATGACAAATCAAGTTTCACTTTTATTTTCAGCAATAAAGACGAATCCTAGAGAAAATTTGAAATGTAAGATAGACATGGTATCATTTTAGCAACTTGAGTTGTCTATTTGCAGGTAACATATCCTTCTCAAACAGTCTTATTCTCATGCAGATCCAATAAAGAGAAGCTGCAGATTTTGTGGGACTAACGTTGTTCCCTATCCTCTAAGCACAGGAGAAAGCTGTGGCGATCCTTCGTACTACAGATTTTTTTGTGACAATGAGACCTCTCAGCTTCACTTCAATTCATCTAGCGCCTCATATCGAGTAACCAGCGTCGCTCCAAAAGATAAAAAATTTGCAATCATTTTAAACGACAATAAAACAAGTTGTACATCCAAGGATTTACTAAGTAAAACTCTTGAATTGGATCATTCAACACAGTTTTATTTGATTAGTGAGTGCAATTCCAACAGAAATTTTACTCCTAATATTTTTTCTCAAAATTGGGATACATATGAAGTAGAAATTGGATGGTCTACACCACCTGCGCCAAGTTGTGCTTCCAATAGTGATTGTGCTGATTGGCTTGGTACAACTTGCGATACAAGAAGTGGTGGAAAGCCAGTATGCCACTGTAATGCCAATTTCTCTTGGGATCCTTCTATTCCCAATTGTGCTTCAGGTGAGAAATCGGTTTTAGAAACTACAAATATTACAATCCTCCGTTATCAATCAAGACCAGAAAGAACTTAATCTCTTATATTGTTATATATGTGAGGAAATTGGCGTGATCCTATCCACCCATTCATCGCTTCTAGTAATGCAGCTTCTTCTTTCACTGTTTCAGATGTATTATATCACTTACTCATTTTCTTATGTCATTGAAGATGAGACACCTATGCCATTTGGAAGATCCTCCGTGAAGAAGAAGCCTTTTTATTTGATTGCTCTAGCTGCAATTGCAATTCTCATCCTTATTGCTGGTTTGTGTTATTATAAGAGAAGAAGACCAGAAAGCGGTAGTGATTTTCTTCTTGAGCCACCTTTCTCTAAAGTATGAACTTTTGAAACAAAAACGACCAAAACATTAATTAACCAACTCTTGAAATATGTTTTACTTCAAATCAGAAAACAGGGAAGGCATTCGGGAGAATCCAGCATTTCATTTATATGAAAGTGAGCAACAGATCAAAGAGTGGATAAGTTCAAATCAATTTCAAGAGGAAGATAAGAAAGGCATAGATGTGCCGTCTTTTAATTTGAAAATCATCCTTGCTGCCACTGATAACTTCTCCAATAAGAACAAGCTTGGACAGGGTGGTTTTGGACCCGTTTATAAGGTAAGGTTACTTCTATCAACTCTCAATCTTTATTTCCTTCTTACATAAAACCATTCCTCTGAGAACACTTTTTAGGGAACATTTCCTGGAGGACAAGAAATTGCAATAAAGAGACTGTCAAGTGCCTCAGGACAAGGTTTAGAGGAATTCAAAAACGAGGTTATGTTAATTGCCAAACTACAACATCGAAATCTTGTTAGGCTATTGGGGTACTGCATCGAAGGAGAGGAAAAAATGTTACTATATGAATACATGCCAAATGGAAGCTTAGATTCATTTATATTTGGTCAGCCCTCTTGAGTAAAGTGTTAGTTAAATTAAATATTTGAATGGCACTCGATGAGCATAATTCTAACTTAATTATACGACAACCTTCTTAGATCGCACAAGGTGTTTTCTGCTGACTTGGGAGCTACGCTTTGAGATAATCCTAGGAATCGCTCGTGGTATGCTTTATCTTCACCAAGATTCTAGACTAAGAATTATTCATAGAGACATGAAATCAAGTAATGTTTTGCTGGATGAGGAAATGAACCCCAAGATTTCGGACTTTGGTTTGGCAAGGATACTCGAAAGCAAACAAACAGAGGCAACCACAAAAAGGGTTGTCGGAACCTGGTAAGTACCATGTACCATAACTATCATTCTACTTGCTTTTGATATACTAAGTACTAAGTACCATAACTATAATTCTACTTACTCTTTTCATAGAAAAATATATGCAAACGATCAATTAACTAACAAAATATTTCAACAATGCAGTGGCTATATGTCTCCAGAGTATGCATTAGATGGATTCTTTTCGTTCAAATCTGATGTTTTCAGCTTCGGAGTTGTTGTCCTTGAGATAATTAGCGGCAAAAGGAATACTGCATTTTATCAATCTATAGGAACACTTAACCTCATTAGTCATGTAAGTTACTCATTTCGAAAAACAACTATCTACCCTAGAAATTCCGTAATACCTGTAAAATTGATATACATGTATATATGTATATTTACCAGGCATGGAAATTTTGGAGTGAGGATAATGCACTAAACTTAATGGATCATGTGTTGAGTGAAACTTGCAACAATACATGTGAAGTTTTGAACTGTATGAATGTGGCGCTTTTGTGCATACAAGAAGACCCGTCTGATCGTCCCACAATGTCAAACGTTCTTTTCATGCTTGGAAGTGAAAGTGCATCCCTTCCCGCTCCCAAAAAACCAGGATTTGTTGTTAATAGAAGCCTCTCTACAACAGCATCTTCTTCTAGTAAACCAGAAACAATATGTGAGATGACAATTACAACAGTCCAAGGCCGGTAGAGTAATATAGCTTTTATATGAAGGATTCCATAGAGTAGGATTTTGTACGATCCGATTTGTTTTGTAATTTTAACAAAGAAGTTATTTCGCTCTAATTCCTTACATTTCTCTCAAAGGAAAAAAAAGGAACATATATATGGCAATGCCATTCTCCAAAATCTGAAGTTTCATCATTAGCTGAGAAAAAATAAGGAACGACTTGTTGCGAATGCCACAATTCAAAGCTATATGGGTAAGTTTAATTATTTTGTGCAATTGTTTTTATTTCAGATTAAGTGGCTATTAGCCATTGCTCACCTACCTCAACTTGTATCATGACTTGTCTATAAATTGCATAGAAGAGTCAAAACACATAATTTGTCCTATTTAATAAGCATGTTTCACATTTAGTTTACACCCACTTATTGATTAAAAATCTAAAATAGATCTTAAAGTAATTATTATGTCTACTAAAAAAAAATTACTTATGGAATAAATTTTTTTATAAATTTAAGTCTACAAAAAAAAAAGTAAAACTCTTAAATATAATTATGAAAACTGCCAATTTAGTATAAAATAATACTAAATAGGTTAAAAGATTTTATTAAAACTCTTAAGTATAACCAACGTAAATTTAAATTTATAGAAACAATTGTTTACGAAACAAACCGTGTAAAATTATGAGAAAAATGATAAAATAAATTAAAATAATAGGTTTAGGATTGTCAAATAGAAATTCCAACCAAATGTTTATGCTCGGAATAATTTATTTAGTTTATTCATAAAATTTTATGTTAAAATAATAAAGTTATTATATTTACGTAAATTATTGCATGAGATGATCAAACCTATAATTAGATATTTATCCACATCTACCATCGACACTGTCTCCTCAAAATGCCTTTGACTCTTCTCTCTCATCATTTCATTTCTTTTCTTCTTTCCTCATCTCTTGACTCCCTTCTTTTCTTCCTTTCTCCTTCTTCTTTCTTCTCTCTGGTTGGTTATGACTTACGAAAACAAAGCTCCCCTCCAAACTTAAAAAATTCATAACTTTTTCATACTAACTCCAAATAAAAAACCGTAACGCTATTACAATCCTTGGAAGAAGTAGTTTACATCAAGACCACATTTGCTAGGTAAATTTTGAACTCCAATTTTGTGTTTAAATCCATACGAATTTTAAAAAAAAATAGTAAATTTGACTTTTATATTAAGTTTTAGTAAGTTTAACTATTAGAGCTAACTTTAAGTTTGTTATTCATTTATTATCAGGTGAAAGACACAAATTAGGCTGGGATTTAGGGAAAAGATTAAGAAAATAGGAAATAATTCAAAGGGGTTCCAATGATTGGTGGCACATGGACATTGGGTAGAGCTATTACCAAACCATCATGAGGGTCGGCAGTTAGGCTAGTGAGAAGTCTGGTCGACAATCTATATCCGGTGTTAGGTAGCTAGAGCTCTAGTGAGAACTAGTGTAGACAGTATGCATATATGTATGTGTTATAAGAATGGATTTCTTATGCCGATGGAGGGATGTGTTGGTATCTACTCAGATCTTTAACATTTCTTGGTTTATTAAATGGTTGATTTAAGCTAAGAAGCTTGATCATAGTGCATATACAAGAGAAGATTTCTATCCTATGATAAAAAAAATGAAGCTCAAGTGAGTAAGAACTTTGTGATATATTGTATTTTGTTTCATTATGTGTTGTATTGAATATATATATATATATATATATATATATATATATATATATATCTTGGTCATTGTAGAATTTGAGTTATTGTGAATATGTGCGACCCTATTTTATGTTGATGTGTGTGGAGTGAAGTGAGCTACGTTGTGTTAATAGGTTGTTGCTGTCATGTTGGTGTAGGGGGCATCCTAGGGTATGGTTAAGTGGTGTGGACACTAGTGTGCAAGATTTGGGGTTATGCCATAACTAATGATGTGGCTAAGTGCGTGTGTGCCTAGTGATGGTGTGTATATGTCTGTTATGTATGTATGCGAGAGACTGTGTGTTGGTTTGTTTTTATGTGTGAGAGGGTGCATGATCAACTTCTGTGTGTGAGAGCTGGTGAGTGTAACTATGTCTATGGAACAAATTATGTGTGCAAGTGTGTATGTGAATGGAGATATGTGTGAGCTTTATCATAAGGGGTTGCGTAGACATGCTATGTATGTGTAGTAGATACTGCATGCGAGTGTAATAATCGTGTGGTGTTAGAGTATGTTGTGGAGTTGCTGTGTGTGCTAGTTTAGTGTATCTGTGTGTGTGTTAGAGTGTGTTGAATGGTGAGTGCTACGAGTACATGATGGAGTCGTGTTTGTATATGTGTGGAGTGAAGAGGGTTGCCACTACTCTATTTTTGCTACTGTTGGTGCTATTTCTGCTGTTGTCGCTGCTATTTCTACTATTTTTGCTATTGTTGTTATTGTTTCTGCTACTATCACTACTATTTCTACTGTTGTTGGTGCTGTTTCTACTACTGTCGCTATTGTTTCTACAGTTTCTATTGCTTTCACTACTATTTCTACTATTGTTGTTATTGTTTCTACTATTGTCAATGTTGTTTCTACTATTGTTGGTGTTGTTTCTATTGCTATTGCTATTGTTTCTACTATTGTTGTTATTATTGTTGTTATTGCTACCGTTGCTGTTATCGCTGCAGTTGCTGCTATTATTGTGTTAATATGCTGTGTTAATAAAAATTTATGAAATTCCTTTGTGTTAATATGATCATGAAATTTTTATTTTTATGAAAAGTTGTGTATATATATATATTTGAAATGGTTATTTCAAGGTAAAAGAGAAAGGAAACGTGATAAATTAATTTCGGATAAATATCTAAAATCTTGTGATTTGTCCTTCTAAGTTGTGAACAATTAGTGTTTCATAGCTAGCTAATTGAATGATTGATGAAATTGGGCTATAATATGTTACCATTAAGCTAGCTTGGCATATTGCTTCATTGTGAAATTTTATTTCCTTGTAAATTGTTTGCCTTATTTGATTCGTTTTACCTGATTGGTCACCTAAATCTAAATTGATATAATGATATTCGGTTAATAAAAATCCGGCATGCATTGCAAGAGACATTGCATGAAATCTAAGGCCATCACTGTTATAGAGTACATTGGAAGTAATCAGAGGATTACTATTCCGCCAAGTGTGAACTAAGTGATTAGGGGATTATTGCACCTTGATGGTTCCAAGTCTAGTCTGTCCTTAAGAGTGTTTATTACTTGGTGTGTGAGTAAAACTTGATCTTATAACATTAACATTAAGAGACAATCTCTAATAAAGAGATAAGAGTAATTAACTAAGTTGAGACCCGAGCACTAATGGTATGATCTAAATCTCTAACCCAAGGTTAAAGGGGGTGTAAACCCTAGACTTCACAATGTTTATCAAAAAACCACGTGTGATGTTGCATTCATATGGTAGCCCATGCATAGCATATGATTTGAAAACTTGTTTGAAATTGCTTATATGTGTAAACAGTATTGAGAGATTGCACTCCTATTTCACTAGGCAATTTAGCTCACCCTTCTATAGATTGTTTGATGCAGGTCATAACAATGAGAACTTGCCAAATAGGCACTACACTTTGGTAAGTAAATTTTGTCGCGAAATTGCTAGGATAAGAAGTAAGGTTTGAGAGTTAGAATGAACTTCTCTATAAGAAGTAAAGGTTTATGATAGAATATAGATGGATAGATGTTGAAATTATTTTAAAATTAGATAGGTGAGATTTTCCATTTGTATTAGGGTAGGACCTGAATGAGGCCTACCTTTAAGATATTATTGTGATCTATTTCAATGAATACGAAATAGATGAAATGAGATATTAGAATGCTAAAGGCATTCAATTTTGTAAATTATTCTATTTGAATAGGTTAGTTTATCTTTTTAAGATATGTATTAATAGAATTCTTAGATAAAATTTTATTCTCAAGAATTCAATGTAGGAATAAAATTTGTAAAACTTAGATGTGTTTTTCTATTTTACTGTTTTAGTAGGGGATTCAGATTCTCTGCAATCTTGGTCGACTGTCAAATATGGGAATCCATAACTATATTTTTATTAAATGATTATATATAATATAATTAATTGTAATTGTTTAAATATTTAATTAGAGTTTTTTGACCTCTGACTTGCAAGACAGTTATCATATAATAGGTGCACTCGTCATGTGATAACTTTTAGTAGAAACTTCAAAACCTCCTTTTAGAGCATAACAAGAATGGTATTAGAGCTCTATGTTGTTAGAGATAAGACCAACCTACCAAATAGTGAGATGGGGTACAACTTGGGTAGATTTTAGAAATAAAATAATAAAAGATATATATATATATATATATATATATTCTATAGAGTTCCCTTCTGGCCATAAGTTACTCAAAGCATGATAACTTTTAAAACCTTATATCCTCATTCAAAACCATGGATGGAGATTTCAAAAAAAAAAGTTAAAAGATAGCATAAAATATGAAGATTAATAATTCACAACCATCGAGTTTTGAGGACGACATTACCTTCGAATGTGTCCACACTTAAAAGGTAAATATTACTAGTGTAGGCCCATAAACCATAGGTCTAAAGATTGAATTTATATGGCATGGGAAGTAAACATGATTATCAAACTTGGAAGTACAACTTACTCTCCTAGAAAAATAAAAATAAAAGAGATGCAACTTAGCTACTCGAAGTTAACAAATATTCAAAATAAGGTGCAACCCTACAACTTTCAATGAGTATTTTAAGGAGTTATGGGATACTTATAACTCTATCTTATTATTATTAGAATTTTGATCTCAAACACTTTTACTGGTAATACTATGATGATCTATGTCAACATATGAAATCATAGTGTCAAAATAATATTACAAGTAATTATTCTAAAATGAATAATGAATATACATACAATTCAACAACTAAACACATTGAGATCCCTACACAATAAATAAATCAATCAATCAATTACATAAATGGGGTGATAAGACACTTGTAATTATGCTACTAAAATTACTAATAACAACAATAATAAATAATGTTAAACTTATAAAATTAATGGTAAAGTAATTATAACAACATTATGTGTAATGTAATTAATTATCCATCTAAAACTTATTCATCATAGTTCAATAGTATACCAATGTACATAATATGATAGCATCACAATTAAAAAGAAAAATAATTTAAATATAATTATTGAATAAACACTCAGATATATTAATTGTTTAGGTATCCTTAGAAAAGTTTTAAATATAAAACCTTAACCTAGAAACTTGACGTTTCCTTGAAAGTATAAGGTATATGTATAAAATAATTATACCCCCATTAAAAAAAAATCTAAATAGGTCCCCATATTATCTTAAGAGATAGTATCTTATATAGTATGAGATACATAGATTTATAATATAAACTCAATTTCCTAATAACAAATATAATGGGAATAATATCATTATACTTGAAGATTCGAAACCACCTTAATAATATTTGATAAAGTAAAAATGTAAATCACAAAATTCCCAATATTCCATCTACAAATGATAACTAAATATAAGAAATTCCTAATATAAAGGAATAATAAATCCAAAAATGTATTCACAATTCTTCATAAATCCAATGTAAATAATTATTAAAATTATGAGCCCAAGATGTAAAACTATAATATAATATACCAACTAAAATGACACTATTACAAGATACAATACTTCTTGTTAGTAAGATCTAAGCTATACGATATATAATTTATTTACGAATCTAGTCTTAATATGACTTTAAAAGGTTATGTATTGTAATACCTACACATATATATGTATTTATTTACATATAGTTAATATATATATTTACATATTCCTTATATGTAACTTATAACTTCATACTACTATAATATTTTTAGAAAATTACACACTTTAAGAAGGATATGCATAGTATTCATTATTTAATAAACACATTAATTCCTTTTTTTTTAAATACGTAATAATAGAAATATACAAGATATATGTATAAGATACTCTATTTAATGAACATCGCTACTATGTCCTAAAAATAGGCAATACATATTTCAGCTCAACCCTTTAACCTATGCTAATCAAAACCTTGAGCCTAAGTTCTCTACCATTGTAAGTTAAATTTTAGGAGAATCAAATACTCGTTGATGTGGGTAGATTAGTAAAAGTAGTAAATAAAAGAGCTAGATCATTAGGTATATAAATATATATTGCTTATTACTATAGTATGAGCATTTGATAAATAAAACTAAATTACAGAAATATACAAACTCCAAAAATTTGCAACCTTGCTTAAATATATGAGGTTACATATGAAATGATAACCATGAGTACTAAAACATGAAAATTGAAAATCCAACGAAAATAACAAAAGCAAAGAGACAACTATGATGGAGTTTTGAGAACAAAACTTTCAAAGAGGGGAGAATGTGAAAACCATGAATTTAGTATAAGATAATACCAGATTAGTTAAAAGATTTTATTAAAACACATGATTATAACTTGCATAAATTTAAATTTATAGAAACAATCGTTTACAAAACAAACTATGTAAAATTCTAAGAAAATAATAAAATAAATTAAAATAATAGGTTTAGGATCGTCAAATAAAAATTTCGACCAAATATTTACACTTGGAATAATTTACTTAGTTTAGTCATAAAATTTTATGTTAAAATACTAAAGTTACTAAATTTAAGTAAATTATCATGTGAGGAAAAAACCCATAATTAGATATTTATCCACATCTAACACCGACGTTGCCTCCTTAAATGCCTCTAATTCTTCCCTCTCCTCATTTCATTTCTTTTCTTCTTTCCATGTCTCCTAACTCCCTTATTTTCTTCCTTTCTCTTCTTCTTTTTCTTTCTTCTCTTTGGTTATGACTTACGGAAACAAAACTCTCCTCCAAACTTAAAAAATTCATAACTTTTTCATACTAACTCCAAATCAAAAACCATAAGCACCATTATGAACCTTGGAAGGAGTACTTTGCATCAAGACCATACTTACTAGGTAAATTTTGAACTCCAATTTTCTGTTTAAATCCATACGAATTTTTTTAAAAAGAAAAAATTAATTTGACTTTTATTTTAAGTTTTAGTAAGTTTAACTACTAAAGATAGCTTTAAGTTTGTTATCCATTTATGATTAGGCAAAAGACATGAATCAAGTTGGGATTTAGGGAAAAGATTAAGAAAATAGGAAATATTTCAAAGGGATTCCAATAATTGGTAGCATGTGGACTTTGCGTAGAGTTACTATGAATTCACCACAAGGGTCGACAGTTAGGCTAGTGAGAAGTCCGACTGACAATCTATCTCCTGTGTTAGATGGCTAGAACTCCAGCGAGAACTAGTGTAGATGGTATACATATATGTATGTGGTACAGGAATAGATTTCTTATGCCGATGGTGGAATGTGTTGGCATCTACTCTAATCGTTTTTCTTAGTTTATTAAATGGTTGATTTAAGCTAAGAAGCCTAATCAAAATGCATATAAAAGAGAAGATTTCTATCCCGTGATAAAGAAATGAGGCCTAGATGAATAGGAACTCTATGATATACTATATTTGGTTTCATAATATATTGTATTGAATATTTATATATATATATATATATATATATCTTGGTCATTGTGTAATTTGAGTGATTGTGATTATGTGTTGCCCCGTTTTGCATAGATGTGTGTGTAGTGAAGTGAGTCGTGTTGCGTTGATGGGCTATCACTATGGTTACAATTATTGCTATTGTTGTTGTTGTCAATGTATTGTAAGGGGCATCTAAGGGTGTGGTTGAGTGGTGTGGATGTTAGTGTGCAAGATTTGGGGTTGTGCCATAGTTGATGATGTGGACAAGTGTGTGTATGTCTATTACGTATGTGTGTGAGAGAGTGTGGGTCGGTTTGTTTGTATGTATGAGAGAGAGTGTGATCAACTTGTGTGTAAGTATGTATGAATATGTTTGTGTGAGAGTTAGTGAGTGTAAGTATGGGTGTGGAATGAATTGTGTGTGCAAGTGTGTATGTGAATGGAGATGTGTGTGAGCTTTACCATAAGGGATTGCGCATAAGTGCTATGTTTGTGTAGTGGATACTATGTGCGAGTGTAATAACTGTGTAGTGTTAGAGTGTGTTGTAGAGTTGTTGTGTGTACAGGTTTGGTTTGTATATGCGTGTGTTAAAGTGTGTTGAATGGTGTGTGTGATGAAATGGTGTATGCTACGAGTACGTGATGGAGTCATTTATGTATATGTATGGAGTGAAGAGGGCTACCACTGCTATTGTTATTGCTGTTTCTACTGTTGTTGCTACTGTTTCTACTACTATTAGTGCTATTTTGCTACTATCATCGCTATTTCTATTGTTTTTGCTGCTGTTGGTGTTGTTTTTGTTGCTTTCATTACTGTTTCTACAATTTCTATTGCTTTTGCTACTATTTCTACTACTGTTGTTACTGTTTGTACTGTTGTCAATGTTGTTTCTACTACTTTTGGTGTTATTTCTATTGCTGTTACTGCTATTGCTATTATTGCTGTTGTCATTGTTGTTTCTATTACTTTTGGTGTTGTTTCTGTTGTTGTTACTGCTATTGCTATTATTGTTGTTATTGTAGTTGCTACTATTATTGTTGCCTTTATAGTTGCTGCTGCTACTATTATTATGTTATTGTGCTATAGAGGGGAGATAGGGCACTGGTGTTGTGGGTATGAGATGTAGAGTGTGTTTGTGCAAGAATTATGTAGCTTATTTTTTTCTTTTTTTATTTTTCTTTGAACCATTTATTTTGTAAGCTTTTGGGACACTTTTATTTGGTTGTAATTAGTGCTTTTAGGACTGGCCAACCTAAAGTAGCATAGTTGTAATTTTAGGGACATTTTATCCATAAAGGAAGCAAGTATAAATACTTGCTTAAGTAGGGTTTTGAGGAGATTAGACTTGAAATTTGCAGCAATGTGAGAAATTAGGGTTTCCTAAGATTTCATAGGGCTCTTATCAATTTCAATCCAAATTGGAATTGTAGCGAGTTGTAACCTAGTGAATTGTGAGTTATATCAATTCCCTAATTTGTTTTTCCTTTTCGTCGCTAGTGTGTAATATCTAGGGTTGATTAAGGTGGGTTCTTATTGATTTGATTTTGGCATCACTTGTGATCCAAAATCCTTTCATGTAATGTGTTCTAATTGATTGGTTTTATCTCTTGATATTACCTTCAATTTTACCTATATTGTCTACGTGGAATTCCATTGATTTGAGGAGGAGTTCACGGTTTATGTATTGGTGTTTTGATTGGGATTTTATTGGAAATTGAGTTAAATTCTTGATTCATTTGAGCAATATCATCCTTGTTTTTTTTTAATCCTCATTGTTCTTATTAATCGGATTACCTTGGAAATTTAAGGTTTACGCAATTTTGTTCCAATTTGAACCGGTTTTGATCTTGTCATTTAGGATTGCTTTAATTCGATTATTTGCATATGCTTAGAGTCCCTTTTAAGCATATCATCTTTTGGTATGAGAGCTAAACACAATTGGATATTCACTATTGTTTACGCCATTGTTTAAAGAATTGGTTTATAAACATTGAGGATTAGCATAATTGTTGGACTAGCTGAATGACATTGTCTAATTGTCTGTCAAGTTGGTTTTGCATTTGATTTTACTTGGTTTTCAGCATATCATCTTTTGGTATCAGAGCTTGAGGTTTTGAGAAGGGGTTGATTGATTTTGAATTTAGAAATTAGGGGTTATTAAGTTAGCACCTTAATCCGAATTGTGAAGTGGAGTTGAGTTATCTCATTTTGTTGTTGAAGTGCTATCATTGTTGTTAGTTGATGTATACTTGCAGACTTGTAACATTCTTAGCTTCCTTGAGAATTGGTCGTGAGTGTGAAGTGTTCTTGAATTGAATTGTGAGGAGTAAGAATTGTTCATTGTTTATGATCAAGTGGAGAAGAGTAAGTTGTTGTATTACATTTTTGGAAATTGAGGAATAGCAATTGTAATTTTCAGATTTGTATTTTTAGAATTGAGGTGTGAGTTAAGGAAGCAATTTAAATTTTAAAACACACATTAAGTGATTGAGTAATTGTGTGTTCATTTGAATTTGAAATAGTTCCTTACCATTTGTGGAATAGTGCAATTATTGAACTCCATTTGAATTTGAATTTGAGCTGCCTTGATTGTTGAATTTATGGTTGGAAAACTTGTGTGGGAGTGGAGAAGTGCACTGTGACTTGAAAGGGTATGTGTGTAGTATTGTATTTGTAAAGTTAGTAAAGGGTTTGCATATTTTTTTAGCGTGGTGTTGTGTGTGTTATATAAAGAGGTGTTAATTAGTGGCATAAATGGTATGGAACCGTAAGCAAGGGAGTTGTGTAGCAGTGAAGTTGTGTATTTGTGTATGTGTTGAGTTGCTGCATTTTGTGAATTCAAGTAGTGTGAAACTAAAGCAAGAAAAGGAAAGTTGAGTATTAGAATTTGAATTTAAACAAAATAATTAAGTGTGAAAGTAATTGAACTTATTACTTAAACACTTGTGGTTAAATTTAATTCTTAACTACTTAGAAATAATTGTGTGTACTTCATTTATTTAACTTTACTTGAAGTACCAAGAATTATTTATTTGTGTTTCAATTATTTCACATGACTTTACTTGAAGTAGCAATAAGCATTTCTTGTATTGGTTGAGTGTGAACATCGTAGGTATATAAGGGTGTGTTGTTGTGGTGCTAATAGTGAAGTGTGTTATTAACTTGTTGAAGTTAGTTAATAACCATGTCAAATGATGTGTATACTTCTACTAGTACGGTACATCAGGTATTGACTTCCTCTCCAACCATTGATGATAGACAAAGAGAAAATTTATTCCATACTTCTTGTAGGGTACAAGGAAACTTGTGCGTAATTGTTATTGATGGTGGTAGTTGTACTAATGCTGTAACTACATCATTAGTACCAAAGTTGAAACTTGAAACTATTCCGCATCCCGAACCTTGTAGATTACATTGGCTAAATGATCAGGATAGTCTTTGTGTGACCCAAAGGGCCAAGGTACCCTTCAGTGCAGGGGACATGTACTGTGATGAACTTGAATGTGATATTATTCCTATGTGTACATCCCATTTATTGCTTGGCAGGTTATGGTTATATGACAGGATGGTATTATATGATGTGTATGGAAATACTTATATGTTCTAACAAGAGGGTAAACGTATAGTATTGAACCCTATGTCACCATTAGAGATCCAGAAGATGCAAAGACAGATAAGATAACTATCAAAGATTCTTAGGGATCATAGCTACATGATCAAATCTTTAAAGGTTCCAGAGGTTTCTAGCTACATAAGCTAACCTATAGAGAACAAAACTTATCAGACACAGATATGCCAACCTTCAGAGGATCCTAATGGTTAGAGTCGGATGTGTAGACCACCAGAGGATGAAATTGTTTAGGGGTAGTTTTGTTCACCTTCAAAGCTACTAGAGGCTCAAGTTGAGTAAACCATTAAAGGATTCTAAGGGTCAGAGTCATATGAGCCCATCATTAAAGGGCCAGACTATTCAAAGACAGTTGTGTCCACTTTTAGAGGTTTTAGAAGGCCATGAGCAATTGAGCCAACCATTAGAGGGCCATGAGGGACAGCAACATATAGATGAGTTAGAAAAGGAGGTAACAATATCAATGTAACGGGTTAAGACAAGGAAGACCTTAGTAGATAGTGGATCATTATTTGTGTTGCAGATGAGATACATCCTACAAATGGAGGAGAGAAAGCAATTACCCCCTATAGTATTTAAGATATTGGGATTCTATAGTGATACTTCTTTAGATAGCTTGCTAGGAGAATAATAAGTCTCTACTGCATTTGATATGTCAGATTTGAGGATAAATCTTTTTGAGGCCCGAGGAGATGATAGGAATCCAAAATCCTACAAGACCTATCATTAAGGCAAGAGCTAAAGGATTTTAAATCTTAGCGATGAGGGTCCTTTTTGAGCAAATAAACCTTGGAATTATTTGTTTACTAACCTCTTTTCTATTACTCATGTATTGTATATTCCAACAGGTACATTTATCATGCTTTACAGGGCGATGGACAAACTCACTCAAACTCAGCTTGTGGGTTATGCATGGACCAACCTAAACTGAAGATGAGCTTAACCAACAAATTGATTTAAAGAATCGGCTTGTGAAGACTATTTTTGTATTTTGTTATTTTTCTTTGAACCATTTATTTTGTAAGCTTTTAGGACACTTTTATTTGGTTGTAATTGGTGCTTTTAGGACCAGCCACCCTAAAGTAGCATACTTATAATTTTGTGGACATTTTAACTCTAAAGGGAGCAAGTATAAATACTTGCTTAAGTAGGGTTTTGAGGAGATTAGACTTGAAATTTGCAACAAACATTTCATGTGAGAGATTAGGGTTTCCTAAGATTTCATAGGGCTCTTATCAATTTCAATCCAAATTGGAATTGTGACAAGTTGTAACCTAGTGAATTGTGAGTTATATCAATTCCCTAAGTTGTTTTTCCTTTTCTTCACTAGTGTGTAATATCTAGGGTTTATTATGGTGGGTTCTTATTGATTTGATTTGGTGTCACTTGTGATCTAAAATCCTTTCATGTAATGTGTTCTAATTGATTGGTCTTAACTGTTGATATTGCCTTCAATTTTACCTTATATTGTTTATGTGGAATTCCATTTATTTAAAGAGGAGTTCATGGTTCATGTATTGGTGTTTTGATTGGGATTTTATTGGAAATTGAGTTAAATTCTTGATTAATTTGAGCAATATCATCCTTGTGTTTTTTTTAATCTTCATTGTTCTTATTAATCGGATCACCTTGGAAATTTAGGATTTACGCAATTTTGTTCCAATTTGAACCAGTTTTGTTCTTGTCATTTAGGATTGGTTTAATTAGATTATTTGCATATGCTTAGAGTCCCTTTTAAGAATATCAACACTTCACCCGACACAACAATCAAATCACCTACAAAAATAAACACAAACTCTACTTAACTTTGCACACACACACTTGCACACCCACGGTGCAATAAGCAACCAATGCAACACACACTTCCCACACTTCAATTACGACAATAATAAGTGGAACAATAATTAAACACTTCCAAATAGTAAGTTAATGAATTTAACTAAGCAAGTGTTTAAGCATCAATATATAATAACTTCCACACTTTAATGCTTGTTTTGAAATTCAAATTTAACCACTATGATTCTCTTTCTAATCACGGCATAAACATACACCTACTTCCATGTTCAGCACCTTCTTCACAACACAAACTCACAACAAGTTGCAACACTCTCCACAACACAAACTTACAACACGTTGCAATTCCCTTCACAACATACTAACACCACCACTCACATACACCTTAATCACGATGCAACTCCCTTCAAACCACAACACCACTTCACATGTAACACTCTTCACCTTAACACACACAACACTCCACGATAACAAATTCAAAATACCACTCTTAATGTAACCTTCTCCATAAATTGTAAGAAGCAAATTCAAATTCAAATAACATTCAATCAACTATTACATAATAACTTCTTCAACTTAAAGAATGTGTTTGAATTTCAAATATTTTCCTTAATCTCACGTAAGGCAAATCCGAAAATTTGCAAATGACAATCTCAATTTCTGAAATCACCAACAAATAATTAACTCTTCTTTGTTTCAGTTTCCACTTTTCCCAACTAATCACAAGGGAACATTCCTCCTTCCTCATGGCAAGCTTAAGAAAACAAATGCTACTACAAGCAATCCACGTCCACTTCAACAACAACAATTAGAAAGCAACAAAACCAAAATTCAACTACAATTTTACTTTAATTATTTTGGATCAAGAAATCAACTTCAAGAACCCTAAATATCAAATGAAGTCTACACAATTCCCTTCTTAAAACCTACACTTTGATACCAAATTATGATGTGCTTAAGAATCCAAATCACAAACACAAGATATAAATGACTAATTAACTAATCAATTGGACTAAAAAATTGGCATGAATTCAAGGATGAAGAATCTCAAATGGTGTAAACCAAATTAGAAGTACAAAGGAACAATGCAATTCCAATCTCTACATTTGGCTTGTAATCTTAACAATACATGAACCCTAATTTAGCATGAAAAGAATACATAAAAGATCAACCAATTATCACTAGATGTTACACAATAGCAATAATAGGATGTAACTTAGAAAATCTTAATATAACTCACAAGAATTCCAAGCCAAACTAGCTACAGTTTCCAAAGAAATTGATAAGAGTAGATGCTAGCAAGAGGGTGACTCTCATGGCAAAGTGTTTGTATTTTCTCAAATTATCAAAAAGCTCTCTAAAAACCCTAATTAGTAAGTATTTATACTTGCTCCTATTAGGGTAAAATAAACCGAAAATTATAAAGTTGCCACTTGGTGGTCTGTTCTAAAGATCAAAATTACAAGTACAAAATAAACAAAAAAGGTCGGTTCTCATAAGCAACAAATAAAAATACAAATGGTCTTCAAGTGGTTAGTTCTTTACTTCAATTGAACAATTTGTAGGTCGTTGGATGTAACTCCAAAAAAGTCCTGCAAGTTGATCCTTAATGCATGTTATTTGGCCATCCTATAAAACCGATCGATGTACTTGCTAAAGTGCAAAATCAAACATTATTAGATAAAATGTGGCCATATGTGGATGTCTAGGCTCATGTATCCAAGTCAGGTTCCCCCATTGCTAGAACCGCAAGGTGGATTCCCATCATATGTGTCCTAATGAAACAGTAATATGCTAAGGCTCTTAACCTATTAATACCACAAACAATCATGTAAATATGTCAATCACATTTATTTAACATTAACAACAGTTTTAAACTTCCATCAATTCCACTCCACTAACATATAATTTCGCATCACCACTAGAAGGTATAGCCATCATCTCCTTCGTTACACACATCCTCATCTCATAAGAAAAGACAAATCTTTGACATAATCTCACTCAATATATTCCCTAATCATCATAGTAATAATAATACTCCACTTCATCATCATTCTATTCATAATCTAAGCCTAACAGTTTATAACCTGCAAAGTCCTCCATATACCTACAACTGAAAAAGGAAAAATAGTTAAGCCTAAGTGTAGGATGTAAATATCATAAACAAATCCTAATTCCACCATGATCATAGTATACACACACATAATGTAATAGATGAATCACAACCAATAGGTTTATTATCTTCATTTAAGCTAACAAACATAATAGGAATACTAATGATCCCGCCACACTATATATAAATATATACATATATACATATATATAGATCCTAAGTTAGGTACTACCACTAATATTAGTCCATCCTCTACTATCCTAAGACCTATAAATAAGTGTACTTATTGATTTTATAGTATAGTGAATAATAATACTAAGTATTGATCCCACAAGGATTATGATTAATAGTATTAGCCTTTTCTCCTAATATTAAACTTGCAAAATCAAGTGAAATAAATAAAAATATCAAGTAATTTTAAGAAAACAACAATCTATAAAAACGTACCCAGATATTGAATCCCCCTAGAATTAATAATGTAATTAACTAAGTATTATTTAATTTCATTATTATAGGAATTCATAAATTAAACTAATGGCTCTCTCAATTCTACTGACTCTTAACCTTAGGTTGATTAATCAAAATCTCTCTCTAATAAGAAGCCCTAGAATTGCATTACTTTTGAACTGTGAATTCCAATGTTAGATTTGACCCTGATTTAGAAGATTTATGCCATCCTACCTCTATGATTACACGTAACTCTTTCCAATTATACTAATTATATTCAAGCATAAGATCCCTTAATCTCTATTTATAAAATCAAAACTAAAACTAATATGTCGGCACTAGTAATTTGAAAATAATAAAGTATGCATAACTTGATGTGCTTCAATTGTAATTGTAATATATAGAAAGGATGACATAATAAAAAACCAAATTCCAATCAAATGCGTGACCCAAACTTGAAAATGAAACCCTAAATGGTGTGTTCAAGAACACATATAACAATTCCAATCACACACTAGATATCACACACTAGCAATAATTGAAAACAACTTAAGAATGATTGATATAACTCACAATAATCCTTAAGCCAACTCGCTACAATTTCAAAGTGAAATTGATAAGAGTGAAAATACGTGAGGAAGGAGCTCTCCCACGGCACAAAAATCATATTTTTAATGTTCAAAAAGTCCCTTACAAACCCTACTTTACAAGTATTTATACTTGTTCTAAATAAGGCAAATTTAACAAAAGAAAATACAAATAAAAACAATATATGTGGCCGGTTTCTAACACCTCTATAGAGCAATGTAAGATTGGTTCTTCTTTTGATAAAATGCAAATGAAATGAAGGTCAATTCCACTTGTCTTTGTAGGTTCAATTTGGTTCATAATAGACCATGATCTAATCATAAACCAATTACGATTGTACTTGGATGTCTTCTTGTAAAAACTAACAAAATGTATCTGCTATAATGTAAAGAAAAATTATTATAAGATAAATAAAAATTGTAAACACCCCATTTTTGTCCCTTAATTATAATTAATGTTTTCTTTTTTTATTTTTTATTATTTTTCTTCTATGAAGGAAAAATAATGATTAAAATAAAATAAATAAGAATAATACACTAATAATAAAAAATAAAAGTAGAAATAACAATAAAATATATTTAGGGATTTTTATTAAATTTTAGAATTTCAAAATAATATAAAATTAATAAATATGGCTGTGTTTATATACAATTAGCATATTGAATAAAACTAAGATTTAGGCTAGTTCAGTTAGCTTGTGTGCACGCTTGGGATGCTTAGGGGGGGGTAGACGTTGCAAGTTCGAATTCGGGTAAAGGCAATTTGTGCCATTTTTGTTCCCCAGCTATCATGTGGCAACATTGGATTGGCTAGCATAGGCACGTGCAAGGCGTGTGCTTGTTTTCCTCCTCTAAATCACTAGCGAGAGAAAAAAAGAGATGAGAGGAAATCAGAGCAAATCCGAACCAAACACAATGAATTTTGCTTGAATCATTTTGGGATAAATCTAAAACAACTTCAAAACAAAAAGATTTACATCAATCTTTTCCGAATTGGGAAGAAAAAAAGAAAAAAGAAAAAGAGAGAAACCTTCGCTACAGTTGAGATCTGTGTTCATCTACCTCAGAAAAAAAGAAAAAAAAAAAGAGAGAGAGAAACCCTCGCTACAGTTGAGATTTGTATTCATCCACCTCCGACCTTCAACATCTATAAATAAAGGTCAGAAGGGAGGCCAAGAGGAGGAGGAGGAGGAGGAGGAATCAGAAGTAGGAAAATGGAAGGTAAACACACGAAAAAAAAAAAAAAAAAGAAAAACCCATTAGAGCTCTCTCTCTCTCCCTCTCTAGATCTCGCTACCGTAGCCGCCAAACTGTCGCCAAGGGTGGTTTTCGACGAAAACTAACACTACCAAATGATTCCCTACCTCCGGAAAGCTCGAAAGCACCCACCAATCGACGAAAACGGCTACTAGAAAGCCACTGTTAAAGAGCTCCAGTTGTCGTGTACATGACCCGTTCCGACCCGCAAACCCGATTAAACTTGCGAACCTACCCAACCTGCAACCTACGTCCAGGTTAGCAGGATTTTTTTTAATTTTATTTATGTATTTATTTTTAGCTTTGATTTTTTAGATAAGAATATGTATAAAAAAATAAAATATATATATAAAAGATGATAAAAATAAATAAAAAGAAATAATATATAATAAAGATGTATACTTATCATAATTAATAAAAAATTGTAAAAACATTTTAATCAATAAAAAATTAATTAAAATAATAAATATTTTTAATAATTATTTTACCACTTAGAAAATTTCTTTTCATAAAATTACATAATAATAATTGACGTTTTCAAAATTATGAATTTTAAATTTTTTAGAAATAAAGCTTAGGTCTATAAATTCTTTTTTAAAAAATTTTAAATGGTAATAAACGTAAACATAGCATGTTTTTATAATTAAAATTAACTAATTCTCTAAAGTCTTATAAAAAGCAAATTACGACCTGCTTGATCCCAAATAACAAGTACGTAGGTACCCTTATAGGGTAACTCTAAAAAAAATAAAAAAAAAAACATTTTCAAATCATTATTAGTATGATCATTATATCATTTTTTTTTCTAGTATTTTCTTTTTATGCTAAAAAAAAAGATATCTTAAGATAAGTTAGATTTTAGAAGGATAAGGTGGTAACTTTAGGGTTTTGATAAGATAGCCCCTCAGTCGAGAATCTTTGGTTTTTTCTTTCTTTTTTTTTCTTTTCTAAAAAAACAAGGGGGATTTTGTTGACTAGTTATTTAGATTAAAATTAATCCGCTCAATTAACTCTAATTCAATAATTTTCCCAACTTCAGTTGGGTGGCAACTCCAAATAAATAAAATTCCCAGTTCAAGTCGAGAATTCATATGGGATGAGCATAAGGTCCAATATGATTCAAATTAAGGAAATAATATAAAATTTTAAAATTAGACCCGATAGGATGGCGACCCCATTGGGGACTCATAATAGGTTAGCCACCTAGACCTTATGAAATCATCATTTCTAGATATGTTTAATTAGCTCTTATATTCTAAAATGTTGTTTACACTAATGTTTGTATCAATTCATGATCTATGGATTTAATAAAGTTTATTTTTTTATTATTATTTCTATTGAGTTGTCAGGCATACAATTATGTGATTAGATGCGGTCAAACCTAGGCCATCTTAGGACCTAGGACGGGGAGCCAATGTGTAAATTCTGGGTGAAGTGAAATATTCGCCGCTTAAATATGGCTTGAGATCCATTTCTTCGAAAATGTAGGAGGCCATAGAGCTTGGAGACCTTTAGAGCCTACCTTCTTTGCATACATGAAATCATGGGCTGGTAAATGATTAATGATGTAATTTCCTTCTTTAGAGTTAAGATGTAGTCATTTGTAAAGGAACTAATTTTTATGATGTTTTGTAAGATATTTGTTTGTAATTAGAAATTTTTATTGTAATCCTGCTAGATAGCTAGTTCTGTAATTGATCACCTCCTTCACAAGGAAATCCGGGTTTGTAAACCTTTGGATCCAAAGCTGGTACTGAACCATTGGTTCACCTTATATAGCCTTGAGGAATAGACCTTCATACAGGGTAAGATGGGGCCTATCCTCTCACTGATGAAAATAGACGTCAACCTGCCTTTGATTCGGGCTATCTCACACCTTTAGGAAATTAAGCCTATGGCTTTCTTTATTGGGCCACACGAGATCACGCCAACCTAAAAGAATATACTCAACTTCTGCATACCCCTTCACTTGCCAATGGGGTGTATGTGCCAGACCTAGAAGTTGGGCTAGTAGGTATTTTCAATAGACTTCTGGGTATTCGTAGGGCAATGATTAACCGAGAATTGGAAAGCAGCAACGGGTATTGCCTTTAAATGGATGAATTGGAAGCTTTGTTTGTAGCTCAATGTGATGATGGGAGCAAGAAAGACATCTTATGTGGTGATCCCAAGAGTTACAGACAAAGACGAGTTTATGCTTTCATCTTAATAGCATTTGCAACCATCCTCTTTCCTATTAGGATCTTCCACATTCATTATAGAGTCGTGGAATTAGTGTTCCCGTTCTTGGAAGGGAAATCTTGCATCCCCGCCCTACTAGCTGAGCAGATTCTAAATCTAAATTTTAAAAAGAAGGGGGGTTATGGAATTCTCCGCTCGAACATCAACCTCATCCTAATCTAGTTCGTGAGCCATTTCAAGTGCTTTGGGTTAAATATGGTTAGGAAATCATTAGCTCAACAAGTAGATCTCATAAATTCTTGCATAGAAAGGATAAAGTTGCTAAGTGATCTTTCCAGCCACAATTAGGTGAAAGTGCTCGAAGGTTTCAGTGCTAATGATATTATTTGGACTGCTAGGTGAAGCTGCTGCAATAAGGTTATCCTAATGTACAAGAACTTTCAAGTTGTTCCATTGATTGAGCTTAATAGGTGCAGAGGGTTTCATCCAAACTCAGTAGTCTATCAGTTTGGTACTATTCAGGACATAGTTTACAAACCATCATAGGAAGGAATCACGTTCAAATTCCAAGATTCAAGCATGTTAGCGGCTAAGAAAATCGCCAAGCTAGCAGAGGTCAAAGCCTTATGGGAAGCTCGGATTGAGAGTCCTAATATAGACCTTGGAGATTTGGATGGGGAAGTAGGAAAACATCGAGCTACCAGAGATTTTGTGATCAACCAATTATACCAGACAGGAGAGAGGGTATATTGAGTTCCAGATGTCACTTAACCTACGCCAAACAACCTAAGTCCAGAAATAAAAACCTATATGGAATAGTTTAGAGCTTGGATAGAGGTCCATTTTGAGACCGCAGACAATAAGAAGGATGTATGGAAGAGTAGATTCAAGGAATCTAACCAGAGAAACAAAGCATTGGAAGCCTAGTTAAAGAAGACTCAAGTGAGGGTTAAAGCATTAGAAGGTGTCATCAATGGGGAGTCAACATATGCACAACCGAAGAAAAAGAAGCTTAGAAACTAGGAATTTAGATGATAGCATTTTCTTTTCTCTTATGTTTGCAATATTGATAAAATTTCAGTATTATTACATCATTAATCAAATGTTGGTCCTTTTTTGCATTTGTGTGATACATGCATCATATTTACTTATAAACATACATGAGCTAAATTAATGCTTACCATGTATCAAAGATAGCTCCTAAACAACCGAACCCTCTGAGAAGTCCATTCAACACTCGTTCTAAAACTAAGATGGCTAGCAATGGCACAAAAATAATGACCATAATGACAACACCAGTGCAAATACTACCTTAGATCCAAGGATCGTATCCTTAGAACAAAAAGTCCAACAACTAGTCATACAAGTCTACCTCTTGACTGAATACATTAGCCTCCTCTATACAACTCAGCTTACTCATGAGGAGCATTCAAGAGCTTAAAAAGGAAAAGCAGTGGAGAATCAACCACTAGAATATGAAGAAATTAACTCCCGACTCAACCCTACTGATGGGTGTCGAATCCAACAAAAATAAAAACCTACTCCTAGACAATTATATGATTTGCATATAGTGGTGAGTAGGGTCGAATTCATAGGGATTGGTTAAATATATTTCTATTCAAAGAGAACAAAGAGGAAAAGAAAAATGGGGGGTTTTGTTTATGAATCAAAATAAAGTTGAAACAAGATAATAAAATCGAATATTGATAAAAGCCTAGCCAAAGAAATCAAGATAGTTTAATTCTAGATCATCGATGCAAATGTTTTCTATTCTTATTTCTAGATAAACTGGTTATAGTTATTAACAAGCTCTAACAACCTATCTCTCCTTACTTCCTCGATAATCAAGACAAGCTCTTTGATTATTTCTCTTATCGATTAGACAACCCTAGACAAGCTCTTAGGATTTAATCTATCAATAGCATTAAAAATTAGAGAGACCACCAATTCATGCCAGTAGATTATAAGATAACCTATTTAAACATGATCATACACCTCCATAACATGAATTCGATCATCTATTTTACAACCAAACATGTTATTCTGTCACTGAGACTAAAACAATCAAACAATTACGATTTTGACGTGCTAGTTGACAATATATTAACTTGCTAATTGAGTAGAAGAGCTCTAATTCATACCAACCAACAAAGATAATAATGACAAAACGTTCAGAAGATATATGAATATCTAAAAACAAAGAATAGATTAAAGACAAATCAATTAGATCTCACAATTCGTGGAGAATTAAACTTCTATAACCCTTTGACTAGAAAAGTAGCTTAACTACACATGTTCATCAGCAAAACGAAAATAAAAAGTAAAAACATAACAAGCCTTTATTCCCCACTACCTGCTCTGCCTCCTTCTTTCCTTCTTGTCTCCAAGATGATCCAAGATTCAAGATGCCCATAACCCTCTAGGGTTAGTTCTATTTATATTGTTAAAGGAATAGCAGGTGATCTTTTGCTAGCAAGATGCTAAAATATCTTTCCTTTTTCAAGTAAATTTCGAGAAGTGAATAATCGTCCGCCTAGCACGCCCTACCACACGACCGTGGGTCAAGCTGTACCTTCCTCTGTGCATAATTCACGTATCATCTTCCATGTCCAGTGTGTACCACGGCTCCAACCACGGCTAGATTTCCAGCCGTGCCTTCCTCTGTGCATAATCTACAATTCTTCATCCGTGTCCAGTGTGTGCCACGGCTTTAACCACGGCCAGATCCCAAGCCGTGCCATCCTCTGATTGACATTCCATAATTTCTCATCCTTAGTGCGTCTTCCATTTCAACTTCCACCACGGCTTCAAACACGGTTTCCACCATGGTTTGCACCACAGCTTAAACCACTACCGTTTCACAAACCGTGTCTCTCTCCTTCTCATGCAGTGTGTAGCACGGTTTTCACCATGGCCGTGCCTCCTTCTAGACAGATACACGGCCGTGTACTTCAACCATATATCTTCCTGTTGATTCAAAACCAAGTACACAGCCGTGTACTTCAACTACACGCCCATGTACTTTCCTCCGGTGGTGTAAATCCTTGTCTTTAATCCAAGTTGTAGATGACTTCTCTAATTTACTTAAATTAGCACCCTTGACTCCATTTAACCTGATTTATCACCATAATAGAATTAAGTATCATTTCCTTATGATTTCTATAAAATCCATAATAAATTAACACAATTTATACTATAAAGATTGAGTATAAAATGGCTCTATCACCTGCATTTGAATATGAACCGAAAATCAACTTCGGTCTAACCTCGAATGACATAAGAAGGGAAATAGAAGACAAACAAAAAGAAATAAAAAGGAAACTTTTCAAATAGTTGGCTAACAAGATGAAGACTTTGGATGGACCTAACAGTTTTCAGTAAATTGGTATTACCGATCTATTAGTATGTGGGGAAGAAGCCTATCCAAAAAAGTTTAAAGTCCCGGAATTCGACAAATGTAATGGTACTAGTTGTCCTAAGATGTATACAAGGCTATGCGTGTGGAAAATGAGTAAATACGCACAATATGACCAACTTATGGTCCAAACCTTGTAGGATAGCCTCACAGGCCCTGCTCTCCTATGGTATGTGCAATTAGATCTCAACCAAGTCAACATATAAGATAAACTGGTTCATGTATTTTACGAGCAATACAAGTTTAACATTGAAGTTGCCTCTTCAATACTGGATCTAGGAAGTCTTCAAAAGAGACACAACGACTCCTTCAAAGAATACGCCCAATGTTAGAGGTCTCAATCTGCTAGGGTTTCAACAGCAATTTCAAAGAAAGAGTTGACATTCATGTTCGTTAACATGTTGGAAAAGACTTATTTCACACATCTAGTAAGATAGACATCATCCAACTTTGTGGAGTTAGTAGCAGTAGGGTGCCGGATAGAGAATGCCATTACATTTGAAAAGCTCCAAATTGTCGACTCTCCTAGAATCGCATCATGTTTAAGACCTATGGTGATGGGAATCTACCCTGTGATCTCGATAGTTAGGGAACCTAATTTAGATGATGATCCAAATCACTCGCATATATACATTTTTCTTTATCTAATAAAATTTGAATGGTAATATAGCAAGTACAGTGATTAGTTTTCATAGGATGCCATATGACCTACACTGTTGATCAAATTGGGAACATCGGCGAACTCACATCCATTAGCTCTCTGTGATCACAATTAACTTGATGAATCGACTCTTTGAAGACCATTATTTTTGTATTTCTAATTTTATCTTTAAACCGGTTACATTGTAATCATTTTGGGACATTTTATTTGGTTATATTTGTTGAATTTTGGACTGGCCACACTAGTGGCATAGATGTAATTGTTTTGACATTTTAACTTTAATTGGAACAAGTATAAATACTTGCTAAAGTAAGGTTGTAGGAAGCTTTTTGAACACTTCAGAAAATACACTTTTTAACTATGAGGAAGAGTCATTGCTTCAATAAATTTTCTTATCAATTTCATCATTAAAATTGTGGCAAGATTAGCTTGAGGAGATTGTGAGTAATATCAATCCTTCTTTAGTTATTTCAAATTGTTTTCTAGTGAGTCATATCTAGATACAATTTGGTTGGTTACTTGTTGACTTTCATGTGAATTAGGGTTCACACTTTTCAAATTTCATTCAAGTCAAGTTAAGTGGAATTTTAATTCATCCATATTGTTATCCATTGTTCATTTTACCACTACATTGATCTATATCCCAATTTAGTATCATTTCCATTTGGATCCACGTGAATTAGGATTCAAATAAATTGTTGTTGATCACGCCATTTTTGGGATTTGTTAAAGTGATTCTTCAATTGGTTTCATGTGCTTGAATTTGATCACTTAGGCACATCATATGGGGAATAGCAAAGCTAAAGAGTCTACCATCAGTACGGTTAACTTAAGTAGGGTTGACAAATTTGGGTCTCATGTAACCTTCTAAGCAACAAACACCCCAATCTCGTAATCACCGATGAATCAGACCTAAACTACAAGAGCTGCGAGACAGTTCACTCCAATACTTATCTCACTCAACTAGGTTTTTGCTCGATTATGAGCGGATAACCTAATCAACTTCGAGATCCCCAACAATTGATACAGGCTAAGAAATTTTGATCCCAATCTCAAATGTAAGTATCACATGGGACAGGAAGGACATTCCACTGACAAATGTTGGAGGCTCCGGAATAAAATCCAAGATTTAATCGACGTACAGATAGTACAGTTGGATTTTATCAATGCACCATCACCAAATGTCAACAACAATCCCCTACTCAACCACAAGCCTGCAATCAACATGATTACATTTGAAGGGCTAGAGCCTAAATAAAAAAGGCCCCCAAAAGCAGCAACACAACAATCAAGTTGCCACACAAAGTTTTGAATCAAGCCCTTAGATCACAAATAAGGAAGAGGTGGCTGGCAAAAGATCCAATAGTCGACACTCTAGGTGAATTACTAGTAGATTATTCATCCACCCCAACAGCTTATGGGCCACCTAGTGGGTAGGGGCCTGAATTCAAAGAGAAAGATAACTCACCAAGAGAGAAAAATGAGTCCGTAAACATGATCATTGTCACGCCCCGATAGGGGGGCCTAGAAGCTTCTACTAAATTATCATGGCATGTGTGCACCCGTTACAAGATAATCGTCTTAGGAGTTAGAGATCGTAAGACTCTAAGTAAATAATTACATCTACAACAAGTTATAGTACATATAATTAGATAATAAAATACAACTATGGATCTCGTACCCCACGGTCAACCATGATCGTAGAGAATCGATAGTCCTTACTAATCAGTAAATTAGGATAAATCCTAGGTTTCTCAATTTAAACATTTCTATTTACATTGGAGTCTTAACATTTTATCTAAACAATTTATCATCCATAACTCTTACTTTGTCATTCCAGTCTTCTAGAATCTCTTGACATTTTATATCTTATCTCATCCCATGCTTTCATACTCGCTACCTGCAAAAAGTCTGTGAGGGGGTGAGCACACCATGACTCAGTGAATGGGATGGTAACACTTTTAATGCTACATACACACACAGACAAACTTAAATCAAACATTAGACATATGCTATATACATACGCAAGAAAATTCAAATTAAAATATTAAACATATGCTATGCATGAATAACCATATGAATGCAGCATCTCACATGGTCTTCTAGTAATCAATGTGAAATCTAAGGTTTACACCCCCTTTGACCTTAGGTTGGGGATTCCGAAACCACCATCAGTGCCTAGGTCATTACTCGGATTATTTATCTTATCACTTTTTAATTAGGATATTTTATTAACTCAACAGTGAATGCTCCCATGCATCTCTACACTAGATGGAGCAAAACCTTCAAGGACAAGGCGAACTCAGAACTGTCAAGGCGCAACAGTCCCCTTATCACTTAGTTCACACTTAGCTGAACAGTGATCCTCTTGATCACTTCCAACGCATCCTGTGATGGTGATAGCCTTCAATCTCATGCAATGTCTTGTGAAAATGCATGTCAAGTTTTAATATCATCTAATTCTTACTTTAATTGATTTATTTAAAGTGATCAAACTACATTTACAATCACAATCAATCATACCACATAAGTAAACATCAAACATTTCATTTCACTCATCATAAGCAAGGATTATGCATTTCTTATTACACAACACCAACACTGAACCCAAACCTCGTGGACATAGACCTATCCCATTTTATAATGGATTAAATTATCTCGACACCTCTCTATGCCATTTCTATCAAATGCTGAGCCACTCAGGTTGGCTTACAATCATTTCTAACACCTCTGTGTCATTTATCTCGCATGTCAAACCAACCACTCGGGGTTGATTTACATTAATCATCCTTAACACCTCAGTGCCATCGCACTTCTCAAGTGCTTTATCATTCTTACACTTTCAAGAGCCAAAAAGGTCACCTTGCATCTTCCTTTTAATGTTTTCAAGACACTTGTGCATAATATACATATATACATATCTATACATATTTTGGGACCTCTTCTTAATTAAGGACAATTTACTAGACATCTCCCCTTACGTACCTAAGAGGGTAAGAAAATATGGTCATTGATTTGTAAAAACCATGGTTGCACTCATGATTGGTATGGTTGGGTTCATGAGTGTATTTCGTAAATATCATATGAAAATAAGTTTATTGAGTATATGTATACATATTCAGGAACCAGCTCTGATATGTATACATAATAATACTTATACACCATATTCCCACTAAGCTTACTTACTTAGTAGTTGTAGGAGGAAAGCTAAGTTTTTATGTCTTGGTTTGTTTTGAAAGAAAACGATTTGTAAAATATGGGTTAAGCTTATGGTTATAGCACAAGCGATATGGCACTAGGTGCTATCATTAAGGTAATGACATCTAAACTCTCAAACCATTCATTCCCCTATTTTCTTCATAACTTCTTACCTAACTCGTTATTCTCTACTGCATAACTTAACTTAACAACAATCATATCAAATAGCAGCACAAGAAACATCAATTTTACATGCATAGCATTCCACATACGATACAACATAGTAGCATATCATTAAGTTTCCCACTCACTTGTTTAGAGTTGTCATAGTTCTAACTGGAGTCGAGCGATTCCAGCGGGTAACTCCTTTGTGTTCCTCTTAAAGTTAGTATCCTTCTCCGATGCTTCCTCAACCCAATCATAGAAATTCGCATCTACACTTGACTTTGGTAGCCTTCAAGCTCCTGATATGTGTACTTTGCTCATCTTGTGATTGATGGCAAGGAGGGAAGTTTCCTCCTTAAGGAACTTTAGGTGAACAAGATTCGAATGTTTAACACTTCTTCAACGTGATTCTGATACAAGGTTCCAGAAGGAACGATCTTCCTTGACATCTTTTGAATATTCCACTTTGAAATCCACTTCATTCCAAATGTCTCCCAAGCCATCATCTTGGACGTTGCTTGAATTATTCCCTTTACTATCTACACCATCATAGATGCTTCTCTCGTCCATGAAGCATCTTTGAACCTTTCATTTATCCAATTGTCTCTAATATCTTCCAACGAACTACTTGTAGAATAACCCGTAAGATTTAACAGTCCTTAAAAGTTTTGTATCATCTTCTTTCTTCTCTTCTTTATTGATGTTTCCACCTACGGGTTACTCATACTTTTTACTGGTTTTCATCCTCACTCATGCTTCTATCATACATACACCAACCTTTCCCACACACCACATGCACACCAACATATGCACATGCGCTACATATACTTCACACCACCAATACATACTTGCCCATATACTCTACACATATTACACACCTCCCATATCCATACTTACACACCCATACCATACATTATCTCATATACCTTCTCACATACTCCATATACATCTTACATCACCAATACACACCCACATACTTTGCACACATCATATTCACCTTCCATACCCACACATTCATGTTCACACTCTGTACATCATCTCATACTTATACGTACATATCCTACATACATCATCCTTAACTTCCATATTTACAACATGAAAATAGAGATGAGAGAATTTCAATGAATATATCTTATTCATATATCTTGAGATTACAACAGGAGAGCAATATATAACAAGAAGAGCAATGGGAAACCTACACTAAAAAAGGTAACAGATCACCAATTCCTTGCTACAAATCAGGAACGTAATTGGTTCCAAAAATAGGAAGAACAAAAATAGGAAGAAAATATTTACAATGGTAAAGAATATGTAAAGAATATTTCTACACACCCCCTTAAGTTGGTGCATAGATATCATGTATGCCCAACTTGTCAATCCATCTCAGAAAATCACGACTAGTTACTGCCTTAGTTAAAACATCTTCCAATTGGTCTTCTGATCGTATCTGAGGTAACTCCAAAGTTTTATTATCCAGCTTCTCCTTGATAAAGAATCTATCAACTTCAACATGTTTAGTTCTATCATGCTGGACTGGATTGTGAGCTATATCACGAGCAGCCTTATTATCACAGTACAATTGAATTGGACGCTGTAAAGGATAACCCAGGTCTTGTAGTAACAATTTCAGCCATATAGCTTCACATAATCCAAGTGCAATTCCTCTATATTCAGCTTCTGCACTTGAGCGAGAAACCACATGTTGTTTCTTGCTCCTCCAAGTAACAAGATTACCTCCTACGAATGTAAAGTAACCAGATGTAGATCTCCTATCTACTAATGCTCCAGCCCAATCAGCATCCGTATATACAACAATATCTTCTATAGTTGCATTTTTCTTGAACAAAATACCTCTTCCAGGTGAAAACTTCAAGTATCTCAATATTCTCATGACTGCCTCCATATGTTTCTCTCCAGGATTATGCATGAATTGGCTGACAATACTCAAGGCATATGCTAGATCAGGTCTTGTGTGAGCCAAATACATTAGTCTCCCAACAAGCCTTTGATATCTTCCTTTATCAACAGGAATTTGACCTTCTTCTATGCATAGTTTCAATCCTTCTTCAACTGGTGTATTAACAGGTTGACAACCTGACATTCCTGTTTCCTTCAATAAATCTAGAATATACTTTCTTTGAGATAAGAAAATTCCTTCCTTTGATCTTGAGACTTATATTCCAAGGAAATATTTCAAATAGCCCAAATCCTTCATCTCAAATTCTTTTGACAAGTATTCTCTTAGAGCTTTTACCTCATCAGGGTCATTACCAGTTATAACCATATCATCAACATATACAATGAGAGCTGTGACTTTATCCTCCACTCTTTTCAGAAATAATGTATGGTCTGAATTACTTTGACGGTATCCAAAAACAATCATTGACTTTGTGAATCTTCCAAACCATGCTCTTGGGGACTGCTTTAATCCATATAACGCCCTTTTTAATTTGCACACTTTTCCAGTCATTCTTTCATGCATCGCACATCCTAGTGGAAGCTCCATATAAATCTCCTCATTTAGTTCACCATGCAAAAAAGCATTCTTCACATCAAACTGATGCAGAGGCCAATCCAAATTTGCTGCTAGCGACAACACTATTCGTACTGTATTGATTTTGGCAACAGGAGCAAAAGTCTCTTTATAATCAACTCCATAGGTTTGAGTATATCCTTTAGCAACCAATCGTGCTTTAAAGCGTTCAATTGTACCATCAGCTCGATATTTGACAGTGAATACCCAACGACATCCTACTGGTTTCTTTCCTGGTGGACAATCAACAAATTCCCACGTTCCATTTTTTTTTAGTGACTCCATTTCTTCATTTATTGCTGCTTTCCACCTCGGATCAGCTAACGCTTCCTGTTCATTGTTAGGAATAACTACAGAAGATAATTGATTTATAAATGCCTTATTTGATTCTGACAAATTATGAGTTGAAACATAGTTATTCATGGGGTATTTAACTTTACTGGAAAGAGAAGGTTCATAAGTTGGTTTAGGAATACCTCTAGTGGAACGTTCAGGCAATTGTTTCCGGATAGGTTCAACTTGCATGTTAGAAGCATCCAAAATAGACGATTGGTGTGGTACATCCGGGACATCATTTTCTCCAATTGCTTCTCTACCCAGATCTTCATGTGGCAATTCTGTAGTAGTCAAGTCTCCAGTCACGTCTTCAGACTGTTGTTCAACAAATTCTTCAGGTTGTGCAGTAGATTTTTCAGGTTCATTTATAGGATCAATCCTGTAGTATTCCTGAAGTTCATAATCAAGTGTCATGATGTCCTCCTGGTAATTCTTCCCCTGAAATTCAGGTTGAGCAAAATACATTTTTTCCTCATGAAAAACTGCATCTACTGTAACAAACATCTGTTTAGTGGGAGGATGATAGCATTTGTATCCTTTTTGTTGTATAGCATTTCCAAGGAACACACATCTCAAAGCTCGAGGAGCTAGTTTATGGCGTTGTTGCTTATGAATATGTACAAAGACAACACATCCAAACACTCGAAGAGGAAGACTTGATATAGGTGGATAGCTCACAGTCATGCACAAAGTGTGTAATGGTGTTTGAAAATCAAGAACTCGTGAGGGAGTCCTATTAATTAAGTAAACTGCAGCACACAAAGCTTCTCCCCAATAAGACAAAGGCATATGAGCTTGGATTAATAGAGCACGAACCACTTCAAGAAGATGTCGATTTTTTCGCTCTGCTACGCCATTCTGTTGGGGCGTATCAACACATGTGGTTTGATGCAAGATGCCTTGTGTGTCTAAATAATTTTTTATCTCCAAGTTTTTATACTCACCACCATTATCACTACGGAGGATCTGAACTTGTGCATTATATTGAGTCTTGATTATTCTGCAAAACCTTTGAAATAAGATATTCACCTCACTCTTAGATTTCATTAACCACAGCCATGTCATTCTACTGCAATCATCTATAAAAGTAACAAACCAACGAGACCCCCCTAATGTATGAATTTTAGATGGTCCCCATACATCGGAGTGAATAATCATAAATGGAGATGGACTTTTATTCAATACTGGTAAAAAAGAGGTTCCATGACTCTTTGCAAGTTCACATACATCACAATGCATACTGGAAATATCAATCTTCTCAAACAAACTAGGAAATAGTTTCTTCAAGTATCCAAAAGAAGCATGTCCCAATCTTCGGTGTTGTAACCAGATTTCATTTTGACTGCTAGCAGAATTGCCTCCATTCACTACAAGAGCTTGACGTAATTTATCTGAAATTGTTGTTTTCAAATCCAGGTAGTATAAATTCCCGTGCTTAGTACCACAACCAATCGTCTGTTTTGTTTGGATGTCCTTAAACAAACAAAAGGTAGGCCAAAAAACAATAATGCAAGATAAGGCCGTTGTAATTTGAGAAACAGACAAGAGGTTATATCCAATGGAAGGAACAATAAGAACAGAATCTAAATTTAAAAATTCTGTAACTTTTAAAGATCCTTCACCAACAATAGGAATTTCATCACCATTAGCAGTTGTAACAAAATTTTGTGAGGAGGGTTTAATTTTATCAATTTGGTTAGAATCAAATGTCATATGATTGGTGGCACCAGAATCAATTATCCATGTGTTATTACTAACAGGTGAAGAAGCATAAAAGGACTTACCACCATTACCTGCCTCGGCTATCATCACTGAATGCATTTGTTCACTTTCATTAGTTGCTTTCGCTTCAACAGCTGCAGCAGTAGGTTGACCTTTATTTATGTTCTTCTTTCGAGATTTGTTATGATCCCACCAATCTGGATACCCCACCAACTCATAGCAACGTTCTTTTGTATGTCCAGATTCATTGCAGTGTGTACATTTGTATGCTGATTTATTAGTGCTTCGATTACCTCTTTGTTTATTTCTAGCAATCATGGCTACAGTTTCCATAGTTTCAGAATCTCCTTTGAATGTGATTTTCCGATTAGCCTCCCGTCGGATCAAGGCATAACATTCTTCAAGACTGGGAATGGACTCCTTTCGCAAAATATCTCCACGGACTTGTTCAAAGAGGTCATCAAGTCCAGCCAAAAATATGTGCACCCTCAATCTTTCAATGGATTTTCTGTATATTTCAACATCATCAGGATCTTTCATGAAAACTTTGTCTCGATGATCGAGTTCTTGAAAAATCTCGGTGAGTTCACCATAATATTCTGAAAGTGACCTTTCATTCTGCTTAGCTCCAAAGGCCTTTTGATTCAATGCAAAAATCTGCAATTCATCATTCCCATCATAGAACGCTTTCGCCAACGCTGTCCAAATTGCATAAGCAGTAGGCAACCGAACATAGCGTTTCATAATATCAGGAGTCATTGATATTAGCAACCATCTCTTAACTTTCTGGTTTTCCGCATACCACTTCTCGTATCCTTCTTCAGAGTCTTTGGGTGGTGGTGGTTTCCCACGTATATAAGAGAGTTTTTCTCTTTCCGCAATGTGCATCTCCATTAACTGTGACCAAACATCATAATTTGATTCAGTCAAAGTAATGCTAGCGTTAAACGCCCCTTCAGATTGCACTATAACTGGAACATAATTGTTCTTTGAAGATTCAGATTTATCATCCATTTATTCGCAACAGCGTTTCAAATCAATGATTTAGATCAACCACGCTCTGATACCAACATGAAAATAGAGATGAGAGAATTTCAATGAATATATCTTATTCATATATTTTGAGATTACAACAGGAGAGCAATATATAACAAGAAGAGCAATGGGAAACCTACACTAAAAAAGGTAACAGATCACCAATTCCTTGCTACAAATCAGGAACGTAATTGATTCCAAAAATAGGAAGAAAATATTTACAATGGTAAAGAATATGTAAAGAATATTTCTACATTACACACACATGCCCATACTCCACACCTTCCATACTCCTATATACATACTGCACACATCCCACACCTTTCATACATATATACAGACACTCTTACAAGCTACATGGCATCCACGCATACACACACACCGCATCTACCACACAATCCATATACCCCCCTTTCTCACACCACATATCATCCCATACATATACACTCCGCATACATCATACCCTTATACACACACAAGCCACACACCTACATACACATACCACCCTACATCACTTCATGCACCTTCGTGCATACTCCCAAGCATTACACACTCGACTCCTCCTCTACACGTACATACATCTTCACATACACTACTCACTTTCCCACATACATCACACACATCCCTACACACATACGCATACATACATCTTTATACACATCATACACCCTTAACCACACATACACATATACCCACTTCATTCACACACACATTCTGCATACACTATATCACCTCCTCTTTTACACACACGCATACACACACATTCCTACTTACATACCATACACATCCTTATACATACACATTTGTATACACATCCTCATTCTTGCACATACACATACACACCTTCCTCCATACACATACACTCTCATACATCCCACCCCATCATCCACACATATACACACATCTTTCTCATCCACGCACATAGCCACACACACGTACATGGCCTCCATTCGCGCACATCCACACGCTCTCACACACCCCCACTTCCTTTATATGCACATACAAATCCTCACGTACATTTCGCCACCCTTTACCGCACACACTTTCAATACACATATGTACATACACACACCACACACCACACACTCGCCTCATACACACTCGACTCCTCTTTCCTTTTTCTTTTTCCTCCTTTTCTCTTCCCTTCTATGCTGGCCTTCCTTCTTCCTCTTTTCTTCCCTTTCCTTTCCTTTCCCCTTCCTCTCACGGCTTCACATGAGCCTTGCTGTATCATCAGTACCACAAGGGTCCTTTAGTTGCCTCTTCCTGTCTTTGTGCTTGTGGTTGTTAGCTGGACATAATAGTATGAATCAAACCATTTCGGACGTTGATCCCAACCAATTAGGTCCGGTTGCATCCTTCACGACCATCATCATAAGCAAGTGTAGCACGTGCGTTCTTTGGCACCGATTCCTCCTGAAGCTCACTCAAATCAGAATCATCTTCGTCTTCGTTGCTGCCGTCTCCCACTCCGTTTTCTAACCTTCCATTACCAAGTTGCGGCCGTGGTCATCATCGTTGCTGCTGTTATTTTAATGGATGTCGCCGCTGTTGCTCGTGGATGTTGTTGCTATTGTCGTCTTCCTTGCTGCTGCTGTCGCGATTGTTGTAGATGTTGTTCTTGTGGATGTTGTTACAGCTGCTGTTGTCGTCATGATCATTGTTGATGTCGCTATTGGAGTTGCGGTTGCTGTCGTCATTGGGACCGACATTGCTGCTGCCGTTGCTGTGGTCGAGGTCGTCATTGCCACAGCGGTTGCCATCGTTGTTGTGGTTGCTGTTGCTATTGCTGCAGTTGGAATGTCTGAGGGTTTATGCCACCCGTATAAGAAGAATAGGCTTATAAAGGAGGGCTATGTTTGCCATCCTAGAGTTGAATATGACCACTGTTGTCAGCACCTACAAGATTTCCAGACCTTAGAGCAAGCAATGATCTTATACAAGGTTTGGTCTGGTCACTCCACTAGCTTCACTAGTCTCGTCTGCTATCATAACTAGCTTGATCAAGAAGACGCTAGCTAGACATCCCGTCTGCACCACATACCCCTCTAAGACTGTTTTGACATCAACTAACGGTTTGCTTTATCTTCTACCTTATCTGAGATCAGCTTGCCCTTCGCCACTATTCTTCTAGTCGAGCTCCTTTGAAACTTAAGCTTTAAAGCATTTCTTGGTCACGACTTCGACTAGCGCCCTTGTTGCATAGTGGTTTGCTCGAACCCACTATAGCGGCGTATCGATACCCACCAAGGAGTGTTCGATTGATAGTAAACACCCCCAATGAACTCCACTTTGCAGTTGGTTTCCGTTTATCTCGTCGCACCAGGGGAAATGAGAAAAGAAAGATGAAGGAAATCGGTACTGAGACGAAGGAGGTTGAAAGGTAGAAGAATGATGAAGAAGGGAAGAAAAGCAAAGTTATGTTTGGGCAGTGATGTGGGATGATGCTGCAATCAGAAGAAAAGAAGAAGAAGAACAAAAGGGAAGGTGAAATGAGTGCAGTGATGGAAGTGAAGGAGAAGAAAGAAGGAAGAAGAAGCAGGGGAAACAAGGGCAGCATGGCCAGTGATTGACGCGGAGCAATTGACGTGATGGAGGCAGCTGATTGATCTGATGGCTGCTGCTGCTGACCGACGTGGTAGCAGAAAGAAGTGACGAGGTGCAGCTGGGATTGTGGGGCCGAGGAAAAAGCAAGGGGCAGCCGAAGGAAAAAAAAAATAAAAGAGGGGGAAAGAAAGGAGAGAAAAGAAAGAAAAAAAAGAATAAAGAAAGAGTAAAGAAAAATAAAATAAAATAAAGATTTGGATAATTATATGAAATTATCTATTTACAGATTTATCATCTTCTTTTTTTTGTAAATTTTTTTTTTATTGTTTAAATTTTTAAAACTTATTTTTATCATAAATTAAAATAAAATAATATTTATTATTGTATTTATTTTCTATAATTATTTATATAGTTTTTCGAAATTTTAAGGTTTTACAATCATATCAAGCTTAAAACCAATAACCATCAAGTGTTACGAAGGGCAAGAAACAAAGGTAAAGGTCCTGAAGAAAAAATATGTATTCAATGTCCCAATACGCCCAAAAAGTTATAAAGTAGCATCGTTTGACTATTATACCCTTAATTAGGAGAAATTTGCCATTATAAAGGGAATCACCCGTTCCAAAAGAATTTATGATCCTAAAAACAAAACCTTCGTCGAAGAGCCTACCACCAAATTGGAAAAAGAAGATGAAGAGGGGCTCCTTGCATTCATAAAAATGATCAAATCAAGTGAGTACAAGATCATGGAGTAGCTCAATAATGATCCAGCTTAAATATCACTCATGGGCCTTGTCATGACATCCGAGCCTCACCGAAAAACACTCTTCAAAGTGCTTAAACAAGATAGGGTATTAGAAGGCATCGTAATAGAAAAACTAAGCCATGGATCAAATATCTTTCTCACTTGAAGAATTAGGAGAAGACGGAAACCAACACACAAAACCACTTTTCATAGTGGTAAAATGTAACGACACAATAGTCTCTTGGGTCCTCATAGACAATGGGTCTTCTCTTAATGTGTGTCCTTTAGCCACCCTTGATCTGTTAAGAGTTGATATGAGCAATATCATGCCAAGTTCAATAGTGGTAGGAGCTTTTAACGGTTCCAAGAGGGAGATAGTGGGGGAAATTGGCTTATCCGTAGAGATTGGCCCACAAATGTTTAATTTTTCATTTCAAGTCCTTGACATACTAAGGTCTTTCAATCTACTACTAGAAAGGCCATGGATACATATCATAGGAGCCATACCTTCGAGCCTCCACTAGAAGGTCAAATTTATAGTGAATAGACAAATAATCACCGTACTAGGTGAATAGGACTATGCCATTTATAAGGAAACAATTATACCCTACATTGGGGAAGAAGGTCCTGAGGTCTTGGGGCTCCAAATATTTGATGAAGTAGATATGGTCATGAGCAAAGAGGGGCATCGGTTCAAAGAGGGGCAGCAAGGGACGTTTATGTTAGGGTACATTCCTACCTTGAGAGAAGAAACTTAAGAAAAATATGTTAGAGGAAGAAAGAGAGAGAAACTTAATGACACCTAGATGAATTTTCCACCCCTTCAACAATTTTTTTCTCAGCTGGCTAGCACTTAAAAGCTAGGAATAATCCATGTTAATATTAACAATGAGGACTTGGCAGAGATTTCCACCTCTCACATGTCTAGTTAACATCTAGCTCTTAATAACTGGTTTTCTTATCCTTTGAATATCACTAGGTCAGCTCGAGAATAGGAAAAAATCATCGGTTGAATTTCGTTATGCTTATCATTCCACCATTATTTAATAAAACTCTTCAATAAATAATAATAAAATTGCAAGTTATTTCCTTCCTTTACTTATACACTCTCACCTTACTTTCCTACAAATTCAATACTTTTGAACATCAGGAACATTTTGCATAGGTAAATAATGAAAATATTGATATCGTTTTCAACACTGTTATGTCAGCCGTTAGAAGTGATATTATTAACTATGAAGCGATACAAGAGAGTTGGCAAAAACATGAACAAGGTAAAATCTCGATTGACGAGCTAATGGAGATAGTTAACCTAGGAATTGAAGAAGAGCCCAAAAACCTTAAAATTGGGGCTAATCTAAGTGATGAGCAAAAGTGCGAGGTAATTGAGCTATTGACTGAATACGCGGATATATTTGCTTGGTTATATGGCGACATGCTAAGACTTAACCGGTCGATAGTAGTTCACAAGCTACCTACGAGAGAAGTTGTCAAGCTTAGAAAACAAAAGTTGAGAAGATTTAGGCCTGACATCTTATTAAAAATTAAAGAGGAGGTCAAGAAGCTATTGGAAGTTAGGTTCATCAAGGTATCGGACTATCTAGAATGGGTAGCAAACATAGTCTCTGTTCTAAAAAAGAATGGAAAAGTACGAGTATGTGTAGATTTCTGAGATTTGAACCAAGCTACGACTAAAGAAAACTTCCCTCTAGCTCATATAGAAGTCTTAGTAGATAATATCATAGGAAATCACCTCTTCTTGTTTATGTATGGTTTCTCATGATATAACCAGAAAAAAGTGGTGGAAGAAGATGAGACCAAGATGACCTTTATCACAACTTAGGGAACTTTCTGCTATAAAGTCATGCTTTTCGGTTTAAAGAATGTTGGAGCAACGTATCAAAGAGCCATGGTCACGATACTTCATGACATGATGCATCAAGAAGTCGACGTATATGTTGACATGATAACTAAATCTAAAAAGGAAGAAAGGCATGTGGTCATCTTAAGAAAATTATTCAGGTAATTGAGAAAGTTTCAGCCGAAATTAAACCCCAAGAAGTGTACTTTTAGGGTCACGTCTGGCAAGTTGTTAGGGTTTATCAAAAGTCGAGAAGGTATTAAAATTGACCATGACAAAGTAAAGGCCATAATGGAAATGCCCTCTCTACGTACTATCAATGAGGTAAGAGGTCTATTGGGAAGGTTGAATTACATAGCTCGTTTCATCTCGCAACTCACAGATAAGTGTTATTCGTTATTTTGTCTACTAAGAAAGAATGCTATAGTAGAATGGGATGACGGATGCAAAGAGGCGTTTGAAAAGATCAAGGATTACCTTATGAATCCCCCAGTCTTAGTAATCCCAAAATAAGGAAAAACCTTATTTTCATGTCTCACGATACTCCTTGAATCCATGGGGTGTGTACTGGAGTAAAAGGATAAAGAAGGAAGGGAACAGTCTATATATTACCTAAGTAAAAAGTTCACGAAAGGGGAACAAAAGTATTTTGAAATAGAAAGGACTTGTTACGCATTGGTTTGGGTCATGTATCGGTTGAGACAGTGCACTCTCTACTATCCTATTGAATTATTAATGAGACATGATTCTTTGAAATACTTAGCGAAGAAGCCTGTTTTGTTAGGAAGAATCTTTAAATGGCAAATGCTTTTATCAGAATTTGATGTCATATATGTAAATCAAAATTCGATAAAAGGGAAATTATTAGTAGATTAGTTGGTGGAACACCTAATTGAAGGAGATATCCAAGAATTGTAGGCCCAATTCCTTAATGAAAATATATTAATAGCGGAGGGTGAGCCAATAGAAGAATATAAGATAGAGAAAGACCCTAAATGGAAGATGTTCTTCGAAGGAGTTGCCAATAAATTTGGATGTGGAATTAAGGTAGTGTTGGTATCACCAAAAGGAATACAATTTCTCTCAACAACGAGACTCACATTTCCATATACTAATAATATTACAGAATATGAGGCATACATCTTCGATCTCAAAATGGCTTGCCATATGTAAATCTATGAATTAGATGCATACGGAGATTCCTCACTCATTATATTACAAACAGGAGGGGAATACCAAACTAAGGACCCTAAATTGGTGTTGTATCTTCAACACTTGATAAAGTTGATAGACGAATTCGAGGTAGTCACCATCACATACATCCTGAGGACTCAAAATTAGTTCACAGATGCCCTCATTACACTAGCATCTATGATTCAAATAACGGGAGGAGTCGAAGTCCAACCATTGAAAATAGAAATTGAAGATAGGTCTGCCTATTGTTTGTTAATAAAAAAAAACATAAGATGACAAGCCTTAGTACTATGATATCAAAACTTTTCTCCAAGAAAGCAAATACCCTAAAATGGCTAGCAAAAATGACCAAAGAACACTCAGAAGATTAGTAAGCCATTCCTTATTAAGCGAGTCTATGCTTTACAGATGATTATCTAACACCACACCACTGAGATGTGTGGATAAAAGAGAAGCAGGTGAACTGATGAAAGAAGTGCATGAAGGAGTATGTGGACCTCACATGAACGGACACATGCTTGCCCGAAAAATCAAGAGGATGGGCTACTATTAGTTGACGATGGAATCGGACTATATCAAATATATCAAGCACTGTCACATGTGTTAAGTCTATGCCAACAAAATAAATGCTCCACCTAAAGAACTCCATTCGTTATCTACACCATGGTCATTCTCTATGTAGGGAATTGACATTATTAGGCTAATCACCCCGAAAGCATCCAATGGTCATAGATTCATACTGGTAGCCATTGATTATTTCACCAAGTAGGTGGAGGCTTCATCATATGCTAATGTCACCAAAGGAGTAATAGTCCGATTCATGAAGAGGGACATAATAGTTTGATATGGAGTTCCTGAATTGATCATCACCGATAATAGCACCAACCTTAACAACAAATTGATGACAAAATTGTGTCAACAATTCAAGATAAACCATAGAAATTCAACTCCATACCGACCTTAGATGAATGGGGTAGTAGAAGCAGCTAACAAGAACATTAAGGGAATTGTTGAGAAAATGACCATTACTTATAAAGATTGGCACGAAATGCTACCGTTTGCCTTCATAGCCTACAGAACTTCAATTTGAATGTCTACTAGAGTTACCCCATATTCTTTGGTATATGGTACTAAGGCAATATTGCTAGTTAAGGTTGAAATACAGTCTTTTAGGGTTTTATCAAAAGCATAATTGGATGAATCCGAGTGGGTAAAGAAAATGATTGATCAGCAACATTTGATCGATGAGAGAAGACTCACTGCATTATGTCATGGCTAATGCTACCAATAAAGAATGGCTTAAGCATTTAACAAGAGAATAAGACCTCGATGTTTTAAAAAGGGGGATTTGGTATCAAAAAAGTTCTCCCAAATGCACAAGATTCAACGGGCAAGTTTACCTCAAATTATGAGGGTCCATATGTTGTAAAAAGAATGTTATCAGGAGGGGCCTTAATATTAGCCCAAATGGACTATCTAGAGTTGAGAGACCCCATTAATGCAGATGCGGTTAAGATGTACTATCCCTAAGCAAGAATAATGAAATTTTGCCAAAATTCATAAATGCCAAGAATTATTACAATTTCGCAAGTTTGATCTTCATTTCTTCTACAAGCGAAGTGGACGTCTCTAAATGATCAATTACCTTGACCAAGGCATTAAACAAATTCTTATATCATTTTTTAATATACACTACCTTTTGCCTCATCACATATGCAGGAAAATAATAAATAATGAACAATGAAAGGATATACAACTTAATAGAATTTTGTATGATTTCACCTATTTTGAGCATTAAATATGGTATATTCATAGGATAACACCATAATTATAAGAGCTATGCCTACGAGAAGAAATACATCAAGGCTCTCTACTCTATTTAAAGTATGGGTAAGCAAAGAAGGATTAGACTATCCTGAGGATTCGGTTGTTTGGTGGTTATTTGTGACAATCAGGTAAACATTTAAAATAAGTAATCATTCATCATGAGTCACATTTTCTATTTTGCATATATGATTTGCATATAGTGGTGAGTAGGGTCGAATCCACAGGGATTGGTTAAATATATTTTTATTCAAAGAGAATAAAGAGGAAAAGAAAAATGGGGGGTTTTGTTTGTGAATCAAAATAAAGTTGAAACAAGATAATAAAATCGAATATTGATAAAAGCCTAGCCAAAGGAATCAAGATAGTTTAATTATAGGAATTGATCATCGATGCAAATGTTTTCTATTCTTAGTTCTAGATAAACTGGTTATGGTTATTAACAAGCTCTAACAACCTATCTCTCCTTACTTCCTCGATAATCAAGACAAGCTCTTTGAATTATTTCTCTTATCGATTAGACAACCCTAGACAAGCTCTTAGGATTTAATCTATCAATAGCATTAAAATCTAGAGAGACCACCAATTCATGCCAGTAGATTATAAGATAACCTATTTAAACATGATCATACATCTCAATAACATAAATTCGATAATCTATTTTATAACCAAACATGTTATTGTGTCACCGAGACTAGAACAATCAAACAATTATGGATTTGACGTGCTAGTTGACAATATATTAACTTGCTAATTGAGTAGAAGAGCTCTAATTCATACCAATCAACAAAGATAATAATGACAAAACGTTCAGAAGATATATGAATATCCAAAAACAAAGAACAGAATAAAAGTAAATCAATTAGATCTCACAATCTGTGGAGAATTAAACATCTATGACCCTTTGGCTAGAAAAGTAGCTTAGCTACACATGTTCATAAGAAAAACGGAAATTAAAAGTAAAAACATAGCAAGCTTCTATTCCCGGTTGCCTGCTCTACCTCCTTCTTTCCTTCTTGTCTCCAAGATTGTTTAAGATTCAGGATTAAAAGATTCCTCTAACCCTCTAGGGTTAGTTCTATTTATATTGTTAAAGGAATGGCAGGTGATCTTTTGCTAGCAAGATACGAAAATATCTTTCCTTTTCAAGTAGATTTCGAGAAGTGAATATTCGTCCGCCTGGCACGCCCTACCATTCGGTCGTGGGTCAAGCCATGCCTTCCTCTGTGCATAATTCACGTATCATCTTCCGTGTCCAGTATGTACCACGGCCTACACCACGGCTAGATTTCCAACCGTGCCTTCCTCTGTGCATAATCTACAAGTCTTCATCCGTGTCCAGTGTGTACCACGGCCCCAACCATGGCTAGATCCTAGGTCGTGTCTTCCTCTGCCAATGTTCCACAATTTCTTCTCCTTGGCACGTCTAACTTTCACCACGGCTTCAACCACGGTTTCAACCATGGCCAGATCTCAAGCCGTGTCTCTCTCTGTTGGAAGTCCATATTGCCACCTTCTTGTGCAGTGTATAGCACGGTTTGCACCATGGCCGTGCCTCAAAACGTGCCTCCTTCTAGACAGATACACGGCCGTGTACTTCAACTGTGTATCTTCCTATTGATTTAAAACCAAGTACACGGCCGTGTACTTCAATTACACGCCCATGTACTTCCCTCCGGCGGTGTAAATCCTTGTCTTTGAACCAAGTTGTAGATGACTTCTCTAATTTACTTGAATTGGCACCCTTGACTCCATTTAACCTGATTTATCACAATAATAGAATTAAGTACCATTTCCTTATGATTTCTATAAAATCAATAATAAATTAACACAATTTATACTATAAAGATTGAGTATAAAATGGCTCTATCAAATTCCCCCACACTTAAACTCTTGCTTGTCCTCAAGCAATTGAATCAAATCAATTGAGAAATCCGTCATAGATTATACAAACTTTCTTTTCATCATTTTAAGCATCTATTCATTTGTAATTCATGACTTGTAATTTTAATGTCTACTACTTCAACCAAACTGGTTTCTTGTGATCAAATTACCATGGAAAAAATTTAATAGCTAATCTAAACAAAACAAACTTTAATCCTCATGTTTAGCAAAAGAATTTTTATTCCAAAAGTAAATACTTAATCCACTAAGGAAAAACACCCAATTAAACTTCATTGGATATTAGCAAACATATAATCCTTGCAGCATAAAGTAAAAGCATATGGTATCAGCTCTTTGCTAGATATTCTCCCTTTTATACGTCTTGTTTTATTCAATGAATGTTTACATTCATGTTCTTTTGATTTATTCAAGCATCTATTTTAACGGGTTTTTGCCCGCTTCTTTTCATGAACTTTCGCCTTTTTCGCCCTTATCGTTATAGTGAGTTCATTGAGTTGGCAACATCCCGAGCTTATCACTCAAGTGACCAGGTTTTGAGATACCCCTACAGACTCTTCCTCACTCTAACATTCAAGTTTGAATACTCTTAACTCAATTACTTGAATCATTGGAGTAATGGCTATGCTTGATTCCCTTTTTTTTTTTTCACTAAGTGTTATGATTGTTTTACAAACAACTTCAAAAAGTATACAGTAGCTAATATAACCTAGAAGTAAACTTGTTTATTTTTCACTTAGGGACTCGACTTACTCTTAGACTTCTAATTCTAAAGCTAAATACAAGGTAAATTTGTTTCTTAAAGATTTCACTACTTAATTTTAACCAAGTATTCTAATCACAGCAGTGGGTGAGTAAAGCATTCGAACAAGTCAATTTCACATTTTGTAGATGCTTATTACAACATTTAGTACAATCTCCAAATTTCATGATAATTTTGAAAAATTTGGCTTAAAATTGCTTAAGGACAAACATTCAAAGTATGAGTCAATTCTCTATTCTCTATATTTTATTATCCTCTCCCCCACACTTAGCTTGAACAGTGTCCTCACTGTTCCTAATTCAACACAATTAAAGAGGAATTAACAACATAAGGGACATTAGAGAATAAGAGAAAGGAAATACCGGTACTTCCCTAGTATTGGAGTTCTCCCTTTAAGCTCTAGAAAGTGTCATCTGATGATATGTATCTTTGCTGCAACTGATCTAAAAGAAATCAAAACGACACTAAAATCAAAACAAAACTAAAACAAAACAAAACTAAAGAAAAACAAAACTAAAAATTGAATTTATTTATTTATTTTTATTTTTATTTTTAATTTTTTTTTACATGGGTTGCCTCCCATGAAGCGCCTTTCTTTAACGTCTTTGGCTAGACATTCCTGGCCAAATGTTCGGGTAAGGATTTTGATTCCAGCTTTGGTGCCTGTGGTGATGGGTTGATAACATCCGCAACAAAAACAATGAAGATATCGCTAGGATGTTTCATGGCATCATAAATGTTAAATTTAATCATTTCACCATCAAATTCCATAGTGAGGGTGCCATCATTTACATGAATTTTCGTCTTGGATGTCTTAAGGAATGGTCACCCTAATAATATCATTGATGAATTACGAGAATCATTATCTTCCATGTCAAGCACATAAAAATCAGCAGGAAAAACCAACCCATTGACTTGAACTAAAACATCCTCTAGAACTCCCTCAGGATAAACATTGGACCTGTCAGCAAGTTGAACAATAACACCAGTTTCTTTCAAAGGACCAACATTTAAACGTTGATAAACAGACAAAGGCATGACATTGATAGAAGCTCTTAGATCGCACATGGCTTTAGCGATTCCAAGATTACCTATTTTGCAAGGAATGGTAAACATACCTGGATCCTTACATTTAGGAGGAAGCTTCTTCTGAATAATAGCTGAAACATTTTCACTTACACTAATCTTTTCATTGCCTTTCAGCTTCCTTTTGTTAGTGCACAAGTCTTTGAGAAATCTAGCATAGCCCGGTATTTGCTTAATTGCATCAAGTAAAGGAATATTTACCTCGACTTTGCGAAAAGTTTCCAGAATCTCTTTTTCTTCCGCTTCATTATTGGATTTCGCCAATCTGGAGGGGAAAGGAGGTGGTATCAATGTGACCTTTGATGGCTCAACTAGAGACTCGCTAATCTGGTTGCCCTGCTGGCTCGGAGTTGAAATTTCTTTCTTAGTCTCTTCCCTAAGAGTAGATGGGTGTCCTTTCTTATTTGATCCCTACAATTCTGTTCCACTTCTCAAGGTAATTGCATTAACGCTTTGCTTCAGATTTGTGATAGTCTGAGAAGGTAACTTACCTTGAGTTTCTAATCTATTTATAGCAGAAGCAAGTTGGCTTACCTAATTCTCCAAGTTTTGAATGCTTTGCTTTGTTTCCTCCTGAAATTGTTTGGTATTAACAGCGAGAGACTTAACAATATCCTTAAGAGACATACCTGAAGTGGAAGGAGCTTGGGGCACTTGGTGTAATGGCTTAGGCTGGAATTGTTGGAAATGTTGAGGGTTATTACCATATCGAAAGTTAGGATGATCCCTCCATCCAGGATTGTAAGTATTCGAGTAGGGGTCGTACTTCCTTTGTGGTTGTCCTGGGAATCCTCCTACAGCATTGGTGTGTTCATGATTGTCATCTTGTAATGTGGGGCACATGTCGGTAGGATGATTAGGAGCAGCACAAATTCCACAAGCCTTCACCTGCTGTGTTTTTCCAAGGGCTATCTATTGCACAAGGGAGATTAGGTTAGAAATTTGATATTCAAGGTTAGACACACTTACCTCATTTACCTTCCTTGAAGATGTATCATGCCTATACCCAAATTGTTGCAAATTGGCAGCCATAATGGAGATCAATTCCCTAGCTTGACCAGGGGTTTTGTTTACTATGGCGCCTCCACTTGCAGCATCCATCATCTTCCTTTCCATCGGAAGCAGGCCTTCATAGAAGTATTGGATGAGAAGTTGTTCAGATATTCCATGTTGTGGGCAGCTTGCACACAATTACTTGAACCTCTCCCAATACTCATGAAGAGTCTCGGTGTCCCTCTGTTTTATACCACAAATTTCTCTTCTTATACCAGCGGCTCTGGATGCGGGGAAGAATTTGTCTAAGAAGAGTCTCACCATATCTGTTCAAGTGGTTATAGAACCTGGAGGCAAATAAAACAACCAATCTTTAGCTTTAGTACTTAAAGAAAATGGAAAAGCACGTAACTTGATTTGATCGCCGGTTATTCCTTGCGGCCTCATACTAGTACACACTATATGAAACTCTTTCAAATGTTTATGAGGATCTTCATTCTCAAGACCATGAAAGGTGGGTAGCAGACGTATCAACCCAGATTTTAACTTGAATTCCACGGCTAGTTCGGGGTAGTGAATACAAAGTGGTTGTTGATTGACATCCGGTGCAGCCAATTCTCGCAATGTTCTCTCGGGATTAGCCATATCGTCTTCTTTTTCAGAATCAATGGATGAATCAGACAAATCCGATGCTAAATTCAGTCTAGGGGATGATCTAGCTTCTCTTCTCAGCCTCTTAAGAGTCTTCTCAATCTTCGGATTATAATTGAATGCACCTGTATGAGAAGAACGAGTCATACAAGAATAGAAATAAATTTGACACCAATCCCTGGTAACGGCGCCAGCTAGTATAAAAGATGTCTCTCATTATCACTTGATCGGCTCACAAAAAGCATTTCTTAAAGATGCTAGGTTACGAAGATGTATCTAAATATCATTCAAAAGATATTTTGCACTATCAATTAGTTAGCCCACAATGGGGCGCTTTCTTAAATATCCTCAATTGCTAGTCTAATGAGATGCTTCCTTGCATCGATTAGTCAGCTCATAAAAGCACTTTTCCAAATGTTTCCTTTTGTTAGTCAAATGGGACACTTCCTATTATCGTCAATCAGTAAGCTTATAAGAGCATTTTTCTAGAAAATCTCTTCTTTAAAGTTGCTAGTCTTGTAAGACACTTCCTATTATTAGTTAGCTAGCTCATAAGAGCGCTTCCCTAAATAATTTGCGTGAACCCTAATGGAGTGCAATGAAATCCGAATGCTCTAATTTGCAAAGTAATAATTCCACAAGGATAAAATCCTTCAAACAACACTAAATACAAATGAATTCCATGTGAATCACACACAAAACAACAAGAACTAATTCAAAGACCCACTTTCCCAAAAAAGTGATCCTTAATTCAAATGAGGCTAAATTGATGGTTAAAGCTTAAAAGCTAAAACCAATCAATTGTAACATCATGAAATTGATTACAAATGTAATCTAATTTGGTCAATAACACATCCAATTCAACCTTAAATACAACTCACTAGTGATGAAAGGAAATTACAACAAGGAAAATTTGATATTACTCATTAATTAGCCTTGAAGCCATTCACCACAACCTCCATTGGGATTTGAAATTGATAAGGGCAATTTGTGGAATTAGGCAACCTTAACCCTCAACATGTGAAGTGTGTCTATTTTGAAAATTTTGCAAAAGTCCCTCAAAACCCTACTTAAGCAAGTATACTTGCTCCCTTTAGGGCTAAAAAGTCTATAAAATTACAACTATGCCACTTTTAGGATGGTCGGTCCTAAAACTCAATTACAACCAAATAAAAAGTGTCCCAAAAGCTTACACATAAATAGTTCAAAGAAATAATTACAAATAAAAATAGTCTTCATCATGCTAGCTCTTCTATAGGATTCATCGGCCCAGCTCATTGCCGGTTTAGCTTGGTCCATGGATAACCCACAAGCTGAGTCTTAATGAGTTTGTCCATCGCCCTGTAAAGCATTATAAGTGTGCTTGTTGGAATATACAATGCATGAATAAGAGAAAAGTGGTTAGTAAACAAATAATTCCGAGGTTGATGTGCTCAAAATGGGCCCTCATCACCAAGATTTGAAATTCTTTGGCTCTTGCCCTAATGATAGGTCTTGACGGATTTTGATTCCTATCATCTCCTTGGGACTTAAAAAGATTTGTCCTCAAATCTGACAGATCAAATGCAGTAGAGACTTTGTTTCCTCTTAGCAAGCTACTTAAAGAAGTATCATTGTAGAATCCTAATATTTGAAATACTATAAGGAGTGATTGTTTTCTCTCATCCATTTCTAGGATGTATCTCATCTGCAACACAAATAATAACCCATTATCCACTAAAGTCTCCCCTGTCTCAACCCGTTCTACTGATATTGTTTCCTCCTTTTCTAACTCATCTATATGTCGCTGAAACTCTTGGCCCTCTAATGGTTGGCTCAACTGTTTATGGCCCTCTGAAACCCTTGAAGGTGGACACAAATGTTTCTAAACAGTCTAGCTCTCTGGTGATTTTCTCATCTGACTTTAACCCTCAGTATCCTCTAAAGGTTTACTCAACTGCTCATGAGCCTCTAGTACCTCTAAAGGTGAACACAACTGCCCCTAAACAGTTTGGCTTTGGTGGTCTACTCATCTGACTTTGACTATTAGGATCCTTTAAAGGTGGGCACATTTGTGTCTGACAAGTTTTATGCTCTATAGGTTGGCTCATGTAACTAGAAACCTTGGGAACCTCTAAAGATTTGATCATGTGGCTATCATCCTCAAGAATCTATGATGGTTGTCTTATCCGTCTTTGCATCTTTTGGACTTTTGATGGCGACATAGGGTTCAATACTATACATTTACCATCCTAATGGAACATATAAGTATTTCTATACCCATCATGTAATACCATCTTGTCATATAACCATGGCCTACCAAGCAATATATGGGATATACACATAGGAATAATATCACATTTAAGTTCATCATGATACTTGTCACCTATACTGAAGGGTACCCTAGCCCTTTAGGTCACACAAAGACCATCCTGGTCATTTAACCAATGTAATGTATAGGGTTCGGGATATGGGATGGTTTCAAGTTTCAACTTAGATACTAATGATGCAGCTACAACATTAGTACAACTACCGCCATCAACTATAAGGACACATAGGTTTCCTTGTACCTTACAAGAAGATTGAATAAATTTTCCCTTTGTTCATCATCAATGGTTGGATAGGAAGTCACTACTTAATGTACCAAAGTAGTAGAAGTATGCACATCATGTGACATGGTTATTAACTAACTTCAACAAGTTAACAACACACTTCACTATAAGCACCACAACAACACACCTTTACATACCTACAGTGCTCATACTCAACCAATACAAGAAATGTTTATTGTTACTTCAAATTAAAGTCAAGTGAAAATAATTGAAGCACAAATAAATAATTCTTGGTACTTCAAGTAAGGTTAAATAAATGAAGTACACACAATTATTCTTAAATAGTTAAGAATTAAATTCAACCACAAGTGTTAAGTAATGAGTTCAATTACTTTCACACTTTAATTGTTTTGTTTGAATTCAAATTCCATTACTTAACTTTCCTTTTTCTTGCTTTGGTTTTACATCAATTACTTCACAATAGGCAGCACCTCAATACATACAAAGAAATACATAAATTCACCGCCACACTACTCCCTTGCTCTTGGTTCCACACAATTCACGCCACTAATCAACGCCTCTATATATAACACACAAAACACCATGCCAAAAATACACAAATCCTTTACTAAATTTACAAAACACAACACCACACGCACACACCTTTTATATATGTTACAACACACACATACACATTCTTCTACACTTGAATTTCTCCACTTCTATACAAGTTATAAACCATAACTCACAACAAAAGGAAGCTTAAATTCAAATTCAAAATGAGTTCACTAATTGCAATATTCCACAAATGGTAAGGAGCCACTTTCAAATTCAAATGAACACACAATTACTTCTATAACTTAATGTGTGTTTTGAAATTCAAATAACTTCCTTAAGCCACACACTCACTTCTAAAATTGTATAGTAAGCCCTCCTTATGTCCGAATCACTCCAAGCAAAAATACACCTCTACTTCTTCACAATTGAGGCAACTTCAAGTTATAACTTTTAAATCACAAGATGTACTACTACTCTTTTTATTTTTACATAAAATTATCAATCAAATGGAGCTTCAACAAGACCTCAAAACTCTCTTCAACAAGCAGAAAGTTCAACTCCTCAAATAAGATAATTACGCTACTTCAAGCAACAACATCAAACAATTCAAATTTTCACTTTCAATTTCGAAATCAAAATGTAAGCTCAAGAATCCTAAATTTCCGAAATCAAAATTCAAATAACCCCTTCTCATAACTACAAACTCTGATACCAAATATGATGTGCCTAAATTAGGGGTTAAGCACATGCAATTGGAGCAAATTATAAACCTCAATGCACTTGTTTAATCTCGGCTCAAAACTCCAATAATTTACGTGAACCCTATTGGAGTGCAACGAAATTCGAATGCTCTAATTTGCAAAGTGACAATTCCATAAGGATAAAATCCTTTAAACAACACTAAATACAAATGAATGCCATGTGAATCACACATAAAATAGCAAGAACTAATTCAAAGATCCACTTTCCTAACAAAGTGATCTTCAGTTCAAATGAGGCTAAATTGAAGGTTAAAACTTAAAGGCTAAAACCAATCAATTGTAACAACATGAAATTGATTACAAATGTAATCTAATTTGGTCAATAACACATCCAGTTCAACCCTAGATACAACTCACTAGTGATGAAAGGAAATTGCAACAAGGAAATTTTGATATTACTCACAAATTAGCCTTGAAGCCACTCGCCATAACCTTAAATTGGGATTTGAAATTGATAAGAGTAATTTGTGGAATGAGGCAACCCTAACCCTCAACACGTGAAGTGTGTCTATTCTAAAACTTTTGCAAAAGTCCCTCAAAACCCTATTAAGCAAGTATTTATACTTACTAATTTTAGGGTTAAAAAGTCCACAAAATTAGAACTATACCACTTTTAAGGTAACCGGTCTTAAAACTCAATTACAACTAAATAAAAAGTGTCCAAAAAGCTTACACATAAATAGTCCAAAGAAATAATTACAAATAAAAATAGCCTTTATCATACTAGCTCTTTCATAAGATTCGTCAGCCTAGCACATCACCAGTTTAGGTCGGTCCATGGATAACTCACAAGCTGAGTCTTAGTAAGTTTGTCCATCGCCCTGTATAGCAAGATAAGTGTGCCTATTGAAATATACAATACATGAATAACAGAAAAGGGGTTAGTAAACAAATAATTTCGAGGTCGATGTGCTCAAAATGGGCCCTCATCGCCAAGATTTGAAATCCTTTGGCTCTTGCCCTAATGATAGGTTTTGACGGATTTTGATTCCTATCACACAAGGCGCTTGCTTGTCTTCTTCCTCCAAATCACTGGCGAGAGAAAAAAAGAGACAAGGGGAAATTAGAGCAAATTCGAACCAAACATAATGATTTTTGATCGAATCTTTTTAGGATAAATCTAAAACAACTTCAAAAAAAAAAAGATTTGCATCAATCTTTTTCAAATCGGGAAGAAAAAAAGAAAAAAAAAAGAGGGAAACCCTGGCCATAGTTAATATCTGTGTTCATCCACTTCTAACCTTCAACATCTATAAATAAAGGTCGAAAGGGAGGCCAAGAGGAGGAGGAGGAGGAATCAAAAGTAAGAAAAGCGAAGGTAAACACAAAAAAAAAGGAAAACGTATAAGAGGTCTCTCTCTCTCCCTTTCTAGATCTCACCGCTGTAGCCACCGAACCATCGCCTAGGGTGGTTTTCGACAAAAACTAACACCACCAAATGATTCCCCACCTCCAGAAAGCTTGGAAGCACCCACCAATTGACGAAAACGGCTGCCAGAAAGCTGCCGTTGAAGAGCTCTAGTTGCCATGTATGTTTGCAACCTGCATTTAGGTTAACCGAATTTATTTTATTTATTTATTTATTATTATTAGTTTTGTGTTTTTTTTAGATAAGAATATATATAAATATATATATATAAGATAATACAAAATAAATAAAAAAAATAATATATAATAAAGATATATGCTTCTTTAAGAATATGTTAATGAAATTAGGTTTAGAGATATCTAAACAACATATGCTTAACAAAATTAATAAAAAATTATAAAAAAGTTTTAATTAATAAAAAAAATTAAAAATTAAAATAATAATAAAAATAATAAATATTTTTAATAATTATTTTACTACTTAGAAAATTTCTTTTCATAAAATTACATAATAATAATTGACGTTTTGAAAATTATGAATTTTAAATTTTTTAGAAATAAAGCTTAGGTCTAGAAATTCATTTTTTTTTAAATTAAAATGGTAATAAATGTAAACCTGACGTATTTTCATAATTAAAATTAACTAATTGACTAAAGTTTTATAAAAACCGAACTACGGCCTATTTGATCTCGATTAGCAGGTATGTAGGCACCCGTATGGGGCAACTCTAAAAAAAAATAAAAAAAATATTTTCAAATCATTGTTAGTATGATCATTATATCATTTTTTTCTAGTATTTTCTTTTTATGCTAAAAAAAAAGATATCTTAATATAATTTAGATTTTAGAAAGATAAGGTAGTAACTTTAGGGTTTTAATAAGATTGCCTTTGTAAACACCCCATTTTTTACCCTAATAATTAATAATTGTCAATTTTCAATTTTTTTATTTTTTATAATTTTTCTTCTAATTTAGGAAAAATAGGAAAAATATTCAAAAAATAAAATAAATGGGGAAAATATATCAATTTTGGAAAATAATTGTAGAAATAATAAGAAAAGGAGTTAAATAATTTTTACAAATTTTTGGAATTTCAAAATAATACAAAAATAATAAAAATTGCATTGGATATATACAATTTGCATAAACAAAAAAAAAAATGAGTAAGTGGGTTAGCCTAGCTGGTCCGAGCCATGGCCTCGTGTGCGTAGAGAAGGGGTCAGGTCGCGGGTTTAAAACGTGGGGGAAGTAGATTCTGTGTTTTGCAATTTTTTTCTTGCTTAGGACATATGTTAGCAGCCGATTAGACGACACGACGCACACGCCGGGCACGTAGTCTTCTTCTTCTTCGTTCGAGATTATCGCCGGTGAGGAGACGAAATGGAATTTGGTCATTTTGATTTGATTTTTTTACACAAATCCACTAAATCTTTCACTAAAACAAGATAAACATCATCCAAATGAAATCAAATCATAACAAAATCCAAGATTTACACGAATCAAAGGCAAATCGGAGGAGGGTTTCAACCGCAAATCTGATTCATCCCAATCGGAGGAAATTCGAGCTTATCCAGCTTGATTTCTTATGCCTATAAATAAAGCACAATGTGTGGAAGCCAAAGCATAAATTAAAAGTGAGAAAAGGAGAGAAAATAAGAGAGATTGAAGTCTCGCTGGAGTTCTTCAAGCCGTGACCGCCGACCAAGCTTCGAACCACCATTAAGAGGCATTTTTGGAGAAATCCACCACTACCATTAGATTCCCTACCCTTGCAAATCTAGGAAGCAACCTCTCAACCTCCTTGAAAGTTGCCAGAACACCACCACTAAAGACCTCCAGCCACCGTGCTCGATCCGACACGATCGACGCGCGCACCGTATCTAGATCCAGGTAAGTCAGATTTTTCTTTTTTTATTATATTTTATTTATTTATTTCTTTAGTTATTTACAATTCGAAAAAAAAGAAAAAATAAAAAATATATATTAGGAAAAATGATATAATTTAAATTTTTTATGTTTAGTTTAGGGTAAATAAAATAATCAAAATAGAAACATTAATTAATTAATTAATTAAAGAAATAAAAAATAAAAAATACAAATAATAAATAAATAAAATAAAAATAAATAATAATAATATTAGAGGTAGGTTAATAATAGGGAAATAAAAAATTAGTTTTTATCACATGGAAAAATCCTTTTCTTAAATAAATCCAAAATTGGTTTTTCTTTAAATTAATTTTTTTCGAAAAAAATAAAATAATCAAGCTTAGGCTTCAATTTTTTCCAAAAAAATATTAAAAGAATAAAAAAGTAAATTAGAGGTAATTTCATAATTAAAATTAACAAACCCACTAAAGTTTTTCATGAAAAGCGAACTATGGCTTGTTTGATCTTGAATAGCAGGTACGTAGGCACCCGTTTGGGGCAACTCTAAAAAGAATAAAAAATCATTTTCATATATTATTATAAGTTGTTTTTAATCAATAAGCAAAAATACAACAAAAAAATAACAAAAATAAAATAAAAATAAAATAAATAATAATAAAAAAAATTGGGATAGGGTTTAGATTTCAGAAGAATAAGGTAGTAACTTTAAGATTTTAATAAGTTAGCCCTCGAGTCCAGCAACTCTAGTTTTCCCTTTCCTCTTTCTCATTGACTAGTTGTCCAAATTAGAATTAATTTGCTTAATTAGTCCTAATTCAATAATCTTTCCCAACTTTAGTAGGTGGCGACTCCAAAATAAGATGAAATTCCTAGTTCAAGTCAATGATTTATATCAGATGAGCATAGGGTCTAGTATAAATCGGATTAAGAATGAAAATGAAAAAAAATAAAAAATTAGACTTAACAGGATGGCGACTCCCCTAGGGACCACTCCCTAGTAGGCTAGCCACCTGAGCCTCCTGAAATCACCATTTCAAAAATATCTTTTGGGTTTGTTATATTGTTGCTAACCTTTTAGGGGTTTAATGAAATTAGGGGTATATATGTTTTTTTACCATTGAGTTTGCATGCATGTAATCGTGTGATTAGATACGATCAAACTCGGGCTGTCTTAGGACCCTAAGACTAGGGGCCATTGTGTAGGTTTCGGGCAAAGTGATATGATCACCGTTCGGGATTGATTAGGCTACCCCACTCAATGCTTCGATATGGCTTGAGATCCATTTCTTCGAGAATGCGGGAGGCCATAAAGCTTGGGGACCTATTAGAACCTACCTATTTGCATACATGAAGTCATGGGCTGGTAATTGGTTAATGATGTAATGCTTTTATTCTGTTCCTGGAGTTCAGATACATTTCCTTGTAATAACATCATTTTTACTTTGTAAAAGTTTTTGTAATTAGAAAGTTCTATTATAATAGATGGCTAGTTCTACAATCAATCACCTCCTTCGCAAAGAGATTCGAGTTTATAAACCTTCGAATCCAAAGTTGGTGTTGGACCATTGGTTTACTCTGTACAAACTTGAAGAGCAGGCCTTCATCCAATGGAAGATAGGGCCTATCCTTTCACTGATGAAGATGGAAATGAACTTACCTTTGATATGAGCTATCCTTCATCTATGGGAACTAGAGCCCGCAGCTTTCTTCATTGGGCCACATGAGATCACTCCCACTCTGGAAGAATACACCCAACTTCTACAGGACACCCAACTTCTACAGGCCCCATCACTAACCGGCGACGTATATGTGCTAGATCTTGAGGCTGGGCCAGCCGGTATTTTCAATAGGCTTCTGGGTATTCACAAGATAGTAATTAACAAGGCCTTAGCAAACTACAATGGATATTGAATACGGATGGATGAGTTAGAAGCCTGGTTCATAGCCCGAGAAGATGATGGGGATAGGAAAGACCTATTATGCGAGGACCCCAAGAGCTACAAGCAGAGAAGGGTGAGTGCTTTCATCCTGATAGCCTTTGCCACCATACTCTTCCCCATTGAAACCTTTTATGTCCACTATTGAGTCGCAAAGCTGGTGACCCAATTTTTTGAAGGGAAATCTTATATCTCGGCTCTACTGGCTGAATAGATCTGGGACTTGAACTTTGTTAAGAGGAAGGGCCACAGGATCCTCCGCTCAGACATCAACCTCATTTTGATCTGGTTTGTAAGCCACCTCAAATGTTTTATGTTGAACCTAGTCCAAAAATCTTTAGCCCAACAAGTGGACCTTGTGGACTCATGCATAGAAAAGATAAAGTTATCCGATGACCTTACTAGCCACAGTTGGGTAAAAGTGCTAAAGAGTTTCAGTGCCGATGACATCTTATGGACAGCTAGATGGAGTGGCTACAACAAAGTCATCTTAACCTGTAGAAACCTTCAGGTCGTCCCTCTAATCGGTATCAGTGGATGTATAGGTTATCATCTAAACTCAGTAGTCCACCAATTCGGTACCATCCAAGACATAGTTTATTGACCATCATTAGAAGCAATCGTGTTTGAATACCAAGACCCAAATCTGCTGGTAGTCGAGAAGTTTGCCAAGCTAGCAAAGGTCAAAGCCCTATGGGAAGCCCGAATCGAGAGCCCCAACGTAGATCTCAGAGACTTGGATGGCGAAGTAGGAAAGCATCAAGCCACTAGGGATTTCGTGATCCACCAGCTATATCAAATAGGAGAAAGGGCATACCGAGTCCTAGATATCACCTAACTTAAGCCAGACAAGGTAGACCTAGAGTTGAGAACCTATTTGGAACAAGTCAGGGCTCGGATGGAGGTATACTTCGAAGCTGCAGACTACAAAAAGGATATCTGAAAGGGCAAATTCAAAGAGTCTGATCAAAGGAACAAGGCCTTGGAACCCAAGCTAAAGTTAAAGGGCTGGAAGTTATCATCAGCGGAAAACCGACGCCTATGCAGTAGAAGAAGAAGAGGACTAGGAAATAGATTAGCATTGTACTTTTGCTTTTTCATGTTTCATGTATTGAACTCTGAGTTTTCAATATTAATAAAATTTCAGTATTATATCATTAATCAATTGTTGGCTCCTTTATTTTAGCATCTGTGTGACACATGCATCATATTTACATACATGCATTAAATTAAGAGAAATGCACGTTAGGTATCAAAGATAACTCTCAAACAACCGAACTCTCCAAGGAGCCCAATTTACCTAACTAACTTAGGAAGAACACTCAGGGGCCAAAAAAGGGAAAGTAATAGAGGGTTAACCTCTAGAATATGAAGAGATCAATTCCTACCTCAACCCGACATTCGAGTATGAACTGAGAGTCAACCTCAAATGACATAAAAAGGGAGATGGAGGACAGGCAAAAGGAGATGGAAAGAAAGCTTTTTCAACAGCTGGTTAATAAGATGAAAACAATAGAGGGGCCTGACGGTTTGGAGCAGGCAGGGATCACTAGCTTACTAGTATATGGGAAGGAGGTGAACTTAGAGAAGTTTAAGACCCTAGAATTTGAAAAATATGATGGCACTCGATGCCCCAAGATGCATTCAAGACTGTACATACGAAAGATGATCAAGTATGCCCAATATGACCAACTTATGATCCAGACCTTCCATGACGGCCTTACAGGACCTGCCCTCATCCGGTATGCACACTTAGACTTCAACCAAGTCAATACTTGGGAAAGGTTCGCTCGGGCATTCTACGATCAATACAAATTCAACAACAAGGTTGCCCCTTCGGTAGTGGACTTAGAAAGTCTTCGAAAGAAACAACACTGAGTTTTTTAAGGAATATGCTTAGCGCTGGAGAGCTTAGGCTGCTAGGGTAATGACCTTAATTTATGAAAAGGAGTTGACATTCTTCTTTGTTAACACTCTAGATAAGACTTACTTCTCACATTTGGTGGGCCAAACGTCATCTAGCTTTGCAAAAGTAGTAACAGTGAGGTGTTGAATCGAGAATGCCATCACATTAGGGAGACTCTCGACATCGAACCCTCTTAGAATCACATCATCACAGAGGCTCCTAGGAGGTAACAAAGTTAAGGAGTCTACTGTCATCATGGTTAACTCCAATAGAGTGGATAAGGTTGGGACCCTCGTGACATTTCAGACTATGAATGCCATAATCCAACAATCACTAATGAATCACACCCAGGCTATTAGGGTCTTAAGGCAATTCACTCCGATACCGATCCCGCTCAGTCAGGTCTTTGCTTAGTTGTGAGCAGATAATTTGATCAGCTTTAAGATCCGAAGTGATCAATATAAGCTAAGGAATTTTGACTCCAGCCTCAAATGTGATTACCATATGGGCTAAGAGGGGCATTCCATAGACAGATGTTGTAGGCTTCGAAACAAAATTCATGATCTGATTGACCCTGGAATAGTGCAATTGGACTTTGTTAACACACCAGCACCCAATGTCAACATTAATCCATTGCCCAACCATAAGCCTACTGTCAATATGATCACATCCGAAGAGTTGGACTCCAAAGAGTTGGACTCAAAAGAGTCCCCAAAATAGCAAAAAGCAACAGTGCAACGGGAAAGTCACTCGTGCCAAGTCTCAAATAAAACCTTTAAATCACAAATCAATAAGAGATGGTTAGTTGGAGACCCAACAGTCGGTACCCTAGGCGAATCGCATGGGGGATTTGAGTATCTTCTGAATTACTCTTTCACACCAACCAAGTATAGGCCACCTAGCGGATGGGGGCTCAAGTTTGAGAATGAAGAAAACCTACCAAAGGAGGGGGAGAGATCCATGAACATGATTAAATCAGACCAAAAGCCGATAGTTGTAAAGTGCTACAAAGGATAATCTATTGAGGTGTAGATTCCAAAGAAGAGATATGTATTCAATGTCCCAATACCCGTAGAGAGGTATAAGGTGGCACCATTTAACTATCGGGCTCTCGATCAAGAAAGACCCCCTATTGTAGGAGGAATCACTCGTTTTGGGAGAATTTATGACCCGAAATACAGGATCTCAACCGAAGAGCACAACATTGAGGTAAGGAAAGAGGACGAAGAGGAGCTCTCTACATTTACAAAGATGGTCAAGGCAAGAGAATACAAAATTATGGAATAGCTCAATAAGGTTCTAGCCCAAATATCACTAATGGGCCTCCTCACAACATCTGAACCTCATAGGGAAGCACTCTTCAAAGTACTCAAACAGATTAAGGTACCAGAGGGTATCGTAATAGAGAAATTGAGCTGTATGGCAAATTTAATCTTCACTATGGACCAGATATCTTTCTCTCCCAAAGAGCTGGGGGAAGACAGAGACCAGCATACGAAACCACTATTCATAGTGGTGAAATGTAATGATACAATCATCACAAGAGTACTCATTAACAATGGATCTTCTCTCAATGCATGCCCTTTGGCCACCCGTGACCTGCTGGGAGTCGATCCAAGCAACATCAAGCCAAGCTCAACAGTGGTTAGGGCCTTCGATGGGTCCAAGAGAGAAATAGTGGGGGAAATCAACTTGCTAGTGGAGATTGGTCCACAAATGTTCCACATCTCCTTCCAAGTCCTCGCCATTCCAAGGTCTTTCAATCTATTATTGGGAAGGCCGTGGATACATACCGCTGGAGCCATACCCTTAAGTCTACATCAGAAGTTCAAGTTCATAGCAAATGGACAGATCATCACTGTGCTAGGAGAGCAAGATTATGCCATCTATAAAGAGACCGCCATACCTTACATCAGGGAAAACGGTTCCGAAGACTTTAGCCTCTAAATATTCAACGAGGTGAACGTGGTAACTAGCAAGGAGGGCCATCAGTTTAAGGAGGGACAGCAAGGGATGTTTGGACTAGGGTACGTTCCTACAGCCCAGGAAAAAGCACAAGCAAGAGGTATTAAAGGCAGAAGGAATGAGAAACTAGGCGATACTCAGATGCGTTTTCCACCCCTCCAACAATCATTCAAGCAAGCAACTACCATTCAAGAGTCAAGGATAAGAGAAACCGACATTAGCAATGAAGGCCTGGCCTCTCGCACATTTGATCAGCACTTGGCTCTTAACAATTGGTTTTGTTATCTTATTAATAGCGCTAGGTCAACTCAAGGATATGGAACAATTATCGAACAAATTTCTATTGTGGTTATTTTTCATATTCAATAAAATTTATTCCTTTTTTTCTTATATATACATACTCTCATTTCACTTTACCCACAGATTCCCTACCATCGAATGTTAGGGACATTTCACACAAGTAAGTAATGAAAACACCGATATCGTTTCCAACACTACTGGGTCAACCGTTGGAGGCAATGTCCTTGACCACGAAATAATACGAGAAAATTGGCAAAAACATGAATAAAGTGGTATTTCAATAGACGAGCTGGTGGAGATAGTAAATCTAGGAAGCATTAAGAAACCCAAGAACCTCAAGATTGGGGCCAATTTGAGTGCCGGACAAAAGCGCGAGATAGTCGAGTTGCTAACCGAATATGCGGATGTATTCACTTGGTCATATGGTGGCATGCCAGGATTAGACCAGTTAATAGTAGTTCACAAGCTTCCCACAAGGGAAGATGTCAAACTTAAAAAACAGAAATTGAGAAAATTTAGGCCTGCCATCTTACTTAAGATTAAAGAGGAAGTAAAAAAAACTACTGGAAGTGGGATTCATTAAGGTTTCTGACTATCCGAAATAGGTAGCGAACATAGTCCTCATTCTAAAAAAGAATGGGAAAATACGGGTATGTGTAGACTTCCGAGACTTGAATCATGCTACGCCAAAAGACAACTTCCCTCTACCTCACATCGATGTCCTGGTAGACAACACCACAGGGAACCATCGCTTTTCATTTATGGACGGTTTCTCAGGATATAATCAAATAAAAGTGGCTGAAGAAGATAAAACTAAGATGCCCTTCATCACAACATGGGGAACTTTCTATTACAAAGTTATGTCCTTTGGTTTGAAAAACACCGGGGCAACGTATTAGAGAGTCATGGTCGCGATACTTCATAACATGATGCATCAAGAAGTCGAAGTATACGTTGACGATATGATAGCCAGGTCTAAGGAAGGAGAAAGCCATGCAGTTATTCTGAGGAAATTGTTCAAGCGATTGAGAAAGTTTCAACTCAAGTTAAATCTAGAAAAGTGCACTTTTGGGGTTACAATAGGCAAGTTGTTAAGGTTTGTCATAAGCCGAGAAGGCATTAAAATTGATCCTGATAAGGTAAAGGCCATACTAAAGTTACCCTCTCCACGTACTATCAAAGAGGTGACAGGTTTGCTGGGAAGGTTGAATTATATAGCCCGTTTCATCTCACAGCTCACAAACAAATGTCATCCACTCTTCCATCTGCTAAAAACGAATGCTGCAATAGAATGAGACAATGAATGTGAAGAAGCATTTAGGACAATAAAAGACTATCTCACAAATCCTCCAGTCTTGATAGTTCCAAAACAAGGAAAACCATTATTCTTATACCTCACGATACTCCTTGAATCCATGGGGTACGTGCTGGGGTAAAATGATGAAGAAGGGAGAAAACATTCCATATATTATCTAAGCAAGAAATTCACAGACGGGGAATAGAGGTATTCGGAAATAGAGAGGACTTGCTGTGCTCTGATTTGGGTCATGCATCGATTGAGGCAATACACCCTTTACTATCCCAGTGAGTTGCTAACAAGACACGATCCTCTTAAGTACTTGGCAGAGAAGCCCGTTTTGTTAGGGAGAATCTCTAAATGACAAATGCTCTTATCACAATTCAATATCACATACATAAATCAAAACTCGATAAAAGGGCAATCTTTAGCCGATCAGTTGGCAAAACACCTAGTTGAGGGAGATCCCTAAGAATCACAAGCCCAATTCTTTGATGAAAATATATTAACAGCAGAAGGCAAACCAATAGAAGACTACGGGATAGAACAAAACCCTAGATGGAAGATGTTTTTTGACAAAGCTGCCAATGTATTTAGTTGTGGGATCAGGGTAGTGTTGATATCACTAGAAGGAACACAATTCCCTTTAGCCTCAAGACTCACATTTCCATATACTAATAATATCGTAGAATATAAGGCTTGCATACTCGACCTCAAAACGGCTTGCCACATGAAAATCCGTGAATTAGAAATGTATAGAGATTCTTCACTCATCATATTACAGACAAGAGGGGAATACAAAACTAAAGACCCCAAATTGGTGCCATACCATCAGTTAATCGATAAATTCAAAGCAATCACCTTCACATTCATCCCAAGAACTCAAAATCAGTTTGCAAATCCACTTGCTACACTAGCATCTATAATTCAGATAATCGGGGGAATCGAAATCCAGCCAATGAAAATAGAAATCGAAAATCGGCTTGCCTACTGTTTGGTATTTGAAAAAGCACAAGATAATAAGCCTCGGTATCATGATATCAAAACTTTTCTCTAAGAAAGCAAATACCTTGAAATGGCTAGCAAAAATGACCAAAGAACACTTAGAAGGTTAGCAAGTCATTTCTTATTAAATGGGCCTTTGCTTTACAAAAGATCACCTGGTACCACCTTGTTAAGATGTGTGGATAGAAATGAAGCGTGTGAATTGATGAAAGAAGTGCATGAAGGAGTATGTGGACTTCACATGAATGGCTACATGTTGGCTCGAAAAATCATGAGATTGAGATACTATTGGCTAACCATGGAATTAGATTGTATCAAATATGTCAAGTATTGTCACTTGTGTCAAGTATATGCAAACCGAATAAATGCCCCGCCTAAAGAACTTTATTCATTGTCTGCACCATGGCCTTTCTCCATATGGGGAATTGACATCATCGGCCCAATCACTCCAATAGCATCCAATGACCATAGATTTATACTGGTAGCCATTGATTACTTCACTAAGTGGGTGAAAGCTTCATCATATGCTAGTGTCATAAAATGGGTAATAGTTTGATTCCTGAAGAGGGACATAATAGCTCGATATGGAGTTTCTGAGTCAATTATCACCAACAATGGTACCCACCTCAACAACAAGTCGATAACAGACTTGTGTCGACAATTCCCTATAGACCATAGAAATTCAACTTCCTATCAACCTCAAATGAATGGGGCAGTGGAAGCAGCCAACAAGAATATCAAAAGAATCATCAAAAAGATGACAATCACTTACAAAGATTGGCACAAGATGCTGCCATTCACCCTCATGGCTTACAGAACCTCAATTAGAACATCTATTGGAGTTACCCCATATTCTCGTATATGGTATTGAGGCAGTCCTACCAGTTGAAGTCGAAATACTATCCTTCAAAATTCTATCAGAAGCGCTGTTAGATGAATTGGATTAGGTAAAGAAGAGGCTTGATTAGTTGAATTTGATTGATGAAAAAAGACTCACTACGTTATGTTACAGCCAGTGTTAATAACAAAGGATGGCCCAAGCATTTAACAAGAAAATGAGGCTTCGATATTTTAAAGAAGGAGATCTAGTGCTAAAGAAAGTTCTCCCGAATGCTCAAGATTCTAGAGGGAAGTTTACCTCAAACTATCAGGGCCCATATGTTGTAAAGAAAGTATTGTCAGGAGCTTCTTTGATTGTAACTCAAATGGATGGTCCGGAATTGAGAGACCCCATTAATACAGGTGTTGTTAAGATGTACTATCCTTAGGCAAGAAGATTCAAATTTTGCCAATGTTTATGAATACTAATATTCAGTACAAGTTTCATTGAGTCTAGTTTTCATTTCTTTTATAAGCAAAGTTAATGTCTCTGAATGATCGATAACTCCAACCAATTCTCATTAAAATAAACATTCCTAAACACATTACCCATCACTTCACCAATGAATAATAAACATTGAAATGATAATGAATCTTAATAAATTTTGTGATATAATTCTACCTACTTTTGAGCATTAAACCTAGTACACTAATAGGATAATGCCACAATCACAAGAGCCATGCGCATAAAAAAGGAGGCACATCAAGACCCCAGCCCTATTTTGAACCGAGAGCAACTAAATGAGAAGCAAACTAGCACGAAGTTTCGATTGTTTGGTTGCTATCTGCGATAAATTGGTAAGCATCTTAGAATAAATAACCATCATTCACATATCATAAAACATCTCTTATCAAATCATTTGACCCATTTGTTAGAGGCATTTTCAAAAGTATAGGTTAGTCAGCCCACAATGGGGTACTTTCCTAAACATCCTCTCTTAAGGTCAACCCGTAAGGGTACCTTTCGAGACATTTCTTCCTTAGGGTCGCGAGTCTAAGAAGACGCTTCCCACCATAAGTTAGTCAGCCTACAATGGGGAACTTTCCTAAACATCTTCTCTTAGGGTCAGCCTGTAGGGGCACCTTTCGAAACATTTCTTCCATAGGATTGCAAGTCTAAGGAGACGCTTCTCACTATCGGTTAGTTAACCCACAATAGGGCACTTTCCTAAAAAATCCTTTCTCAATGTTAGGCCGTAGGGGGACCTTTTAAGACCTTTATTCTCGCTATAGGTTAGTCAGCCTATAGAGGAGCACTTTCCTAAACACCCTTTTTCAAGGTTAGCTCATAAGAGCACCTTTTGAGATACCTATTTTTCAGGATTGCAAGTCTAAGGAGACACTTCTCGCTATAGGTTAGTTAGCCCACAATAGGGCACTTTCCTAAATATCCTTTCTCAAGGTCAGCCCATAGGGGTACCTTTCGAGACATTTCTTCTCGCTATAGGTTAGTCAGCCCATAGAGGGATACTTTCCTAAACACCCTTTCTCAAGGTTAGCTCATAGGAGCACTTTTCGAATCTATCAATTAGTTAGCCCATAGGAGCACTTTTCAAATTTGTTGATATCGATTAGTCAGCTAATGAGAGCACTCTTTGAAGGTCGTTCTTCCCAAACAGTCGCTAGTATAGCCGACACTTCTGTTGACAGGTGGCTGGCTCATAAGAGCGCTTCCTGAAATAATCTTCTCTTTAGGGTTACTAGTTTGATAGGATGTTTCCTATTATCAACTATTCCACTCACAATAACATACTCCTAAACAATCCGTAAGATGTTTCTTATCGTCGATTAGTCAGCCCATCGAGCACTTTTCGGGATGATACATTACTTTAGATTGTTAGGTTGTTAAGATCATTCCCTAAGCAATGCCAATCATCATAAAGCACTCGTAGGATTATTAGCTCATAGTGCATTTTCCTACTAAAGACCAAATTCTAGATAACTAGCTAAACTAAGGCATTATCTTTTCAGTCTAAAGGCCAAAAATGGCATCTTTTTTTTTGTCTTTGTAGTTAAGTTTTCCAAACTATACCACAAAGAGGGGTAGCTGTAAACACCACGTTTTTTACCCTAATAATTAATAATGGTCAATTTTCAATTTTTTCATTTTTTTTACAATTTTTCTTCTAATTTAGCAAAAATAGGAAAAATATTCAAAAAATAAAATAAATGGGGCAAATATATCAATTTTGGAAAATGATTGTAGAAATAATAAGAAAATGAGTTAAATAATTTTTACAAATTTTTGGAATTTTAAAATAATACAGAAATAATAAAAATTGCATTGGTTATATATCATTTGCGTAAATAAAAAAAATGAGTAAGTAGGCTAGCCCAACTGGTCTGAGCCATGGCCTTGTGCGTGCGGGGAAGGGGTTAGGTCGCTGGTTCGAAATGCGAGAGAAGTAGATTCCGCGTTTTACAATTTTTTTCTTACCTAGGACACGTGTTAGCAGCCGATTAGACGACACGACGCACACGTCGGGTACGTGGTCTTCTTCTTCTTCGTCCGAGATCGTCGCCAGCAAGGAAAAGAAATGGAATTTAGCCATTTTGATTCGATTTTTTTACACAAATCCACTAAATCTCTCACTAAAACAAGATAAACATCATCCAAATGAAATCAAATCACAACAAAATCCAAGATTTACACGAATCAAAGGCAAATCAAAGGAGGGTTTCAACCGCAAATTCGATTCATCCCAATCAGAGGAAATCTGAGCTTATTCAACTCGATTTCTTGTGCCTACAAATAGAGCATGATGTGGGGAAGCCAAAGCACGGATCAAAAGGGAGAAAAAGAGAGAAAATAAGAGAGATTGAAGTCTCATCGAAGTTCTTCAAGCCACGACCGCCAACCAAGCTTCGAACCACGACTAAGAGGTGTTTTTGGAGAAATCTACCACCACCATTGGATTCCACACCCTCGAAAAGCTAGGAAGCAACTTCTCAAACTCCTTGAAAGTCGCCGAAACGCTACCACTAAAGACCTCCAGCCGCCGTGCTCAATCTGACCTGATCGACCTGACCCGTGCATCGTATCTGGATCCAAGTAAGTCAGATTTTCCTTTTTTTATTATATTTTATTTATTTATTTGTTTAGTTATTTACAATTCAAAAAGAAAAAAAAGAAAAAAATATATATTAGGAAAAATGATAGAATTTAAATTTTTTATGTTTAGTTTAAGGTAGGTAAAATAATAAAAATAAAAAAATTAATTAATTAATTAATTAAAGAAATAAAAAATAAAAAATACAAATAAATAAATAAAAATAAAAATAATATTAGAGGTAGGTTAATAATAGGGAAATAAAAAATTTATTTTTATCACTTAGAAAAATCATTTCTTAAATAAATCCAAAATTGGTTTTTCCTCAAATTAATTTTTTTCAAAAAACATAAAATAATCAAGCTTAGGCTTAGATTTTTTCCAAAAAAATAAATATTAAAAGGATAAAAACATAAATCAGAGGTAATTTCATAATTAAAATTAACAAACCCACTAAAGTTTTTCATGAAAAGCAAATTACGACTTGTTTAATCCTAAATAGCAGGTACAAAGGCACCTGTTTGGGGCAACTCTAAAAAGAATAAAAAATCATTTTCCTATATTACAATAATTTGTTTTTAATCAATAAGCAAAAATACAACAAAACAATAACAAAAATAAAATAAAAACAAAATAAATAACAATAAAAGACATTAGGATAGGGTCTAGATTTCAGAAAAATAAGGTAGTAACTTTAAGGTTTTAATAGGTTAGCCCCCCGAGTCTAGTAACTCTGGTTTTCCCTTTCCACTTTCACACAAATGAAAAGAGGAAATCTTGTTGACTAGTTATCCAAATTAGGATTAATATGCTCAATTAGTCCTAATTCAATAATCTTTCCCAACTTTAGTTGGGTGGCGACTCTAACATAAGATGAAATTCCTAGTTCAAGTCGAGGATTTATATTAGATGAGCATAAGGTTTAGCATAAATTGAATTAGGAATGAAAATGAAAAAATAAAAAATTAGACTCGATAGCCTCTAAGTCGAGAATCTCTAGTTTTTTTTTTCTTTTCTAAAAAAAAAGGGGAGATTTCGTCAACTAGTTGTTTGGATTAGAATTGATCCACTCAATTAATTCTAATTCAATAATTTTCCCAACTTCAGTTGGGTGGCGACTCCAAATAAATAAAATTCTTAGTTCAAGTCGAGGATTCATATAGGATGAGCATAGGGTACAATATGAATCGAATTAGAGAAATAATATAAAATTTAAAAATTAGACTTGACAAAGATAACATTAGATGTCTAGGCTCATTTATTTAAAATAATCTTCCACTGCTAGATCTAGAGGTTTGATTCTTATCATCTCCTCGGGCCTCTAAAAGATTTTAAGGATTTGTCCTCAAATCTAAGAGGTCTTTTCCTAGACTGAAATTCCTTGTTTGCATGTGCGTGTTACCCTGGAGTCTTGAGTAGCCATTAGTTTTACTAATCTGTTCTTGGAATATGTGTACCTTGGTTGGAGACATAGGAGTTAAGACAACCTGTGCACCATCTTTCTAAAACATATAAGTGTTTCTAAACCCATCATGTAGTACCTTCCTGTCAAACAACCAAAGCCTACCTAGTAGTGTATGAAAGGCACACATACGAAGAGTATCATAGACAATTTCATCATTGTATCTATCTCCTATGCTGAATGGCACCTTAGCCTTTTGTATAACATGCAGACTATCCCTTCATTCAGCCAATGTAATTTATAAAGATGTGGATGTGGACTAATGACTAGTTGCAATCTATTTACTAATGCAGCAGCTATGACATTAGTGCATCTACCACCATCAATGAAAAGAACATACAAGTTGCCTAGAACCCGATAAGGCATATGGAATAGGTTCTCCTTCTATATGTCCCTAACGTCTAGAGATATAGTCATGACCCTGCGTAACACATTAATAGACAAATATTTTATCATTTCCCTTGTCTTCATATGTCTTAGCATCAGGATCATCATAGTACTCCTATAGTACTATTGATAAGTCTGTAGGCTCAACTGCTTCTTCTTAACCATCCTCACTATTTCCTTCCATGATAGTCATGACTCTTTTGTTGGGACACTGAGCAGCCATGTGTCCAAAATTCATGCATTTGAAGCACTTTATTTAATGCATTTTTCCACCGGTTGTCCCTAGCACTATTTTTCTAAAATTAGCTCCAATAACCTCTTTTCCTTTTCCTGAAATCTCCCCCTCCCTATCAGTATTAAAGGTACTCTTATCTATAGTCTTATCATGCCCCCCCTATTCCTTTTTGTTCTCCCATCTAACCATCTAGCTCATGAGGTTTAGTAGAAGTTCCATACCTATTACTCGTTGCTCAAAAAGGGTTGGATCACCTCTGTCTCTCCACTTTCAAGGCTAATTAGATATCCTCATCAAGTGTGTTATACCTTTGGTGCTCCATGATGCAGGCAATTTCATACTTTAACCCTAACACAAATCGTGTTAGGGTTTGTTCAAGAGGTTAAACTGACCTACATCTAATCATCAAGGTCTCGAACTCCTGTATATACTCATCAACTGTTTTACCTTCCTAACTCAGTGTTTGGAGACGCATAAACATCTCATGCCTATAATGCTTAGGTATAAACCTTTTTCTCAATACCCGTTTCATTTCCTACTAGTTATGTATGCCAGCCTCACCATCTCTTCGTCTACTAATCACAAGATTTTTCCACCCTAAGGCAGCATAGCCTGTGAATTCCATAGCTATAAGAAGAACTCGAGTGTGATCATCAATCTTATAGCACTCGAATAGGCCCTCAACCTTATCTTCCTAATCTAAATAATCATCTACAAAACCCCTGCTATCAAATGAAGGCATCTGCAATTTCACATACTTTAATCCTCAAGGTGGTCTGAACTCCTGGTTTGGGTAAGGCTCATTCTCAAAATTATCATCTCTTTCCTCCTTTAGAGCATGATAATCTCCCTCCATTCTCCTGCCCCTATTACCTCCAACAGCTCCTTACTTGTGAACATTCTAAGGGATTACTCGAGGTGGGGATGCTTGAGGATTTGCTATGAGTGGTTGTGGCATCGTCATTCAATCTACCCGTGTTGCTAATGTAGCAACAATAGTGGTGAGATCCTGCAACTATTCCTCTAATGTTCTTCCACCTGCAGCTTGACGACCTTAGCCGCCACCAACCTGACTATTGGCCTCATCACCAATTCCCCCATTCACACTACCATTCGATATGGCTGTTGAATTTATCTTTTGACACAGAAGAACAACTCAATACAACTACAATACACTTTCACGTTAACTATAACACACAACACCCCTTCGAACTTACAACAACACTCCACGATACACACTCTCCTATGGTTTAACACACTACTAAGGTAACATGCACACTACGGCTTCACACATACATTCCCACACTTCAACACACAACCACACAACACACACACCACGGCATCACACACTCACTCCTACACTTCAATACACAACCACACAACACACACACTATGACCTCTCTCACACACTCATAGTGTAACATACAACCATTATAACACACTTCACACCACACTTACACTCATGATGCACAAGCCTCAATCATAACACCACATCAATACATCTCAACAACAACATATACCTCACACCACACTTTCACTCACAGTACAACATACCACTTCTACGGTCCAATTACATACCACAACAGCACAATGCGAATGGAAGCAAATATGGACACTTCTCCAAATGGCAAGCAATTGATTCCAACTAGTTAAAGTGCATTTAAAATGATCAATACACAACAACTCCACAAGTAATGATTGAGTTTGAATTCAAAATGTTTCCTAGTCTCCATGGCAAGATGAGTAAATCTGAAAATGCACACTCCCACTTTCGAAATTTACAAGGAAACAACAAGGCACTAATCAACAACAACTTCAAATTATAGAATTCAAATTTAAAGAACTTCCCCTTTTTCCATACATAATCAACTCATGGCAAAGGATTGCAATTTAATTTCTACACTTCAATTGGAAATCACACAAGCAATTCAAGGTACAATTCAACACAAGAATTTAATTTTCACTTCACACAATTCAATTTCGGAATGAAGGATTAAGAACCCTAAATCCTAATTTGTGAATAACAAAATTTCCCTTCTCTAAACCTTACCCTGATACCAAATTATGATGTGCTTCACTTGTAATTGTAATATATAGAAAGGATGACACAATAAAGAACAAAATTCCAATCAAATTGGGTGTGACCCTAACTTGAAAATGGAATCTTAAAAGGCATGTTCAAGAACACATATAACAATTCCAATCACACACTAGATATGAAACACTAGCAATAATTGAAAACAACTTAAGAATGATTGATATAACTCGAAATAATCCTTTAGCCAACTCGCCATAATTTCAAAGTGAAATTAATAAGAGTGGAAATGCGTGAGGAAGGAGCTCTCCCATAGCACAAAAATCAAATTTCTAATGTTTAAAAAGTCCTTTACAAACCCTACTTTACAAATATTTATAATTGTTCTAAATAAGGCAAATTTAACAAAAGAAAATACAAATAAAAACAATATATGTGGCCAATTTCTAACACCTCTATGGAGCAATGTAGGACTGGTTCTTCTTTTGATAAAATGCAAATGAAATGAAGGTCGGTTCCACTTGTCTTTGTAGGTTCAATTTGGTTTATAATGGACCGTGGTCCAATCACAAACCAATTTCCATTGTGCTTAGTCATCTTCTTACAAAAATCGACAAAATGTACCTGCTACAATGTAAAGACAAATTATTATAAGATAAATGAAGATAACATGTGGACGTTTGGGCTCATTTGTTTAAAATAGGCTTCCCACTACTGGATCCAGTGGTTTGATTCCCATCATAACTAGATCACAAAATATCAACAACTTCATTGAATGATAAATTAGCAATTACACTTTCATTTTGGGGTTCATCATACTTAGGTACAAAAGAAAATTAAACTAACATTATGTTGAAATTAAAAACAAAAATATAAAAATAATGCATAAAGGAAAAATCAATAATTTGATAACAATAATAAAATTATATAATTACTATATTGCTAACTCTAAAACTCTACCAAAACTTGGACTCTACCCCTTTTATATTAATTAAATGCATTCCATTTAGAAAAGTTATAGTTTCTTAAAGTAGAATTGAAATCTTCATAAGTGAGGAAACTAAGCTTTAGTAGATAAAAATTTACACTTTCACAAATTAGGAAACTTGACTTCATAAGAAGGAGAGTGAATCTTCTAAAATAAGTATACTTCAGGAAAGTAATTTTCAGCTTTTGTGATTAATTTGGAAAGTGACATCTTCACTTGAAACAGTAGCATAGTCGTGCAAATGCCCATGTAACTCTTGTCATGAAATTTCTTGAAAATCTTCAAAGCCATACCTCGACATAGCCTCTAACACAGGCATGTTTGTGCTTATGTACCTTTGCACATAGGGTTGCAAATGAGCTGAGCTACTCGTGCTCAATTGGTAAACGAGTCGAGCTTAAGCTCAAAATAAAGCTTATTTATTTAAACAAGTTAAGCTCAAGTTTTTATTTAGACTCACAAGCTAGCTCAAGAGTAAGCTTGTCTATATTATTAACAACTTAGCTCATGAGCTTGCGAGTAAGCTTGTTTATATCAACAATGGTTTAGCTTGTAAACAACTTTGTGAGCAGGCTTACAAACAAGCATATGAGTAGGTTTTTGTTTATATTATTAATAAGGCAGCTTGCTAATAGGCTTGTGAGTAGACTCCCATTTATATTATTAACAAATTGACTCATTAATAGGCTTGTGAGCATAATCTCACTTATATCGTTAATAAATAGGCTTGTAAATAGGCTCATTTATTTAAATAAACTCCATCTTAGGCTCTTTTATTTAAATGAACTCAAGTTCAGGCTCATTTAGATAAATAAGCATAGGCTTGTTAACTCATTTATCTGAACAAGTTGAGCTCAAGCTTTAACTTCCTCAATGAGCTTGAACTCGAGCCTATAATTTTCAAGCTTAGTAAAACTCAGCTCGACTTAAGCTCTATAATTTTCTAACGAGCTAAGCTCGAGCTTTAAAAAGCTTAACTCAACTTGGCTCATTTGTAGCCTTACTTGAATAGCTCTAGGTAGAGCCTTCCTTCAAGCTTTTCTAAGATGTTCTTAACATGGCCATCAACATAGTCATGTTGAGGACCATTTAATCATTCCAACTCCATAACTTCATCATTTTCGATTTGATTTACGTGCAAATTACATAACTTTGCTCATTTTTACCAAAGTTGCTTTTCAAAGACATGAAATCAAAATAAAAGCTAATTAGGTGAATATCCATTCAAATATGCTTAGAGGTTGAACCAAAACTATATGAAAATTAATAATTAATAAGTGTTGAAAAACACTTATCAAACTTCCTTATACTCTTTGCTTACCTCAAGCAAAGATAAAAATAAAAACTAAGGGCAAGAATAGTCCACCAAGTAATTTACTATAAATAATAATCACTAAATTCACACCTGAATAATTTACATTCGTCATAAAATAAAAGTGTTAATAGTCTTTAAACATACCCTCAACCAATCATATACAATGTACCATAAATACTAAATATTAGAATTTAACAACTAATCTATGTAATATTAAAGTTCACATTACCATTTAGACAAAGATTTATAGATCCAAGATTGTACTAAACATCATTTAATTAAGAAAAAGTAATTTAAATTTTTGTCCACTTAACTAAAATGTATACTTCCTCTTTTCCATCTCTCCGAGTACCATAATGTCAATCAAAAGCTTATTATATCAACCCTTTGAAAGCTCTTTCTTGTTTTTATTTTAACTAGGATTTTTTTTTAATATTAAAAATATGGAGTAATTTCATTGATTAGTAAGTCTTAAACTAAATGATCTTAGGTTACTAGGTTTTAAGATACTACTTTGAACATCCATTAACTCTATTACTTATTTATTTTTATCAAGTTCAATTTTCTCAGATTTTTCTCTTGACTCAAGTGGCAAGCTTTAGATCAATGATCTTGAGCTCGTTACTCAAGTTAATAGTTTTTATCCCTTAAAGGGCACATTGCAGGCTTAATTGCTTAAGTCAATAAGCCCACTACTAAACTTTATTTATTCATTTATTTAATTTTAACTCTCAGCTATTTATTTTTTGTTAGAAAAATCTTCAAGGGATAAATTTCATTAATTCATTTATTTAAGATCATAGTACTCATAAAAACTTCTAAGAGATAGGCATATATCAAGTAAGCTTAAAAACTGAATTTCTAATTCCTAACTAATGAGATTGTTCCAATCTAGAGTTTCAAAATACTAAGCTTAAATAACATGTGATGTGCTGAAATATAAGAAGGAATCATAACAAATATTGATATTCCAAAAGATAAATTACAATACCCACAAATTGGATAACCTAGACATCATGTAACAACATCCAATTCCTTACCAGATGTAATACACTAGTAGAAGATAGATCAAGCGCGGTTTTGTTGATATAACACACAACAATTCCTAGCTTTAACTCACTACAATCAAGGATTGATAAGAGTTGTGAGAATAAGGAGAAGACTCACTCATGTATAATGTAGAAAAACTGCCCCAAAAGCTATCTTTTTGTGTTCTCTTATAAAGTATTTATAGTAGCCCTCTATAAGAAACAAACATGGACTAAAAATATAAAAGAACTACAAAGTAAACCGGCCAATAATGTGTAAGCCATCTAGGAACAAGCCATCAGCCTAAGTATGTGCTTCATCCTGTTATTATTCCTAAGTACTAATAAATTTATCCGATTAAAAGTAAAACAATCATATAAGAAGAATGAAGATACTATGTGAGTTTCTTTGGATTCCATTTGGTCAAGTAGGAGACTCTGTAGTCTTTTGGTTTTAGCTTGGGTAATGGGTCCTATTACTGAAATGGTTTGATTCCCATCATCTCCTCGGGCCTATGGAAGATTTGCCCTCAAATCTAATGGGTCTTCAGGAAGATTCTTTAGTAGGTAAGGTGACAAATTTGCAACATTAAATATAGTAGAAACACCGTATTCTCTTGGTAACTCCAACCTGTAAGCATTGTTGTTGATGCGCTTCAAAATCTTGAATAGTCCATCTAATTTAGGTGAAAGTTTCTATGATTTCTTTTGAGGAAACTAATCCTTACTGAGATGATTCTAAACCAAGTAACCTGGATTGAAAATCTTAGCCTTCTACCATTTGTTACTTTAAAGTTACTACTGCTCTTAAGTTTTCATAAGGTGTTTAGATGCCTTCTGATGAAGCTTTTGAATCTCCTAGGAATGCTCCACTCCACTCAAAATTTCTTCCTTTACTGCTAGTTTAGCTATTAAATCCAATGGAAGTATAGGATTATAGTAATACATAACTTCAAAGGGGGACTTACCAATTGAACTATGAGTCGACCTATTGTAAGCAAACTCAACAATATGGAGACACAAGTCCTAATCAGGAAGATTCTTGCCAACCATTTCTCTCAATAAGGCATTAAGAGTACGGTTGATAATCTTTATATGACCATCTATCTGAGGGTGACAAGATATACTATGCATGAGCTTAGTACCAAGTCACTTCCAAAGTGTCTTCTAGAAGAAGCTGAGAAACTTAATGTCTCTATTAGACACTATGCTATGGGGAACATCATGTAATCTTACAATTTCCTACAAAAAAAAGTTAGCAATAAAAAGTGCATCAACTGTTTTATGACAAGGTATGAAGTAGGACATTTTACTAAAGTGGTCGATGACGACCATGATGGAGTCTTTGCCTCTTTATGTCCTGGGAAGACTCAAGACAAAGTCTATACTGATATCAATCAATGGTTGTGAGGGTAGAGGTAAAGGCATATATTCAACTTAAGCTTCCTCCTTTCCCTTCGCCTTCTTATAAACCCCAAATCTCTCCAAAACCTTATGTACATCTTTCAACATACCTCTTTAATAAAAATGTTCTTTTAACAGTTCTAAGGTCCTCTTCTCACCAAAGTGTCCTCATAATCCTCTAGCATGAGCCTCCCATACCAAAAATTCCTTTATAGACCCATAGGGTATACATAACTTTCCTACTCTATACAGTAATTCATCTATCATATAATAACCATCTGCTACATTTCCTCTAGAACACCGCTCAACAATTAATTTATGGTGATTATCATGAACATATTGTTCTTTCATTAATTCAAACCTAAGAAACTTTGATTGAAGAGAAGTAGTAAGTATATACTTGCATGATAACACATTAGCTACAATATTTGTACTCCCCTTTTTGTACTTAATCATATAAGCGAAGCTCTCTAGAAATTCCATCCATTTTGTTTAACATTTAGACAAATGTTGTTGGCCTTTAAAGTGCTTCAAAGATTCATGATATGTATAGATAATAAACTCCTTAGGGTGGAGATGGTGCTACCACAACATCAATGCAACCACTATGAAATAAAACTCCTTATCATACACTAAATAGTTCAAAGGTGGACCATTCAGTTTCTCACTAAAAAATGTAATGGGTCTTCTATACTGCATCAACACTACACCATAGCCACTCTTGAGGCATCACACTTCTACTCAAAAGTTTTATCAAAATCTAGCAATGCTAACATTGGAGCACTAGTCAACCTCACCTTAATCTCTTCAAAACTCTCTTAAGCCTAATCTCCCCACACAAAAGGAACATTCTTCTTAGTTAATTCAATTAGTGGATTCACAATGCTGCTAAACTTTCTGAAAAACCTTCTATAAAAAGAAGCAAACCATGGAAACTCCTCACATTAGTTGTTGATTATGGCATTAGCTACTCCACGATGGCTTTAATTTTCTCTTCATCAACCTTTACACTAGAACTAGTTATAATAAAGCTAAGAAATGTTACCTGTAACTGATAGAATGAGCAATTCTTATGATTCCCATGTAACCTTTGATCTTGCAATTCTGAAAAGATTGTTGTAAATGCTCAACATGACTATCTAGGTCTCTATTGAAAATAAGGATGTCATCAAAATATATGATAACAAATGTTTGCAAAAATTCTTTCATGACATGATCCACAAGTCGCGTGAAAGTATTAAGGGCATTAATCAATCCAAATGGCATTACCATCCACTCATATAAACCATGTTGTGTCTTAAAAGTGATCTTCCACTCATCTCTAGCCCTCATACTAATTTGGTGATATCCGCTCTTAAGGTTAACCTTAGAGAACACTTATGCACCATTCAGTTCATCTAGCATATCATGAAGTCTAAGAATGAGGTATCTATATTTGATGGTAATTTAATTGATGGCTCTACTGTTAATGCACATACACCATGTACCATCCTTCTTCGAAACAAGAAGTGCAGGAACAACATAAGGACTAGAACTGATAGGAATCAAAATCCTACAAGACCTATTATTAGGGCAAGAACTAAAGGATTTCAAATCTTGACGATGAGGGTCCTTTTTGAGCAAATCGACCTTCAAATTATTTGTTTACTAACCTCTTTTCTATTATTTATGTATTGTATATTCCAACAGGTATACTTATCATACTTTACAAGTTCGTGGACAAACTCACTAAGACTCAACTTATGGGTTATCCATGGACTAACCTAAACCAAAGATGAGTTAGATCGACGAGTTGATTTAAAGACCCGACATGTTGAGGAATATTTTTTTTTGTTTGTTATTTTCTTGGAACAATTTATGTTGTAAGTTTTTTGGACACTTTTATTTGGTTGTAATTTGTGTTTTAGGACCGGCCACCCTATAGTGGCATAGTTGTAATTTTTGGAGTGTTTTTACCATAATAGGAGCAAGTATAAATACTTGCTAACTAGGGTTTTAGAGGGACATTACATTTGAATTCAAAATATACACTGTGTGGCTATAAGAGACATCTCTTGCAAGCTTCTACTCTTATCAATTTCAATTGTGGAATTGTGGCAAGTTGGCTTAGGAATCCTTGTGAATTATATCAAGGTTATTTCTAAGTTGCATCCAATTATATCTAGTGAGTAATATCTAGTTTGTGATTGGATTGGTACATTTTGTTTTTAGTTCATGTAATTAAGGTTCCTTTAGTCAATATATGGTTGGAAAGTGTACTTTGTGCTTTAGATTTTAGGCACATCAAGTACTCTCTATTATAAAGCCCCTTTCTACCAGTTTATTTACCTGTCGCTTAAACTCTTTAGCATCCTCAAGATTCATGTGATATGTAGGCCAGTTTGTTTAGACTGACCCAAGCTATAAATCAATAGCATGCTCAATGCCTTTCATTGGTGGTAATCCCTTAGGTAACTCGTCAAGGAATATATCCATGTACTCGTATAGCACTTGTTTCATAATAGGAGGTAACTGTTCTTGCCTATCAACCTCTAACACATATTTCATCTGCAATAAATGCACTAGTCTCTCTTCCTAAATTACCTCTTCTAACTCTTTTTGTCTAATCAGTAAGGTATTCTTTTTGGTGGTTTTATTGATCAATCTCTGTGCCTCTTATACTTCAGTTGGTGACATGAGATTCAAAATAGTTCGCTTATCATCCCTTTAGAACACATAGGTGTTCCTAAACCCATCATGCAATACTATCCTATCATATAACCACGACCTAATAAGCAGTATGTGTGATGCGCACATAGGAAGAATATCACAAACAATCTCATCATGGTATCTCTCTCCTATGTTGATTGGAACTTTAGCCCTTTGAGTAACATGAAGACTACCTTGTTCACTCAACTAATGCAGCTTATATGGCTTAAGGTATGGAGTAGTGACTAGTTTCAATTTATTAACTAATGAAGTAGCCACTATATTAGTGCAACTACCACCATCAATAATAAGAGCATAAGGTTACCTTGGACCCAATAAGAAATATGGCATAGGTTCTCCCTTTGTTCTTCTTCATTAGTAGAAAAACTAGTCATCACCTTATGTAATACATTGATAGCCAAGTGTTGATCATTCCCTCTATCTCCATGCACCTTAGCATCTACATCCCCATGATACTCATCTAATACTATTGACAAATATGTTGGCTCATCCATCTCTTACTTGTCATCCTCACTCTCCACCTCCATAGCAATCATCACCCTTTAGTTTGGATATTGAGCAGCCATATGTCCAAAACCCAAGCATTTAAAGTATTTGATTTGATGAGTCTTTCCTCCTGATGAATTGGCTGCTATCTACTTATTTTTAGTCTTAACAATTGCCTTCCCTTTTCAAGAAAAATCTTTCTCCCCTTTAACATCTGTCTAAAACCCTTTGGTTCTTTTCCATATTCTTACCATATCCCCCTTTATCAACATTCTTGCTATTTGAAACATACAACTTATTAGAGGATCCATACTTGTCACTTGCTGTTCTATAAGGATTAGAATGCCTCTACCTCTCAACCTTCAAGGCTAGCTAGATGGCTTCATCAAGGGTGTCATATCGTTGCAACTCCATAATCTAAGCAATCTCATATTTTAGGCCTAACACAAATCATGCCATCTTAATAGCTCCACATCAAATCATTAATGTTTTAAATTCATAAACATACTTGTCCACAGATTTGCCTCCCTATCTTAATGTCTGGAGACACATGAATATCTCCCACTTATAATGCTTTAGGATAAATCTCTTCCTCATAACCTACTTCATCTCCTATTAAGTATGGATATCAACATCACCATCTCTCCTCCTACTAGCCACAATGTTTTTTCCTCTAAAGTAGCATAGCCTATAAACTTTACTACTGCCAAATGTACTCGGGTATTGTCATTAATTTCATAGCATTCAAAAAGCCCTTCCACCTTATCCTCCCAATTAAGGTAATCCTCTATAGATCCTCTTCCAGTAAATGAAGGAATTTGTAATTTCATATACTCTAAACCCCTAGGTGGCTTGAACTCATGCTTATGATAGAATTCATCTTCAAAATTATCATCCCTTCCTTCTAGGTAGGCATGGTAATTTCCTCCAAATTGCCGTCCCCTATTACCTTCTAATGCTCCTTCCCTATAAGCATCATTAATGGCTATATGAGGTGGGGGTGTTGGTAGATTTTCCATTAGCTATTGTAGAAGTGTTATCTTATCAACCTATGTGGCTAGATTAGCAACAATGGTAGTTCGATCTTATAATTGTTCTTCTAAGTTTACCCTACCACTTGTAGCATGGCATCCTTAATCTCCTCCTCCAACCTGACTGTCAGCTTCATCCCTATTTCCTCCATTCATACTATCATTCGACATAATTGTTAAATTATAGTGTTAACACAAATGTCTCAAATCACGGTCACACACACCACAACACAACCTAATATCAACCTTCATTCAATTTCTAAATCAATATTAGGCAATTCACAACATAAACCAAAATCTCAACCTTTTGCTCAATTTCAAATCCGAAATCACACAACTACAACACATATACTCTAAATTCAATCTTAATCAATTTCAATTCACAATAAACAACCCATGGCACATACTTAATCTCACTCTACAATCACATAACCATGGTACACCCGTGACATAATCCATGGCATAAACCCTAATTTTAACCTTTGTTCAATTTCAATTCACAATAATCAATTAACCCATGGTACAAATCACACAATAACCTGTTTTCAATTCACAGTCAAGTAATTCATGGTACTCATGGCACAAACCTTAATTTTTCATTTCCCAATCAAGCAACCTACATTACAAGCCCTTCTCTAAACCTTGCTTTGATACCAAAATTATGATGTGCCAAAATATAAGAAGGAATCACAACAAATATTGATATTCCAAAAGATAAATTGCAATACCCACAAATTGGATAACTTAGATATCATGCAACAACATCCAATTCCTTACCAAATGCAATGCACTAGTAGAGGATGGATCAAGCTCGGTTTTGTTGATATATCACACAACAATTCCTAGCTTTAACTTGCCACGATTAAGGATTGATAAGAGTTGTGAGAATGAGGAGAAGACTCACTCATGTATAATGTAGAAAAAATGTCTCAAAAGTTGCCTTTTTGTGTTCTCTTACAAAGTATTTATAATAGCCCTTTATAACAAACAAACGTGGAATAAAAATATAAAAGAAATACAAGGCAAATTGGTTAATAATGTGTAAGCCGTCTAGGAACAAGCTACTGGCCTAATTATGTGCATCTCCTTGTTATTGTCCCTAAGTATTGATAAATTTATCTGATTAAAAGTAAAACAATCATGTAAGAAGAATGAAGATACTGCATGAGTTTCTTTAGGCTCCATTTAATCAAGTAGGACTCTCAATGTAAGACTATATTGTCCTTTGGTTCTAGCTCAGGTAATGGGTCTTATTACTGAAATGGTTTGATTCCCATCAACATTGTACTCTAATTCACATAGATTCCATAACTCAAATCTAATAAAGTGTTATAAGTCCATTAATGAATAGGCAAAAATAATGCTAAGGATTGAAAAAAAAAATTCCATAGGTTTACCAAATTGTGAATGCAATTTATTTCATTAGTGCTACTAAAAGTGATTAGTTATCTCATAGCAATTATTTGGTATAGTTTTGGAAAAGGCTTTATGTTATTTCTCATCCCCACACTTAAAGTTGTATATTGTCCTCAATGTACACATTAAAGCACAAGCATGAAAAACAAAAAAATAGTAATAATAGTAGGAAAGATAGATAAGGAAAACACATACTTCCTAGGTTTTTAGGTGCTAAAATAATATCTTGAAGCCAAGTTCCTGGTTAGCAAAAGATAGAGTTCCTTAAAAGAGAGGGAAAAGGCATAAAAGCATGAAAAAAAAAAGAAAAAGAAAATGGCTACGCCTGCTTCCAATGATTAATTACATAAGTCTCTTCATTATTATAAACTAAAATAGAAAATCTCAAAAACTACAAAGTAGTCCTCTACCCCATCATCATCATCACCAGCATCATCCTTTGGGTTAGTAAGATCGTATACAACGCCATCATCAAATTCCTCAAGATGTAGAATTTAAATCCCATTATGTTTAGAAAGGAGCTTTACATATGCCTCTAACCTATTTACCTCAAACTCTAATCTCTTGAAATTTCTTCTAAACTCCCTACAGTACTCATTTTATGTGTGCCGCATGGTCCTTTGAATACTCATTATCTAGCACATCATGCCTAAGAGGCTTGCCATATCTTTTATAAAAGCGGTGGATGAGCAAGCTGAAGGTGGCGGTGGCGGTATGCCCTGATCCTCTTCCTCCTCCTAACTTGTTGCTGGTGGTGCAAAAGGTACATCATTAGGTATTAACCCCATAGCCTTTAATGACTTAAGATGAATAGGAACCATCTAGTATCCAATCTACCTAGGTGGTAACCTACTAAATATACTTACCTATCTGATTATTCTTATGATATATAGGTTGATGCAAATGGAACCGACTAGCAAGTGCATCCTCGAAGTAGATGGGTCATCTCTCTATCATACTATGCAGATAGTATATATCAACAATACCAACTATACCAAATCTATGTCCCCTCCTACTTAGTCTATAAGCAAGTAGTCAATGTAAATACCTATGGGCTAGGTTAAGTATTATGGATGCCTTAGATCTCTTTAGGGCATAAAGTACCTCATTATTAATATGGCACCAATAACCATTCTCACTGAGACCCTAAGGCATGTTGGTTGGAAGTGCTGCATATGCCAAAGTGTAAGTGAATGCCTCATTGTAACTACTACAAACATGATAAGTAACTACAACTTCACTAGCTCATTGTCTCACAAAAGCTTCAAATCAGCAAATTAGACAACATAAAACGTTTTTCACTCCTAAACAATGTAATATCACTAAAGAACGAGTAAAATTAGATTTATATATATATATAATTTGAATCTTTAAGTGTTAGAGGAACAAAAAAGAGAGACAACATACTTAATTTGCTTTGACAATCAAGGAAAAATGAGTGTAAGGATGCAAGAGAGTGACTTCTCGTGCTTTAGGGAGAGAGTGAGTGTAGGAGGAGAGAGAGTGAAGGAAAGAACTAGGGAAGAAAAGTAGTTTTTTAAGTGCATGAAGGGCGACATGCTCTCCAACATGAGTGTGTCCATATCCGTATTGTCCTTCAATATGATCGAATGTGTTAGGTGAGATCAACACTACCTATAACATAGCCATGTTATAGAGTGTGTTGATCTAGGTTTACTTAGTATGGCTATAGGCATGAGCATGCTTAAGGTGATGGGAAAATTTCTGACACCGTCAACCTTTTTAGAACCCAATTTCGATGATGATCCAAATTGCTCATATTTTATCTTATGTCTTTATTTCTAATAAAAATTGAGAATAATCTTACAGGTACAATGATAACTCTCCATAGGATGCCCATAAGTCCTACAACTCCTGTTGGACACAGAACATTTTTCAGGATGACAATTAAAGACCCGCTACGATTGTTTTCTATTCCAAGGCATTAGATCATGAAGACTTATGTTATTTTGTATCATGTAATTTTTTTATGAACTATTTTGGTTGTATTTTGGCTTTGGGACACTTTTATTTCCTTGTAATTTTCATTTAGGGTTAGCCACCTTAAAAGTGGCAAACTTGTAATTTTGAGCACTTTTTAACCCTAGGAGTAGCAAGTATAAATACTTGCTTAAGAGGGGGTTTGAGGAGGCTTATTTTTATAGATTTGAGAGTACATTTCACGTGAGAATTAGGGCTCTCCTAATTGTCATTAGACTCTTATCAATTTCAATCCCAAGAGTTGAAATTGTGGCGAGTGCAACGCCTTGAAATTGTGAGTAATATCAGTTTCATTTTGTTGTGATTTCTTTTCTTCTCTAGTGTGTCATATCTAGGGGTAAATTGAGATAGTTCTTGGACAGATTTGCTTCCTATTATTTTTGAATTCTTGTGCTTAATTGAGATACTTTGCATTTGAATTCGGTTCTTCCTTTATGATTACTTCTTGAAATGTGATTATCACTTGTGGAAAGGGGTTCTTAGAATTGAAGATTGTGAATTATTCATGTGGGTTTATATGTGATTAGTGTGATGTTAGAAGAAATTATTATTGTGGCATCATAATTGCATCATTGAGTATTTGGATTTCATTGCACCTTCACTAGGGTTTACGCAATTTTGCCCTTTTTGGAACTGGTTTTGTGATTGGTTTGAGATTGTTTTCTTGAATTTTTTTTATTGTGCTTCCAAGTGGATTTAGGCACATCATCTTTTTGGTATCAGAGCACATGTTGAGAGAAGGGATTGATTGTATTTGATTTTGTTCAATTAGGGTTGATCAAGTGGAAACCGCAAATTGTGTTGTTGTTGTGGTTTTGAGCTTGCGAAATTACCTTGGCTTGGAATTTAATTTTCTGTTTGTTGGAGTTGGATTGGGAAGGTTGTTGTATCATCTTATGATCAATAATTTTCGTGGTAGGGCATAAGTATAGAAGTGTTGTTTAATTCAATAATTTTTGGAACTTGAAAAACTTACCAATCCTTGTCGTAGCTTGTTGTGGCATGAAGGAGGATGTGTTGGTTGTTGTTGTGACTTCCATTGTGTAATTGTGAATTAGAGAAGTACAATTTACATATTTGCATTGAGTTTTGATTGGTAAGGAATTTATTTGAATTCAAACACATGCCATTAAGTTGTGGGAGTTAATGAGTGCTATTTGAATTTGAATTCATTTCTTACCAATTGAAGAAGGCTTGCAATTAGTGAAGTGGTTCAAATTTCAAATTGAAGTTGCTGCCTATTGTCGAATTCGGAATACATTTGTGGAAAGTAGCATATTTGTCCTTTGTTGTTATTCTTTGCCATGGAAGTGGAAGCCTACTTGTTATTATTATCCCTTGTGTTGTTGCCGTAGAAGTAAATCATCTTTATTGTAGTTGTTACTTATATGTTGCCGTGGGAGTGGCTTGTAGAAGTCAAATTTGTTGCACCGTGTTGTTGTGACGTGTTGTGAAGAAGAGTACTACACGTGAGTTGCAATAACACAATTGTAGTGTTAAGTGGGTTTGTTTGTTATCTTTTTTGTAGTTGCTATTGAGTGGAGTTAAGGGAAGTGTAGTAGTGGTGTGTGTGCCCTTGATTCAAATTGTTTTGAGGATCAGTATACTGGAGTCTACAACTATGTCAAATGATAGTGTGAATGGGGGAATTGGTGATGAAGCCAATAGTCAAGTTGGTGGAGGTCAGGGTCGTAATGTGGCAGGTAGGAGAACTTTAGAAGAACAACTCCAGGATCTTACTACCATAGTTGCTACACTGGCAACTAGAGTTGACAGAATGATATTACCACAACCACCAGTGGTAAACCAACCGGCACCACCTCGAGTAGCTCCACAAAATCCTCATCGAGATAGAGTAATGGGAGATGGGAATTTGAATAGAAGGATGGGTGAGGAGCATCTTCCATATAGGGAAGAAAGGGATGATAATTTTAGGGCAAACCCAAATCAGAATAGGGATTTCAGACCACCTCAGGGTTTGGAATATGTGAAACTACAGATGCCATCCTAGGATGGCAAGGGATCAGCAGATGAATACTTAGACTAGGAGGACGAAGTCAAAGGTCTCTTCGAATGTTATGAGATCGATGACAGTACCAGGGTCCGATTGGTTGCTGTTGAGTTTATAGGGTACGTTGCACTCTGGTGGAAGAATATGATTATTAGCAAGCATCGGGATGGAGAGGCTGAGGTTCAGACCTGGAAGGACATGAAAAGATTACTGAGGAAAAGGTTCATTGCTGAACATTACAACAGGAGCTGTTTATGCAACTGTAAACATTGAGGCAGGGAGGCAAAACAGTGGACGATTATGTGCAGGAGTTTGAGACCCTTATGATTAGGTGTGTGTCTATTGAGCCTCCAGAACAAACTATAGTACGTTTTGTCTTAGGTCTAAAATATGAAATAGCATGTATTGTTGAATTGCAGTGCTATAATACACTTGATGAGGCTATTCAGTTGGCCTTAAAAGTAGAGAGATAAAGGAGGTCTAACTTCTTTAGGGCTCTGAGTAGTAGGCCCAGTACTGTTAATAGACCCATATCAGCTGACAGTCGATCAGGGGGAACAAAGGCGGTAGGTGAGGGAGTAAAAGCAGTGGACACTACTACCCCAACCATTATGAGAGAAAATTTACCCACTGGGAAGGGTAAAGAGGTCATGGCCCCAGAAACGAGGTAGACTGTCCCCGGATCTACTAGTGGGAAAGCGCGCCAGATAAAATGCTTAAATGCATGGGATTTGGGCATATGGCTGCACAGTGTCCAAATAAGAGGGTGATAACTGTTATGGAAGACACTGGGGAGGATTTTGAGGATGATCACGATCAGATTGAACCTATAGATCTACCAACAGCAGTATAGGAATATTATGATGATCAAACTGCAAACGCGCCTGAGGAGCATATATGAGGAAAATATCTATCCCTTAATGTATTATGCAGGGTTTTATCTATATCTCCTGATACCAGTGATAGTCAGAGGGAAAAGATATTTCACACCTCTTGCAGAATCAGAGGTAACCTTTGTGTACTCATCATCGATAGTGGTAGTTGCACGAATGTTATATTTGCTATGCTGGTAGACAAATTACAACTGTCTACTATCCTACATCCTAGTCCTTATTACTTACATTGGCTGGATAATAGAGGTAGTATGCATGTTACCCTTAGGGCAAAGGTTCCTGTGAATGTTGGGCAGAATTATCATGATGAGATCCTATGTGATATAGTCCCTATGAATGCATTCCATTTACTGTTGGGTCGGCCTTGGTTGTATGATCGACGAGTGATACATGATGGGTTTGAAAATACCTACATGTTCAGCATAGGCGAGTCACGCATAGTTCTATTACTGATGACTCCATCTGAGATCAGAAATCCATCCACTACCATTGTTAGCCGGAAGAGCAGGACAACAGAAAAATTAGGGTTCAGTTCCACAACTGATCCTTTAGATTTGAGGGCAAATCTTTCAGAAGCCCAAGGACATGATGGGAAATTTTTTGACACTGTCAACCTTTTCAGAAGCCAATTTGGATGATGATCAAATTGCTCATATTTTACCTTATGTCTTTATTTCTAATAAAAATTGAGAATAATCTTATAGGTACAATGATAACTCTCCATGGGATGCCCATAAGTCCTATAACTCCTGTTGGACACAGAACGTTTTTCAGGATGACAATCAAAGACACGCTGTGATTGTTTTCTATTCTGAGGCATTGGATCATGAAGACTTATGTTATTTTGTATCATGTAATTTTTTTATGAACTATTTTGGTTGTATTTTGGTTTTAGGACACTTTTATTTCCTTGTAATTTTCATTTAGGGTTAGCCACCTTAAAAGTGGCAAACTTGTAATTTTGAGCACTTTTTAACCCTAGGAGTAGCAAGTATTGGTTTGAGGAGGCTTATTTTTATAGATTTGAGAGTACATTTCACGTGAGGATTAAGGTTCTCCTAATTTTCATTAGACTCTTATCAATTTCAATCCCAAGAGTTGAAATTGTGGCGAGTGCAACACCTTGAAATTGTGAGTAATATCAATTTCATTTTGTTGTGATTTCTTTTCTTCTCTAGTGTGTCATATCTAGGGGTGAATTGAGATAGTTCTTAGACAGATTTGCTTCCTATTATTTTTGAATTCTTGTGCTTAATTGAGATACTTTGCATTTGAATTCGGTTCTTCCTTTATGATTACTTCTTGAAACGTGATTATCACTTGTGGAAAGGGGTTCTTAGAATTGAAGATTGTGAATTATTCACGTAGGTTTATATGTGATTAGTGTGATGTTAGAAGAAATTATTATTGTGGTATCATAATTGCATCATTGAGTATTTGGATTTCATTGCACCTTCATTAGGGTTCACGCAATTTTGCCATTTTTGGAACCGGTTTTGTGATTGGTTTGAGATTGTTTTCTTGAATCTTTTTTATTGTGCTTCCAAGTGGATTTAGGCACATCATAAGGTCATGTATCTCTCATAAACATTTTCAAACTTGGCATAAGCATAGACATGGACGTGTTTATACCTATGTATGTCTTATAAAGAAATTTCTCTTCCATCAATATGGTCGTATACTTGGTCGTGTATCTCTTGTAAAATATTTCTTCTACCTTATTCTACAAACATAGGCATGTTAGAGGCATGTTTGTTGACATGACCTTTAGCACAATTGTGCCATTAAGTCTGTCAACCTACGTTTGCTTAGCATGCTCATGTTATTAGTTGTGCAAGTGTACATGCCCTATTACGTAGCCATGTCTAAGGCCATGTAACTTTCATCTTGCTTCATTTTTCTATCTTTTGCTATCTAATTTTTTTCTCCTGCTGTATACACTCTTCCTAATACTAAAATCAAGTGAAATAATCATAAATTACCAAGCGTAAAACTGAAATCAAAAGCAAACAAAACTAAATGAAACTAAACTTAGATTATCTCCCAAGACGCATTGTTATTTAACATCATTAGCTTGGCGATTATTACCTTAGTTATGGCTCAATGGGATAAAGAGTAAATTCCTCCAATTACTTTGATTGAGCATACCCTCAAGATAAATCTTTAATCTCTAGCCAATGACTTTGAATGTACCTTTTTTTTAGGAGTGAGACTTCAACTAGCCCATAAGGGTAGATCTTTGTGATAGTGAATGGTTTAGACCATTTGGATTTAAGCTTTCTAAGGAACAATTGTAGGCAAAGTTTGCATTGCAACACATGATTACCTTTTTGGAATTGCTTGTCTTACTTGATTTTCTTATCACAATACAGCTTGGTCTATTCTTTGTAAATTCTAAAGTTCTTATAGCCATTGCCCGCTATTCATCTAGTTCATTCAAATGGAGCTTCCTATTTTCACTTATAAAATTAAGGTCAAAATTAACAAGTTTAACTGACCAATAGGCTTTATGTTCAAATTTAACTAGAAGATGGCAAACTTTCCCATACACTAACCTATAAGGTGTAGTTCCTAAAGGGGGTTGATGTGCTTAACCAAATGGATGGAAAACACATCAATCAAGAGGCATGAATAACCAACTGCCACAACAAATGGCATGTTCAAATTACTTCCCTATTGAAGTCCAATTCACGAGTATGAACAATAAATTGATGTAAGAACAAACAAGTGTAAAATCTTCAATGGAACAACACGAAAATGAACTAAAATTCAATCTCAAATTGAAATGATCAAATCCAAAAATATATAACCCTAATTCACGTGATAAAAACAAGTAACCAACAAATTGTACTTAAATATTACTCACTAAACACAATTTGTAAAACAATAAGAGTAAGATTGATATGATTCACAATCCACTCTAATTGATTCTCGCCACAATTTCACTTAGAAATTGATAAGAGGTCTATTACAATTGAAGGAAACCCCTCACGACAACAAGTGTTTGTCAAAAAGCTCCTTAAAAACCCTAGTTAGCAAGTATTTATACTAACTTTTATTAGAGTAAAAATATACCAAAACTTATAAAGATGCCACTTAAGTAGCCGGTTCCCAAAAGCACAAATTACAAATATAACCAACAAGTGACCGGTTTTGAATCAGCAAATTACAGGTACAAATAACATTTAAGTGGTGGGTTCTTCACTTCAATTCAAAAATTTGTGGGATCAATTCTTCTTTAGTTTATGTAAGTCCATAAATAATCCACAAACTGAGCTTTAGCGAGTTTACCCATCGTCCTATAAAAACTGACAAGTGTACCTATTGGAATACACAACAAATGTGTAATAGAAAAGAAGTTACTAAATAAATATTTTTAAGGTCAGATTGTTCAAAGAGGACCCTTATTGCTAAATTTTGTAACCCTTTGTCTCTTGCCTTGGTGATAGGTTTTGTAGGACTTTAATTCCTATCATCTTCTCGAGCCTCAAGAAGATTTGTCCTCAAATTTGATAGGTCTTTATGAACATCATGACAACTCTGTAACATAAAATGCAGTAGAGACTCTGTATCCTCCTAGTAAGTTATCTCTAAAAATATCATTGTAGTCTCCCAGTACCTAAGATACCATAGGGGATAGTTACTCTCGCCCCTCCATCTTTAGGATATATCTCATTTATAATACATATAATGGTCTATCATTTGCTATGGCCTTCCTTAACTTAAATTGTCGCACCAACAATGTCTTCTTCTTTCCTGTTTCACTTATATGACTTTGAATCTCTTAGTCATCTAATGGTTTACTCATCTACCTCTAAACCTTTTGGACCTTTGATGGTTGACATATATGCTTCTAAACCGCTTGGTTCTCTGAAGGTTAACTCATCTAACTATGAACCTCTAGGACCTCTGATGGTTGACTCATCTGCTTATGAACCTCTTTGTCCTCTGAATGTTGACTTATCTATCTTTGAACCTCTTGGACCTCTGATGGTGACATAGGGTTCAATACTATATGTTTACCCTCCTATTGGAACATATAAGTATTTCTATAGCCATCATATAAAACCCTCCTATCATACAATCAAGGCCAACCAAGCAATATATGAGATGCATACATAGGAAGAATATCACATTCAATTTCATCATGATATTTATCCCCTATACTAAAAGGTACCCTAGCCCTTTGTGTCACATGGAGACTACCCTGCTCACTCAGCCAATGCAATTTATAGGTTCCTGGATGTGGGGTAGTTACAAGTAATTTCGATACTAATGAGGTAGCCACAACATTAGTACAACTACCACCATTAATAATAATAACACACAAATCAACTTGCACCCTACAAGAAATGTGAAACAAGTTTTCTATTTGCTCATCATCAAGGGTTGGAAAAGTTGTCAAGGCTTGGCACAGTACATAAGTAGATAAATACAAATCACTCGACATGGATGCTTACTAACCTCAACAAGCCAACAACACACTTCATCACACACACCATGGCAACACACACTCATACACCTATGGAGCAATAAACAAATAATGCAACATATACCCTCAATGGCTTCACACATACACTCCTACAGTGACACTTTCGACACAACAACAACATCCTCTACACTCATGGTACACACACACTTGTTATACTTCAACACACAACCAAAAGCAATAAAATCCTTCACAATAACACTAATCCAACGCTAAATAACAACCACTACCAAAAGAAAAACACAAAACTCCACTTAACCTCACTCACACTTCTACACTTCAATTACAGCAACAACAAGTAGAAGTAATATTAAATAATTCTCTGAAAGTAAGTTAATAATTCCAACTAAGCAAAGTGTTCAAGCATCAGTACATAATAACTCCCACACTTTAATGCTTGCATTTGAAATTCATGTTTAATCACTACATTCCCTTCACTCACGACACATATACACTTACAATCTACATGCAGCACCCTTTACCACAACATAAACAACACAACACGTTGTAACACCCTTCACAACATAAACACACTTTGCCACACACACACACATACCTCAACCACAATGCAAGCTTCAAACACAACTCACACTTACACATCACGATGCAACACTTCTTTAATCCACAAGGCACTCACTTCACAACATAATCACAACACAACAATTCAAATGCTACTGATTGGAATCTTTCCGGTGATCTAGATGGATAGGGGGCTTGATTTAGATGATGATCTAAATCACTTATATTCATACTTGTTTTCTTTATCTAATAAATGTTTGAATGATAATCTAACAGGTATAATGATATTTCTTCATAGGATGGTCAATTAGGGACATCATCGGATTCTCATCCAATGGCCTATTATGATCAACATTGCTTTAGCGCATCGGCTCTTTGAAGATTATTAATTTTGTACTTGTAATTATTTTCTTTGGACTATTTATTTTGTAAATTTTTGGGACATTTTTATTTGGTTGTAATTGGTGTTTTAGGATCGGCCACCCTAAATTGGCATAGTTGTAATTTTGTGGACATTTTAACCCTAAAGGGAACAAGTATAAATACTTGCTTAAGTAGTTTTTTGGGAGGATTAGACTTGAAATTTGCAACAAACATTTTTGTGATAGATTAGGGTTTCCTAAGATTTCATAGGACTCTTATCAATTTCAATCCAATTGGAATTATGGCGAGTTGCAAGCTAGTGAATTGTGAGTTATATCAATTCCCTAAGTTGATTTCCTTTTCATCACTAGTGTGTAATATCTAAGGTTGATTAGGTTGGTTCTTATTGATTTGATTTTGGTGTCACTTGTGATCCAAAATCCTTTCATGTAATGTTATCTAATTGATTGGTTTTATCTCATGATATTTGCCTTCAATTTTATTTTATATTGTTTTGCATGGAATTCCATTGTATTGAGGAGGAGTTCACGGTTTATGTTTTGGTGTTATTGATTGGGATTTTATTGGAAATTGAATTAAGTTCTTGATTCATTTGACTAATAGCATCATTGTGGTTTTAATCATCATTGTTTTCATAAAATGGATCACCTTCAAATTTTAGGGTTCATGCATATTGTTTCAATTTGATCCGGTTTTGATCTTATGATTCGAAGTGGTTTAATTGGATTATTTGCATATGCTTAGATCCCCTTTTAAGCATATCAGCTACTCTTAGTGAAGCTTCTCCACAAATGGTAATAAGCAATTCAAAATTCAAATAGCATTCAATCAATACTATACAATAACTTCTTCAAACTTAATGAATGCATTTGAATTCAAATCATTTCCCTATTCTCCATGCAAGGAAAATTTGGAAATGCAATTGACAATCCTCAATCTTGAAACCACAAACAAGAAATTCACTTCTCTTTTGCCTCAAGGAATGTATCTCCAATTTCGAAATAATTACAAGGAAACATACCTCCTACTCCCCCTTCTCCTTATGTCAAGTTCAAGAACACAAGGGCTACCATAAGATCTCCACTTTCACTTCAATAATCACAAATATAATGCAACAAAAACTACAACAAACTACTACAATTTCACTTCAATAATTCGGATCAAGAAGTAAAATTGAAGAACATTAAATTTCAGATGAAGTTCACGCAAATCCTACTCCACAACCTTTGCTCTGATACCAAAAATTATGATGTACCTAACCAAATGGATGGTAAACACATCAATCAAGAGGAGTGAACAACCAACTCCCACAACAAAATGGCATTTTCAAATTACTTCCTAGTTGAAGTCCAATTCACAAGTTTGAACACTAAATTGATGTAAGAACAAACAAGTGTAAAAACTTCAATGGAACAATACATAAATGAACTAGAATTCAATCCCAAATTGAAATGATTAAATTCGAAAATATATAACCTTAATTCACATGATAAAAACAAGTAACCAACAAATTGTACTTAAATATTACTCACTAAATGCAATTTGTAAAATAACAAGAGTAAGATTGATATGACTCACAATCTATTCTAGTTGATTCTCGCCACAATTTCACTAAGAAATTGATAAGAGATCTATTGCAATTGAAGGAAACCCCTCATGACAACAAGTGTTTGATTTTCTAATTTGTCAAAAAGCTCCCTAAAAACCTTAGTTAGCAAGTACTTATACTTGCTACTATTAGGGTAAAAATACACTAAAAATTACAAAGATGCCACTAGAGTGGCTAGTTCTCAAAAGCATAAATTACAAATATAACTAATATGTGATCAGATTTGAATCAACAAATTACAAGTACAAATGATCATCAAGTGGCCGGTTCTTCACTTCAATTGAAAAATTTATGGGATCAATTCTTTTGTGGTTTATGAAGGTCCATGAATAACCCACAAATTAAGCTTTAGCAAGTTTATCCACCATCCTATAAAAATCGACAAGTGTACTTGCTAGAATGCACAACAAATGTGTAATAGAAAAGAAGTTACTAAACAAATATTTTTTGGGTCGGATTGTTCAAAGAGGACCCTCATTGCCAAATTTTGTAACCTTTTGGCTCTTGCCCTAGTGATAGGTCCTATAAGATTTTGATCCCTATAAAGGGTTTTATATGTCGTCCAATAAGCCTAAAGTGCATTATCTAATTTCATTAACTAGTCCTTCCTATTAGAAGCCATTGTCTTTTCAAAATCCTTTTTAGGTCTCTATTAATCACTTCTACTTGGCCATGCATTTGAGGATGATAAGGGCCAGCTATCTTATGGTTGACCCCATATCTGTGAAGGACTTTTTCAAGTTAGTTGCAAAAGTGTGCACCTTAGTTTGCTAAATTGTGAGCATAGTTTCTTTAAGAACCTAATAACTACTCTAACATCATTTGAGGCTAAAGCTTGAGCCTAAACCCACTTGTAAACATAGTCCACTGTCACTAGAATGTATTTGTTACTAAAAGAACTCAAAAAAGGTCTTATAAAGTCAATCCCCTAAATATCAAATACCTTACAGACTAGAATGAAGTTTTGAGGCATCTCTTCTCATCGAGACACACTACCTGTTCTTTGATAATTATTGCACAATTGAACATACCTATGGGTATCTTTAAACATGGTGAGCTAGTAAAAACCTGATACTAAGACCTTCTAGGTAGTCTTATTTACATTGTGGTAACCTTTAGTCAGCTCTACGTGGCAATGTCTCAATATTTGCCATCTATCAGTATAAGAAATGCACCTCCTAACTATTTAATTTGCACATGCTCAAAATAAGTACGGTTCCTCCCAAAAGTAGTACTTCATATCAGAAAAGAGTTTCTTGTTTTGGTGATAAGAAAGTCCTTTTGGTAAGGTTTTAGTAGCTAAATAATTTGTAATGTTGATAACTAAGGAAGTTTAGATTTTGTTACCTCTTGAATTTGGTAGAGTTGCTCTTTTGGGAACTCATTGTTAATTTCCTTTTTGTCTAGTTGCACTAGGTTTGGATTTTCTAAGCATGATAGGTAGTCTATTACTAGGTTTTTTGCTCCCTTCTTATCTATTATTTCTAAATCAAATTCTTGCAACAACAAAATTCACCTAACAAGATGAGGTTTAACATTTGATTTTTTTAGAAGATATCATAGAGTAGAATGATCAATATAAATAATAACTTTGGACAAGACCAAATAAGATTAAAATTTCCCAAAAGTAAAGACTACTACCAATAATTCTTTTTCCATGGTGGTATAATTTTCTTGAGCATCTATCAATGTTTTGCTAGCGTAGTAAATCTACTGAAAGTATTTATCCTTCCATTGTCCTAAAACTACTCTAACTACATGATCATTGGCATTACACATTAGTTCAAATGAGAGAGTCCAATTAGGTGCAACCATAATTGGTGCATTAGTTAATTTTTCTTTAATGTATCGAATACTTCGAAGCACTCCAAAGTGAAAACAAAAGGCACATATTTTTCAAGTAATTTAGTTAAAAGGCTTAGAAATTTTAGAAAAGTCTTTAATGAACCTCCTACAAAAACTTACCTGTCTTAAAAAAATTCTAATAGCTTTAACTAAAGTTGGGTTGGTAATTTAGCGATAGTATTAATTTTTATGTTATCAATCTCAATTCCCTTGAAAGAAATTTTGTACCTAAGTACTATGCCTTCTTATACTATAAAATGGAACTTTTCCTAATTTAGCACTAAATTTGTCTCTTCACACCTTTGTAAGGCTCTCCTTAAATTATGAAGACTTTTATCAAAAGAATTTCCAAAAATAGAAAAATTGTCCATAAATGCCTCCATAATGTCATCTACAACATCCTTAAAGATGGTAGTCATGCATCAGTGAAAAGTTGTGGGTGCATTACAAAGGCTAAAAGGCATTTAGTGATAAGCAAACGTGCTATAGAAACAAGTGAATGTGATCTTCTCTTGATCTCTAGGAGTACTTTAGTTCCCATACTTGCTTGTCACCTATCTTGTCATTGTATATAAGTGATCGACACTTTCTTACATATAAGATCTCATAAGGTGCCATCTAGGTCATCACCTAGTCGCTGTTATTATAAATAAACTTAGTCAATGTTATTATATTCATCCTAGTTTTCACTCAATTTAAGTACTTTCTCTTCATCCACTAAAAATTTTAGTCTCAATCACAAATTCCCATTTGATTCAAAATTTTATTTTTTCCAAGTCTTACATCATACTACTTATATTAAATCTTAACTATAAGATTCAAATCATAGTGCTTATGAGCCTAACTCCTCTTTAACATAATAAGATTTCTTCCTTTAATTACAAATTTATACATCTTGTTTGTTTTATTAAGTTGGTCCACTATCTTTAGACATACTATTGGTCTCCCCTTATTTAGCTCATGTAGCAAAATCATAATAAACTAACATATCAAAATATGTTGACATTTGTTCTACTCCTCAATACATAAATTTTCAAAACTTTATTAAATCTACTTGCAAACTCAAAGAACTCCTTAGCTTATTTACTTTCAATTAGCATCTCAACTTTTCCTTTTGTCCTTATCCTTACTCTTTTATTCATTTCACTATTTCCTTATTTACATCAAACTTTTATATTTTTATTTTCACTTCACAACTTTGTTAATTACTCATGACTTCAAAAACTTCTGAAGGACATTCCTAATTCTCCTTTTAGATTCTAAAACCTAGAGTTAGGTGCACTTTAAAAATCTACTAGCAATTCTCTAGTAGAATCAATTTCAAAATCACATACCTCTACACTTATGTGATGTGCTTAAAAGTGAATCTAAGCACATACAAACAACAAGTCCACAAATCTCAAAATGGCGTGAAGGTCAAATTGCCAAGTGACTTAGTTTGCATGAAACGATTGCTCTGATACCAAAAGATGATATGCATTAATTTGACTAAAGCATATACATATAAAAAATTGATAAAACCTCAATCAAATCCGGATCAACCCTCCACACATATGGTGTGACCCCTTAACCCTTTCTAATCCAATTCACAAATATGGGCGTGACCAGAATTAAATAACCAAGTATGATCTGCTCAATTAGATTAAGCACTTAATACAAGAACAAATGGAATTCAAATTAACAACAATACTAAAATGGCGTGAATCCCTTGTACAAAAGATTTCCATGCAAACTAGCAAATTCCACTAGCAATTAGATAATTGCAATCAACAAAAAAAATATAGGATACGATTCCACTAAATTGTAAACAATATAATGATAGAAATTGACCCTACAATTGATGTGAAATCAAGAACCAAAGAACACAATCTTAATCAAAACTAGATATTGCACACTAGCATGGAAAGGGAATAAACTAAGGAGATGATATGAGAATTAATAAGAGTCTTATGAAAATTGGGTAAGAACCCTAACTCTCACGAAAATGGGCAGCAAAATGTGTATACTCTCTTCCTTTAAACCTTACTTAAGCAAGTATTTATACTTGCTCCCTTTAGGGTTAAAATGGTTAAACAATTATAACTATGCCACTAAAGGGTGGTCGGTCCTAAAACACAAAATACAACAAAATAAAATGTCGTAAAAGCTTAAAAAATAAATGGTTCAAAGAAAAATAACAAAATACAAAACAATAGTCTTCACAAGCCGGTTCTTTAAATCAATTCATTAGTCCAGCTCATCTTTGGTTAAGGTCAGTCCATGGATAACCCACAAGCTGAGTCTTAGTGAGTTTGTCCATCGCCCTGTAAAGCCCGATAAGTGTGCCTGCTGGAATACACAATACATAAGTAATAGAAAAAAGGTTAGCATATAAATAATTCTAAGATCGATTTGTTCAAAAAGGACCTTCATCGCCAAGATTTGAAATCCTTTGGTTCTTGCCCTAATGATAGGTCTTATAGGATTTTGATTCTTATCATTATGTTACTTCTACTTCTTTGTTAGAAGATACTTTGTCTCATCCCACTCTTTTCTTTAGTTATCATGTGTCGATGAATGCTTCAGTTAGGGATGGTCATAATTTTTTTTTCATAATTATATGCATAGACATGGGCATGTAGTTAATTATGATATGATATTTTTAATTATTTTTTTTATGATTTAGAGCTTATTACTATTACATTTATTATCCTTACCTTTATTTATAGCTTTATCATGCTTTTGCCTCATTTAATTGAGGTTTCTTATTTTACTTCATTACTTCTTAGTATCAATACAATTACCATTTGTCCTTATTGTTGTTCCCGTAGTTAATATTAAGAACGTATAATTTGTATGTTTTAGAATTTTTGTTTTACGTAACCCATTAATGCTCATTATTAATTGTAATATTCTCTACTTTGTCTTTTTTTTTTGTTATTAGTTGCCTTCTTTTTGTTTTTTTTCGTTTTTATGCTTTTATTATCTTTATTTAGTATTGAAGACTTTATATCTCGTACAATTTTGCACAAGTATGCATATAAGAGGGGCTAACGAATATTAACACTTAACTAAACTTAACCAAGACAAGATCGACAACTCAACTTAACTTAGCATGACTAGATTAATCATGACATACCAAGGTAGTTGACAACACTTGATGCAACATTACATGACAAAGATTAAACAATAAAGGAACAATGAACTTGTTAGTCTTGCTTCATGTGTGCATGTGCCAAAACATATTTGAACTTATAATTAAGTCATTGGATTGGCTACTGGCTCTCCCTTATATTCTATGTTTAATGACTTTTAGTAATAACCTATAGCTTGATTATGTCATACAATTTTATAAATTAGTCGGTTTTCTTTTCTTTCTTTTTCTTTTCTTTTTTATTGCATTATTGCTAACCATATAGGATTTCCTGATGCAATGTTTCTTATTTTGAATCCTTTTGATATAACTATTAATGTTTATTATTTTCAATTTCATTGTTTATGGTAACATCATTGCCTTGTGGGATTTAGTCAAGATAGAATTATGCTTTTTGGAAATATTGTTGTCTTTTCATTTTATTTTCTTTTTCCCAATAAATGCATCTATGTATATGCAATATATATATATAATAATAGCTTATAAAAAAGAAAATTTAAGTATAATGTAGAATAAATATATGTACGCATATGAAATATAAATACATATACATAGATATATTAATTACTAACTATGTGAATATATATATGTATATTTATACACATATACATTTATGATTATAGAGTTTTTTATTTTTAAATTATTGATCATAAAAAAGAAAAAAGAGAGAAGAAGTGATAAGGAAATTAGGAGGCAAGCTCACCTAATTTATCTATTTATTTATTTTCTTATCTTCTTTTTTTAACCAAAACCACTTTAGCTACATTTATTTGTATATGGATATATATTTTTCCTAAATCAATAAGTTTATGTATAAAACACAAAAAAAAAAGTGTATATAGGGATTCTGAGTTAATACACGAATATAATTTGCTATAATGTATTGGATTATTTACCCATTTCACTTGGTATAGTGTATTATAACAACAACAACAACAACAACAACAACAACAACAATAATAATAGAAGAGTTGTTACATTAAGACAATGAAGCCATGAAGAGGAGTGTGGATTATAATGATGTAGATTTAGCAATTATGATTGATAATTATGTAGTGTGTATTGGTTGTCTAATTTTTACAAATTTTGGGATTTTGATGATTAAGAGATGGAATGAGTGGTTGATGTTATGAGTTAAGTTGAGGATATTGGAAGGGTGCACATTTGGTTGCCCTATTGGTTCTTGAATGGAGATGATTGAAAGTTTCAGTAACGGAATGACTCAATTGTTGTTGAGGAATAAGAATTGTAGATCAATCTTAGGTGGTTTATTTGATGGTTGATGGAATTAGGTTGTACTGTATTATTATTGATCTGGTCTCGTATGTTGATTCATTTTTAAAATTTATTTCTTTGTGATTTTGTTTGTCTCATTTGCTTGATTTTATCTTACTTGTCTAGTCTTCCTTGGTTTATCCATGACATGTAATGTTTGATTCTTCTTGTTGTGGTGAATGTAAATATAAAGTGTGAATTGTTTAGCTTGTGAAATTGACTTAGTTTCTTTTCATTTGCCCTTGAAATTGTGTTCCTTAAATGCTTTAATAGTTTACTTTCTTGAATGTGGATTAGCTTGTAACTATATATCGTTTGATCACTGATGGGACGATCTGACCGTTCTAACAAGTTTAAACCTTTACTCAATCCTAGCTTACGATCAGTTCTCAGGCAAATGTACCTATTGACTAGCAGTATAGCATAGGAGTACAGGTATCGATCCCACGAAGACTTATAAGTACTAGTACTAACGATTCTCCTACTATCTAACTTCTCACTATTGATGATCTCAACTATCCTAATTATTGCCTAAACCTGAAAGAAACAAATAAAATGAACAAAGTAAATGTAATCAAACACTCCCTTAATTAATTCAATGATCTAAACATACCCTGCCCAAGATCCACCCCTAATTCTCATGTAGCTTTTACTCAATTCCACACTATCCAATGATTAATATCCAAACTTTGATCTGCGGAGTTTCTTACACTAGATTAGAGTCTTTCTCAAGATCAATAATCCCTAATCCTAATTAAGCCAATTAAGATCTCTCTTCAATTAACATAATCAAGATTGCGTTAGAATCCTAGGACTCTCAATTGAACCAGATCACAATGACCTCGTTCAATACAGAAGACCTCCTATAACCTATCTCTAGGATTACAAGGGGTCTTTTTATTCATGCAAGATCTACTCTATTACCGATTTCTCAATCTTAATAACAGAGATATAATTCCATCCTAATATTGTGCACATATCAAGATGAATAAACTATAATTGCAACATGAACAAACTCAAAGAATAGAATTAAATTATTGAACATAACATCAACAATTCTGTCACATGATACTCAGGGGTTTCTCAAAGGAACGGGTATGAAACAATTAGCCACTCATGAATCTAATAAGAAGAGCAAAATATAAAATAATTGAGTCCATAAAGAAAATTCGAACACGAAATATCTTGGCTTCCAATCCGAAACTATTCTGGCAACAGCTCCTGGCAACAGCTTCTCTTCTCTAGGGTTTCTCTCGTGCCGCTTCCTCCCCTTTCTCATTAGGGTTGTTCTATTTATACTTCTTGAGGCATGGCCGAGCATCTTCAACTGGAAAGATGCGATTTTATCTTTCCTTTTCCAAGAGAATCTCGTCAAGTGAATAACGGTTGCCTGGCACGCCTAACGGCACGGCCAGATTTCAAACCGTGTCTCCCTCTGGACGAAAATATGTAACTCCTCAATCTTGCTCAGTGTTTGGCACGGATAGGAACACGGCTAGCAGCACTGGTAGCAACACAGCTAGAAGTACGGCTAGACTATAACCCGTGCCAAGTTCTGGAGCTTTCCACGTCTTCACAGCATATGCCACGGCTTCAAACACACCCATATCACAAGTCGTGCTTCCTTTCCAAGTGATGCTTTCATCTTCAGGTGCGCTTACGGTTTATGACACGGCCGTGGCCTTCCACATGTTGTCCATGAGTAACTTTAACTTGATCTTTTAAGCTTCAATTATGCTCCTTTTGTGATCTTTCTCCTTCTCTTTGGTATTATACCCTGAAACATATATTTATCTGTTAAATACCGAATCCGCATTGATTTTATTCAAAAGATTATACAAATTCATCAGTAATGCCCATGATTTACCAGGGTTAATTTACTCTTATCAAATTTCCCCACACTTAAGGTTTTGCTTGTCCTCAAGCAAACACAGATTAAGAAAACCCAAAGGACCAGTTCTCATATGTTCCCGCAATGAAAAAGATATTTCAGCATCATCGATTTCATGCTACACCTTAATCATTGATAATCTTTACTCAATCTTACCATTAGTTGTATACAAAATACAAATACTAAAATTCCCAAAGCTAATCCAAGTGAATCAAACTTTTACCCTTATCATTTAAACTAAAATTCCCAGAGTCAGAATTGTCACAAGATCGATACTAGTAAAATAAAGTATACCATCCTTTTAACCACTGTTGTAAGCAACACAACAGGGACTAAAGGCATGTTGTATCCACTTGTCTCCTAGCTCTTCCTTTTCTGTTTCATCCAATTCATTTACCATTGAAGCACTTAACTAAGTTAACCGACCCATGTGACAAACTTTCGATCGATAATCTCGAGTTCATCACTCGAGTTAACAGACGTTATTCCCTCAGCGTAGAAGGCGTCCCTCAGATTTACTTGTTTGAGTCTAGTTAACTCAATTACTTAATTAATTAAGACGGTTTCCTTGGTCAGGAAGTCCCAAACCAGGCGATCTTAGGCTACTAGGTTTTAAAAATACCCCTTCGAACCTCTACCATCTCAATCAATCAACTATCATTTATATAAGCTCTTTTAAGTTCATTTTTCTCAGACTTTTCTCATGACCCTTGTAGCGAGCTTTCAGCCATTGATCCCAAGTTCGTCACCCGAGTCAATAGATGTTATTCCCTAAAAAAGGCATCCCTCAGGCTTAATTACTCGAGTCTATGAGGCCCACTTCTGAACTATTTATTTATTTATTTATTTAATTATTATTATTATTTTTATTTTTATTTTTATTTTTTTTTTGAAATCACCAAGTTACAAGTATCATTTACGCCTTCACTCCAAGTTATATAGCTTACCTACTGGGCAAAAAGAAGGGCATACTAAACTCACTAGTGACCTTAATCCAATCTCACTTCCCGAAAGTAAAGGTTAAATGACAAGTAAGTTTACTTCACTTGGATTTCATCTTGTAATTTTAGCAACGTATCTCTAATACATAATAAGAGAATAAAAATTGTTAAAGATATTCTACAGAGGTATAAAAAAATCTCAGCAGTTCTTGATTGTCAAAAGTCATCATCGATTATACCTTAATTAAGAGGAAATTACATTTTTGATTGCATAACCCTTGTATCCTAGTTTTGTACAAGTTTCGTTTTCCTAACCCCCTTCCCCACACTTATAATAGACATTGTCCCCAATGTCCTCATGAAATGCATAAAGGGAAGCAAAGAATAAAAGCAAAAATAAAACAAAAGGAAAACGAAAAACTTCCCCGAATTCTTTTACAACGCAGATCGTTAACAGAAAGTCAAGCAACGACAAGTGGAGTCATGAGAACCTCTGCTAAACGTAACGGGTTGGTGTACTTTGAAAGCCTGTATCTCATAACAATAACAACAAAACAAAACGAAAGAAACTCATAATCGACTGAACATAAAGCTAACTATCATCAGCATTTTCTATTTCAAACATTAGTGGTTGGTCAGTTTTCCAGAATCATACAAATCAGGACAGTAAAAACAAAAGTAAGACGGCTATTCTATGTAATGGTCCAAATCTCCCGGGTTCAACTTCCATCGATCCACTCGCGAGGTCAGCTGCTGAAGTCATCATCTGAAGGCAATGGTACAGTGCCCGATCGGCGAGGAGAATCAGATCCAATCACCTCCGTATTCTGTTGATTGCTCGCTTCAGCAGTCGCAACTACGGGACTTCCATGTCGGGCCATGAAAGCTGCACCCGAGGATTCTCCAACATGAAAACCGGTATCATAGGCACCACTCGAGTGACGATCTCCTCTAGAAACCACCCGAGTAGCTCGTGATGCGACGTCCTCATCGCTAGAGCCACCACATGGGGGAAGATCTACCCCCAATTTCTCACCAATACGGGATAAACAAGTGACTAAATAACTCTTTAAGCCCTTTACCCGTTTCGACTGCCTGGCTTGTTCTCTTTTGATTTCTTCCAAATCTGCAGTCAATCTCTTTACCGAATTTGCAAGCTCCTGGTTTGGTCCAGCCTGCTCTCGAGCTTGCTCTTTGTCCTCACCCTATTCGGGTTCTATCTCTGGCTCTTGTTGGTCGGCAGACACATCTGGTATGTGAAACCTCCACCTCCGCAAAACACTCTCGGGGAGAGAGGTGCTCCTTCCACAACTGTCCCTGGGAGCCCGGGTTGGAAAAACACCGTAGTTTTTCAGAATACGAGTAATCCAAGAGCTGACAAAAACCTTATGGTGCCCCAGATCGCATTGTTTTTTCAAACACCAAACAGCTGCTAATCCGACATTAACCCGAGTACCTGTAATCATACTCCACAGCTGGTACAGGTCCGAAGCATTCACAACCCCTTGAGAATCACCTCTACCAGTGGTTGAGCGGGCCAGAATGTAATGGAGTACACACACGGCAGGATCCCTTAAATGGCTCCCCTTTGATTTGGAAGGGTCATATCTACCGGTTCCCATACTATTCCACACTCCATGCTGCAGTAAGCCCCTAGGAAAGGCATCAGGAAGCTGCGCAAATTCATCGGAGTTGATAAACTCCTTGTCATAAATACCCAAACACTTGATAAAGTTTCTCATTTCAACACGGTGGTAACTCCCTTGGCAGTAGAAGGAGACCACATTATCAAGTTGGGTATGCCGACTAAAACTAAGTTTGAATGTAGCTACAAAATCATAACTTAACGAAGAGTACACGTCCTCCTCAATGCTCAGAAGTGCCTTCCAAGCGGGATCGTTCAAGAAATAATCAAATCGTTCCACTAACCCATACTTAGCTAGCACTCCCCAATCAACTACTACATTAGGCATAAATGTCTTCTTTTCGCGCACCATATCATACTTACCTTCGTCCTCGCTCCGCAAGTTAGGAGGGTAGCGTCGGGTGGACCTAGAGGAACCACCAGTTGAACGGGGTTGGGCGTTTTTGCGTGCCACGGTCTTAGTCCTCGGCATTTTGACTACACCACGCTGGAGAAATCTGGACAGAGTGATGAATGACGTTCTTCAACAGAGAGGGAAGGAGAAAGAACGAAGACACAGAGAGAGGTGATGTGGGAATGAAGAGAGAAATGAAGGGAAGGGGTTTTATGTCTGGAAACGTGCGAACCCTAAGAGGCTATTGACGACACGGCTTAAAATCTGGGCGTTTCACTAGCCGTGCTATCCACTGATCTAATTAAAAGAGCAAGAAAAAGTCTTACCTTCTGACACGTCTTATGGCATGGCTTGTGACTTAACCGTGCCTGTAACCGTGCTATCCACTGCTCTATATAAGAAAAAAATTCTTACCTCGTGGTACGGCTTATGGTATGGACGTGCCTGTAACCGTGTCATCCCCTGGACTGAAACACTTTTCACAAATGCCCGTACCCTTTGGTGTGAATTAGACCATATCATACCCTATTTGTTAAAATCTTACTTGCAAAACTACCACTAACAAATGTAATGATGATGACATTAAAAAGAAAAGAAAAACTAACCTAATAGATGCATGGGTTGCCTCCCAGCCAGCGCTTTTGTTTAACGTCGTTGGCTTGACCAAAAGAATAAATGATGAACTTAACCAGGATCTTCAATAGAGGGCTTCAATCTGGTAAAATCTCCTGCATTAATATTCTCCCTCTCTGTTGTTATTCCAAGTTCATCTTTGCCATCAAGATGAGTCAACATTTCTTGTATTACACCATCTTTTGTCTCTTCAATATTGCATACTCTCAAACTCAACTCTAATGGATCCTTGCATAAGATATCGTCCACAACGGTATCAGCTACAGCAATTGCATAACAAGTATCATCAGAATCTACCGATTTCTTCATCACAGCTGGGGTTTGTATCACTAACTCGTTTCCCCCAATGCGCAGCACTAATCGGCCCTCAGCCACATCAATGTTTGCTCGGGCTGTGGCTAAAAAGGGGCGTCCCAAGATCAAAGGAACGTCAGTGTCGACATCCATGTCCAAGATCACAAAATCAACCGGGAAGATAAAAGTTTCTACTTTTACTAACACATCTTCAATAACCCCTCTAGGAAACTTCACTGATCGATCTGCCAATTGAAGGCTCATCTGTGTAGGCTTTGGCTCACCTAATCCCAGCTTTTGAAAAAGGGAATATGGCATCAAGTTTATGCTAGCCCCTAGATCTGCTAATGCTTTTTCTACGGGTAAATTACCAATGGAACATGGTATGGTGAAACTTCCTGGGTCTTTCAATTTCTTTGGAAGCTTGTTTAGTAAAATTGCAGAACAACTCGCACCAACTGTTGTAGTGGAGATCTCTTCCATCTTTCTCTTATTAGATAGTAAATCTTTCAAGAACTTGGCATACCGGGGCATTTGAGAAAGGGCTTCCACAAGTGGTAAGTTGATATGTAACTGTTTGAACACATCCAAAAACTTACCGAAATGTTCCAGATCCTTGTCGTTCCGCAGCCTAGCAGGATATGGCAATGGGGGTTTATAGGGCTGCACGATAGGTGTCTTCTCAGTTTCTAAGTTTTTTTTTCTTTCCTCTATAACTCTGCCCTTTTCTGCTTTCTCAGTAGTTTCGCCTTTATCAACAGTCTCCTTCCCCTTCCTACTAAGAGAGGTTTCCCCACACTTGTCTGATTTCACTTCCTTTCCACTCCTAAGAGTTACTGCCTTCACGTGTTCCCTTGGGTTGGTCTCTGTATTTCCAGGAAGAGACCCTTGCGGTCACTCAGCAAGCGCTTTAGAAATCTGCCTCATCTGGTTCTCCAAGTTGTGGATTGAAGCTTCATGATTCCTTAGAGCGGCCTCAGTAGATTGATGGCGTTGCTCTGACGCTTGAATGAACTTCGCAATCATATCCTCAAGGTTAGATTTCTTCTCTTGGACAGGAGGTGGAGCTGGTCTTTGGAATCCTGGAGCAGGTGCATTACCCCTTTGAGATTGCTGATTACTCTAGGAGAAGTTGGGATGATTACGCCACCCTGGATTATATGTGTTGCTATAAGGATTGTTCTGTGGTATTGTGGGATTCCCTACATACTCAACATGTTCTGTCACTTCAGATACCACATTGTTGGAATGAGGTTCAATTGAGCAATATTGGTATGGTTGAGATAGAGCCATCCCTTCAACTTTTGAAGCGAGTGCATCTACCTTTGCTGCAATTGCTGTGATCAAATCGACTTCATAAATGCCCGCTGCCCTGTGCTTTTGTCTACCATGGCTCCATTGGTGATTATTTTTGGCCATGTTCTCAAACAAACTCAACGACTCCTCCGGCGTTTTCACATTTAAAGTGCCCCCAGCCGCAGCATCAATTGTCTGTCGAGTTGCATAGTCAAGTCCGTTATAGAAGGTGGAAACTTGCAGCCAATTAGGCATTTGGTGATGTGGACACCTCCTAAGAAGATCCTTAAATCTAATCCATGCTTCATGTAGGGGCTCGTGATCTAGTTGGGTGAATGATGTGATATCATTTCTCAACTTTGCAGTTTTCGATGGTGGGAAATAATAGTTTAGGAAAGTCTCCGCCATCTGGGTCCAAGTGGTTATGGAATCCCGGTTTAGTGAACTAAACCACTGCCTTGCTTTCCCCCGGAGAGTAAAAGGGAAAAGTCGCAATTTCAGTGCTTCCTCAGAGACTCCGTTTTGCTTGACAGTTGCACAAATATCCAAGAACATCTGAATGTGCTCATGAGGATCCTCGTCAGACAAACCGTCAAACTGGCATTGGTTGTGAATCATATGCATTGTAGAGGCCTTGATTTCGAAGTTGTTGGCTTCTATTGCTGGTTGCACAATACACGACCCAGTGCTGCTCAGAGTAGGACGAGCGTATTCAACAATCGTTCTTCGTTCATCCGCCATTGGCCCAGTTTCTCTTGATCGCCTTCTAAAGGTTTGGTCAATTTCAGGATCAAAGTCAAGAAGCTTAGATGAAGAGCTCCTTGTCATAAACCGCGACAGACAAACTATGAACTTAATTTCCTCAAAAAATTTGAATGAAAGCACGAACGAAATTAAAGTAAATAACAAAAAGAAAAATAAAAATAAATAATATATATATATAATTAAAGTAGTAGGTGTCAAGTTTTCCTAATATTACAAGTCCCCGGCAACGGCGCCAAAAACTTGATGGGACGATCTGACCGTTCTAACAAGTTTAAACCTTTACTCAATCTTAGCTTACGATCAGTTCTCAGGCAAGTGTACCTATTGACTAGTAGTATAGCATAGGAGTACAGGTATCGATCCCACGAAGACTTATAAGTACTAGTACTAACGATTCTCCTACTATCTAACTTCTCACTATTGATGATCTCAACTATCTTAATTATTGCCTAAACCTGAAAGAAACAAATAAAATGAACAAAGTAAATGTAATCAAACACTCCCTTAATTAATTCAATGATCTAAACATACCCTGCCCAAGATCCACCCCTAATTCTCATGTAGCTTTTACTCAATTCCACACTATCCAATGATTAATATCCAAACTTTGATCTGCGGAGTTTCTTACACTAGATTAGAGTCTTTCTCAAGATCAATAATCCCTAATCCTAATTAAGCCAATTAAGATCTCTCTTCAATTAACATAATCAAGATTGCGTTAGAATCCTAGGACTCTCAATTGAACCAGATCGCAATGACCTCGTTCAATACAGAAGACCTCCTATAACCTATCTCTAGGATTACAAGGGGTCTTTTTATTCATGCAAGATCTACTCTATTACCGATTTCTCAATCTTAATAACAGAGATATAATTCCATCCTAATATTGCGCACATATCAAGATGAATAAACTATAATTGCAACATGAACAAACTCAAAGAATAGAATTAAATTATTGAACATAACATCAACAATTCTGTCACATAATACTCAGGGGTTTCTCAAGGGAACGGGTATGAAACAATTAGCCACTCATGAATCTAATAAGAAGAGCAAAATATAAAATAATTGAGTCCATAAAGAAAATTCGAACACGAAATATCTTGGCTTCCAATTTGAAACTATTCTGGCAACAGCTCCTAGCAACAGCTTCTCTTCTCTAGGGTTTCTCTCGTGCCGCTTCCTCCCCTTTCTCATTAGGGTTGTTCTATTTATACTTCTTGAGGCATGGCCGAGCATCTTCAACTGGAAAGATGCGATTCTATCTTTCCTTTTCCAAGTGAATCTCGTCAAGTGAATAACGGTCGCCTGGCACGCCTAACGGCACGGCCAGATTTCAAACCGTGTCTCCCTCTGGACGAAAATATGTAACTCCTCAATCTTGCTCAGTGTTTGGCACGACTAGGAACACGGCTAGGAACACAGCTAGCAGCACTGGTAGCAACACGGCTAGAAGCACGGCTAGACTATAACTCGTGCCAAGTTCTGGAGCTTTCCACGTCTTCACAGCATATGCCACGGCTTCAAACACACCCATATCACAAGCCGTGCTTCCTTTCCAAGTGATGCTTTCATCTTCAGGTGCGCCCACGGTTTATGACACGGCCGTGGCCTTCCACGTGTTGTCCATGAGTAACTTTAACTTGATCTTTTAAGCTTCAATTATGCTCCTTTTGTGATCTTTCTCCTTCTCTTTGGTATTATACCCTGAAACATATATTTATCTGTTAAATATCGAATCCGCATTGATTTTATTCAAAAGATTATACAAATTCATCAGTAATGCCCATGATTTACCAGGGTTAATTTACTCTTATCAATCACCTTAAACTAGTTAATTAAAGGATTGGACCTAGCTAAAATTGGACATGCATTGCATTAGACATTGCATGAAATCTAAGACCACCATTGCTATAGGGTGTACCAAAAGTAATTAGAGGATTATTGTTCTGCTAAGAGCAAACTAAGTGATTAGGGGATTATTGCGCTTTGTTGGTTTCAAGTTCGACATGTCTTTAAGAGTGTTTATTATTCGATGTGCTAATTACATTAGAGTTTCTGACATGAAAATTAAGAGACAATCTCTAATAAAGAGACAAGATTAATTAATTGGGTTTGAAACCTAAGCATTGATAGTAGTGATGTGAATCCCTAACCCAAGGTTAAGGAGGGCATAAATCCTAGATTTTACACTGGTTACCGGAAGACTGTGTGCGATCCTGCATTGCATATGGTTGCTCGTGCATAGCATATGATTAAGAACTTATGTGAATTCTTTATACGTGTGTAGTATTAAGAGTATTATGCTCCCATCTCATTGAGCTATAATGTGCTCACCCTTTTATAGATTGTTTTATAGGAAAATTTCAAAATCTTGGGATGGGATAAAATACAAGGGTGAGAGTTAAAATAACTTTCTACTATAGATTCATGTAAGTTTCGATGGTCGGATGTTTGTAATTATTTTAAATCTAGTTATGTAAGACTTTTAGTCTATATTGTGGTGGGACATAGATGACGCCTAACTTTGAGATACTATTGTGATCTATTCCAATGAATACGAAATAATTAGAATGAAATGTTGGAATGCCAAAGGTATTCTATTTTGTCAATTTTTGTATTTTAATGAGTTATGTGATGAAATTCTATTCTTGGGAACTTAATGTAGGAATAAAATATGTAAAACTTATATATGTTTTTCCATTTTACGATTTGGTAGGAAATTCCGATTTTTTGCGATCTTGGTCAACTGTAGAACATGAGAATCCATAGTCATATTTTCATTATATGATTATATGTAATATGATTAGTTGTAATTGATTAAATAATTATTTAGAATCTTGCGACCTCTAACTCACAAGACAATTATCATAATACAAGTGCACACGTGACATGATAGCTATTAGTGGAAACTTCCAACCTCCTCTTTGGGGTGTGATGATTGAGCTACTACAAGGGCTTTCTCACTTGAACCTTCTACTTCCTTAAGAGATTTCCTTTACTCCACAGCCAACAAAGCATTGGTTAGGTTTGTTAACGTGATTTAAGACATGTCGCATGTGTCTTTAAGGAAGGAAATCTTTACTTCGAATTTTTCAGGGAGAGTCACCATGACTTTCAACATGATTCTCCTCTCCTTAAACTCTTCTCCTAGCATTCTGATTTGGTTAATAGTCTTCATGACTCTATCTACATAATTCTTCAGCTTTTTTCAATAGCTTGAATTCCTTTTGCAGATTGAAGACTTGCATTTGTCTTGCCTTTTTAGATCCTTAGAACTCCATCTTCAACTTCTCTTAAGCTTCATGAGCTGATTCACAAGCTATGATCATGGTGAAGATGGAATCTGAGATAGTTGCATGAATGTAGGATAGGGCCCTCGAAGCTTTGGTAACATCTCCCTCGTGTTGTCTGATCTATTGCAAGGTTGGATTTTGTCTCAAGGTGGGAACAACTTTATCTTCTTCCACATTTAGCCATAGCCCAAGATCTTTGAGATAGGCCTTCATTTTTACTACGCACACATGATAATTTTTGCCATTAAAGTGAGGAAGTGGAAGAGATGCTACTAGAAGTGATGTGCCTAATCACACTTTAAAGCACATTCAAAAGACTTAAGAAAAGATATCTCAAGCGTAGGCAAAATCGGATCCCAAAATGGCACTTTTCAAATGAACCCTAATGTTGAAATGATGAAATTCAATCAACCAATAAAATAATCTGAATACCACAATGGAAAGGGTTTCTAATAACACTCTAATATCATATAATCCATGCAAATGAAGCCTCAATTTGACAAAGAAAAACCGTAAAATAAGATCCCTTTTCCAAATGGTGAAATTCACGTTTTCAAGGAAACTTTTCAATGATGATCCAATTCAAATGATAAGTACTTCAAATAATCACAAGAATTCGTGTACAATAAGATGTAAATCTGACCAAGAACTATCTCTAATCAACACTAGATACAACACACTAGAGAAGAAAAGAAATCACAACAAAATGAAATTGATATAACTCACAATTTCAAGTTGTTACACTCGCCACAATTTCTAGTCTTGGAATTGAAATTGATAAGAGTTGGAACCAAGGTATGAACCCTAATTCACACGTGAAAAGAGGTGTATGTTCTGCAAAAATAAGCTCCCCTAAACCCTCTCTTAAGCAAGTATTTATACTTGCTACTTCTAGGGTTAAAAAAGTGCTCAAAATTACAAGTTTACCACTTTTAAGGTGGCTAACCCTAAATGAAAGTTACATGGAAATAAAAGTGTCCCAAAACCAAATACAACCAAAAATAGTTCATAAAAGAGTAAATATATAAAGAAATGGTCCTTCAAGATGCCGGTCTTCAAGAAGCTTTTGAATCAGTTTCAGTTGACAACCCTGATTCACTCAATAATAAAGGTGTTTTTGCATCCTGTAAGACTGACAAATGAACCTGCTGAAATGCATCAAAATTATAGTGCAAAGATGTAGAAAGTGAGTTAGACTTCTCAAGGTTAGGTTTCTCTAGCAAAACCCTCATAACTAAATTCTGGAGACCCTTAGCTCGGGCCCTGGTGATAGGTCCTGGAAAAGTCTGATTCTTATCATCTCCTCGGGCTTCTGGAAGATTTGCCCTCAAATCTAATGGATCTTTGTGCAAGTCATCTGCTAAATAAGGTGAAAGATCTAAAACATTAAAAGTGGCTGATACTCCATAATCTCCTGGCAACTCGATGCGATAAGCATTGTTGTTGATGCGCTTTAAGACCCTGAATGGTCCGTCTGATCTAGGAGATAGCTTCTGTGACTTTTTGTGTGGAAACCTGTCCCTGCTAAGATTAATCCAGACTAAATCACCTGGATTATAGAGATGGTTTTTCCTGTGCCTGTTTCCCTGGATCCTCTGTTGTTCTTGGGTCTTTTGAAGTTGTTCAGTGGTCCGATCATGTATGTGTTGAATCTGTTGTGCTCGGTCAACTCCACTAAGACTTTCTTCCTTTTTCGTTGGTCCAACTATAAAATCCAATGGAATAGAAGGGTTATAGCCATAAACAACTTCAAAGGGAGACTTACTGGTTGAACTATGAGTAGACCTATTGTAAGCGAACTCAACAATAGGAAGACACAAGTCCCAATCAGTAAGGTTCTTGCCAACTGTTGCTCTGAGAAGATTCCCAAGCGTGCGGTTGACAACCTCTGTTTGTCCGTCAGTCTAGGGATGGCAAGAGGTACTGTACATCAGTTTAGTACCCAGTCTTTTCCATAGTGTTTTCCAGAAGAAACTAAGGAACTTAGTATCTCTGTCTGACACTGTGCTGTGTGGAACTCCATGTAACTTGACAATTTCCTGCACAAAAAGGTTAGCAATAAAAAGAGCATCGTCTGTTTTGTGGCATGGCACAAAACATGACATTTTGTTGAATCGATCAACAACCACCATAATAGAGCCTTTCCCTCTTTGTATTCTGGGTAATCCCAACACAAAATCCATGCTGATATCAGTCCAAGGTCTAGATGGTATAGGTAAAGGCATATATTCACCCTGTGCGCCTTTCCTCCCCTTGGCTCTCTTACAAACACCACACCTTTCTAATACCCTATGGACATCCCTTATCATGCCTTTCCAGTAGAAATTCTCCCTCAATATGGCTAGAGTTCTCTTCTCACCAAAATGCCCTGACAAACCACCTGCATGTGCTTCCTTCACCAACAATTCTCTCACAGATCCAGATGGAATACAAAGTTTTCCTGATTTATAAAGAAAACCATCTATCACACAATAACCATCATACATCCCGCCTCCAAGACACCTCTCCATGACAATTTTGAATTCCTCATCACATACATATTGTTCCTTCAACAGTTCAAAACCCAGTAATTTTGACTGAAGAGAAGTGATTAGTACATACCGTCGTGATAAAGCGTCAGCAACAATATTCTGATTGCCCTTTTTGTACTTAATCACATAAGCAAAACCCTCCAGAAATTCCACCCACTTAGCCTGACGCTTAGACAAATTATGTTGACCCCTGAAATGTTTCAAAGATTCATGATCTATATAAATAATAAACTCCTTTGGGAGGAGATAATGCTGCCACGTCATGAGAGCCCTAACTAAGGAATAAAATTCCTTATCATATATAGAATAGTTCAAAGTTGCTCCACTCAACTTTTCACTAAAATATGCAACAGGCCTCTTCTCCTGCATTAATACGGCACCAATTCCAATCCCTGAAGCATCACATTCCAATTCAAAAATTTTGTCAAAATCAGGTAAGATCAGTAATGGAGCACAAGTGAGTTTTTTCTTAATCTCTTCAAAACTTCTCTGGGCCTTTTCACTCCATATGAAGGGAACACTCTTCTTAGTCAGTTTTGTGAGAGGGCTGATAATGCTACTGAAATTTTGGACAAAGCGTCTATAAAAAGATGCAAGCCCATGAAAACTTTTTACCTTAGTAACTGAAGTGGGTGTTGGCCATTCCTTAACTGCCCTCACTTTCTCCTCATCTATCTTAACTCCTGCACCTGACACAACAAAACCCAAAAATGTTACCTCAGTTTGACAAAAGGAACACTTCTGAAAATTCACAAATAACTGTTGTGCCTTCAGTACTGAGAATACTGCCCGAAGATGCTCCACATGTTGTTCTAGGTCTTTGCTGTAAATCAGAATATCATCAAAATAAACCACAACAAATTTTCCTAAGAACTCCTTCAATACATGGTTCATCAATCTCATAAAAGTGCTAGGAGCATTACTCAAACCAAAGGGCATAACCAACCATTCGTAAAGTCCATGGCATGTTTTAAAAGCGGTCTTCCATTCATCTCCTTCCCTCATCCGAATCTGGTGATATCCGCTTTTAAGATCAACTTTGGAGAAAATCTGTGAACCATACAGCTCATCCAACATATCATCAAGTCTAGGAATAGGATACCTGTATTTAATGGTGATTTTGTTGATGGCTCTGCTATCAATGCACATTCTCCAAGTTCCATCCTTCTTGGGAACAAGAAGGGCGGGAACAACGCATGGGCTGAGACTCTCTCTAACAAACCCTTGTTCCACCAACTCATCTACCTAACGTTTCAATTCCTTAGCCTCCTCAGGATTCATGCGATATGTGGATCGGTTTGGTAACACTGAACCGGGCATAAGATCAATGGCATGCTCTATCCCTCTCAAGGGTGGTAATCTTGCTGGCAAATCATCAGGAAAAATGTCAGTATACTCATTTAATACTTGAGAAACTGCTGAAGGTAGAGGCTGTGATTCCCGTAGCCCTAAGACAAATCTCAACTGAAGTAAGTATGTTGGAGCCTCCTTTGTGATTAATCTCTCCATCTCACCCTGTCCCATCAACAATACCTTTTTTTCCTCAGAAACGTTATTTTGAAGTAAAACCTTCTTAGCCTCTGATGGTCGATTAATCTGTTGCTAGACATTATGGACCTCTGAAGGTGGCATAGGATTCAGAATAATTCGCTTGCCCTCCTTTTGAAACATATATGTATTTCTGAAGCCATCATGTAAGACCCTCCTGTCATATAACCAAGGTTTGCCAAGCAAAATATGAGATGCACACATGGGCAAGATATCACACTCAATTTCATCACAATACTTATCCCTTACACTGAAGGGTACCCTAGCTCTTTGGGTAACATACAAACTCCCTTGTTCATTAAGCCAATGTAGTTTGTAAGGTTTAGGATGTGGAATAGTTGAAAGCTTTAGCTTCGATACCAACGACGCAGCTACTACATTAGTACAACTACCACCATCTATTATTAGGACACACAAATTTCCTTGTATCATACAAGAAGTGTGGAACAAATTTTCCCTTTGTTCTTCTTCCTTACTAGCAAGTGTACTTAATGAACGTCGCAATACATTAGCATATTGAAGCATTTCACTAGACATTGTGAAATTCAACTCAATCAACACGTATACAATATTCCCTACTCCTTTTAAGATCACGGTGCAACAATTTTCAATTTCCACAAGTTCACTTCACGGCAACACACAAGTAACAACTACAATTAATATGTAACACTTCCACGGCAACAACCAAGTGAACAATGAATACAAGTAATCTTCAACTTCCACGGCAAATAATGAAGACAAGAGATTAATAAGTAGCTTTCCAAAATGAATTCCGAATCCCACTATAGGCAGCAACTTACAATTTGAATTTCAAATAGCTTCACTTATTGCAAGCTTTCCTCAATTGGTAACAATGAATTCAAATTCAAATAGCAATCATTAACTCCCACAACTTAATTGCATATGATTTGAATTCAAATAATTCCTTACTAACCAAACTTAATGTAATCTGCAAATTTAACTTCACAAATTCAGAATTACACAATGGAATTCAAACAACAAACTTCACAACTCCACACGCCACAAGCTACTCCACGGCAACAATTGGTAAGTTTCACAATTTTAAAACAATTTGCTAAGGTAACTTCACTTTGTACTTCTGCTCTTCCACGTGAATTAGTATCCACAAAGTGATATAATAACCTTCCCAAATCAACTCCAATAATCAGCAAATTAAATCCCAATCCAAAACAATTTCGCAATCTCAAACTACAACAACAACAACAACTACACAATTGCGTTTTTTCCACTTGATCAACCCTAATTGTTGATCACTTCCATGAAATTTAATACAACCAATTCCCTTCTATCAACAAGAGCTCTGATACCAAAAAGATGATGTGCCTAATCACACTTTAAAGCACATTCAAAAGACTTAAGAAAAGATATCTCAAGCCTAGGCAAAATCGGATCCCAAAATGGCACTTTTCAAATGAACCCTAATGTTGAAATGATGAAATTCAATCAACCAATAAAATAATCTGAATACCACAATGGAAAGGGTTTCTAATGACACTCTAATATCATATAATCCATGCAAATGAAGCCTCAATTTGACAAAGAAAAACCGTAAAATAAGATCCCTTTTCCAAATGGTGAAATTCACGTTTTCAAGGAAACTTTTCAATGATGATCCAATTCAAATGATAAGTACTTCAAATAATCACAAGAATTCGTGTACAATAAGATGTAAATCTGACCAAGAACTATCTCTAATCAACACTAGATACAACACACTAGAGAAGAAAAGAAATCACAACAAAATGAAATTGATATAACTCACAATTTCAAGTTGTTACACTCGCCACAATTTCTAGTCTTGGAATTGAAATTGATAAGAGTTGGAACCAAGGTATGAACCCTAATTCACACGTGAAAAGAGGTGTATGTTCTGCAAAAATAAGCTCCCCTAAACCCTCTCTTAAGCAAGTATTTATACTTGCTACTTCTAGGGTTAAAAAAGTGCTCAAAATTACAAGTTTGCCACTTTTAAGGTGGCCAACCCTAAATGAAAGTTACATGGAAATAAAAGTATCCCAAAACCAAAATACCACCAAAAATAGTTCATAAAAGAGTAAATATATAAAGAAATGCTCCTTCAAGATGCCGGTCTTTAAGAAGCTTTTGAATCAGTTTCAGTTGACAACCCTGATTCACTCAATAATAAAGGTGTTTTTGCATCTTGTAAGACTGACAAATGAACCTGCTGAAATGCATCAAAATTATAGTGTAAAGATGTAGAAAGTGAGTTAGACTTCTCAAGGTTAGGTTTCTCTAGCAAAACCCTCATAACTAAATTCTGGAAACCCTTAGCTCGGGCCCTGGTGATAGGTTCTGGAAAAGTCTGATTCCTATCAAGAAGCCATTGGTTGTTATTTTTGTGTTTAACAGTCCCTTAAGATCAAATGCTTTGATACCACTTATTGGAAGTAACAGCAATAACAGAAGAAAATAGAGAGGAGAGAAGGAAAGGAATGCGAGATGGGACAATGTAATGTTTTGATTTCATTAATCGATTTTTAACATTTATACATAAAAGAAAAGTTTGCTAACCAAACTTCCTTGATTGATTGGAAGTTTGTTCATCAAACTAAGGCAAAAGATAAACTCCTCCATGCTTTCTTACCTAACAATATCACCTCAAGCATGGAGCATGTCCTATTTTATGCAAATAGTACAAAAGAAAAAACAACACACAGAACTTGCATCATACACAAACGCAAAAGGAGCAGAACAAGGTAGCAAGATAGGGTATGCCTCAGTAGGTGTAAAGGTATTTTAGTATTATAATTTTTTTCTCTATCTCATATGTATCTTACTTTTATTTTCTTTGTCTACTTTGTGTGTACATGAAGTATGACATTTCTAAAAACATTCTTATTTGAATCTAATTTGTTTTGTTTGTTGATATTTGGATAAATTATCTTTTTTATATTTGACCTAATCCAAGTTTTTTTTTTTGTAATCTTTAGCTCTAGTTTTCTCTTTTACCAAGATTCACAGTATGTTTTTGGACCGAGGCAAAAACCGTTTACATTGAAGTATCACATGCTGGCACCTAAGCCCTTTCATTGGTGGATGGATATTCTCACACAAACCAGCCCCACTTCCACCTTATCTGAAAAGTCAAATGTCTAATGTACATAAACAGAATGATAGGTATAGCTTTGTTATAATGGCTATATGATGCATACCTAGAGGCTTCTCAAGACATGAACAAGGCATGTACATCTATGTTTTATAAAAACATATTGAATTGAAGATAACGGGAGAATCGCCGATTATTCTTGTCTCAAATCATCAATTATCATCGTCTCAATTGCATTTTCCTGATCCCATATTGTTAAAATTAAATGTTGATTGTAATTGTGTGAAATATGGAAGGCAATAGTTTAAGGATAACTTCAATTTTGTTGCCATACATGTTATAATGTTACTATTTAAGCACCAAACTATCAAGGTAATTATGAAAGAAATATGTAAGCGAAATCCATTCTACTTTATATGTGTGCATTCTTACTTTATGTCTCATGCCTTGCAGTTTCCTACTCCCGGGATCCTTGCTTCCTTTTCCAATTGTTGGTGGAGTTGCTCTGGCCTCAACAACTGAAGCGTTTTTTTGACTGGTGAGACGTTGATTTTACTATACATAACGCCCTTTTTCCCCCATAAAACGGCTTACCTCAAAATTGACAGAAATGTGATGAGGCATTGATTTAGTAACCACTGATTTTTCATGGCTGCTTTTATCTACTTATTTCTCGGTTCTTACTTTACTTGAAGAAGCAATTTGTAACTTGTTATAATGATTTGTTTTCTATATTGAAAATATTAGATTTTGAAGTGCCGTGGCTTTAAACCTGAGGAACCAGTCACGTAATGTTAGCAAAAAGATCATGGTCAAGAATGTGGTAATGTAATCCGAGTCTAACGATTACGAAACTCATCTAGAATCGATTACATTGAGTAGCCTTTAGAATGCAATTTTGGGATCAATCAGGGTGGATTTGATACGGGACTTGCTATTCCACAAGAAGTTCCCGTTTTTAGCGGTGCAGGTTGCAGCTTCCTAACTTTTCAGTTGTGTCAGGGACATTTAAGAAGAAGAAAGATGAACAAGAGGGTGCAGCAGAGTTGGCTCTAGAGAAGGGTCGTTTACATATTTCTACAAGTTAACCATGTACCCTTACCTTTCGTATTTTATGAAATGATCATTTTGGCTGCTCTGGCTCTTCTAATCATTTGTGTCGATACAGCTAATATCACAAAAAGATAAATCTGCTTCGGTCTTTAGACAAAATACAACCAAGTTTAGAAAAATAACTCAATGACTATCAATATTGGTAGTGATTGAATTACATAATTTTAGACAGTTCTAGAAGTTTTGTTAGCGAAATATACCTTAAATACTCAAGTGCTCCGGCCTCACTTCATAATTTATGTTTCTATAGTTTTTTATGATAGTGTTCGACTCTGATCTTTATTCATATGGTAGAAATTGATCCTTTCTTTTTTCTTTGTTAATTAGAAATTGATACGGATGATCAGTGCTATGGTTAGAGAAAACATCTAAATATAAAACAAAAACAAAAACCCCTGTATCATGTATTGAAATCGAGATGGGGTTATTTAGCAAGAATGGTGATCACGCTCGGGAGAGTGCTAACCTCTTGCAAAGAACCAACAAACTCGTTTAGGAAACAATTATGGATTAAAGAACCAAAGAAGATAAAGAGGAATTCATTGAGTATTTAATGGATGGATTATTTGTAATATGAAGGATGGAAGTGGCGGGGGGGGGGGGCGGGGGGGGGGGTGGGTTTGTGGTGGTGTGGGGGTGGGCGGGCGCGGGCACTGGGGGCTGTCAGCCTGAAGCATACAAAGTTCAGGTTTTTCTTTTAGGTTAGGGGTACTGAATTAATTTTTTTTACCAATATATTTGCCTTTTGTTTGTAGGCTGAGGAGGACGATGACTTTTAAAGGATGGACTTATAATAGAAAGAAGATTGAAAGTGTATTTTATTTTGACGTTTGTTAAGTTTTTTATGAGAACGACATGATTATTTTGTATTTACAATCAATTGATGCTTTTATGTCAACAATAAATTTTGTATTAATTTCTTTTTATTTTTGTGAGATATTGTTTTGATTGATGTGTTTTTGTTCATTTGGCAATTCATTGAACCATTAGATATATTATGATAATTCCAATTCCTTATGTTTTTAAATTATCTCTACATATATTTAGTTTTAATGTTTACAATTAAATATAGTTCTATTGAGAAAGACTATTGAATGCGAAAAAGAAAAAAAATAAAAAAAGAAACAATAAGGAAAAGAAAGATGATTCTTTTAGGACAGTAAAAGTGTGCAACAAATTTTAACAAAATAAATTCTAATGATATGTTAGGCGTTTATTGTTGTTGCAATAAGTATATCAGCTTTTAGAGTGTACGCAGGTACCCTAGTAGGCTTGAATAAAAGAAATGACTCGTTATTAATGGCTCCGATCACTTGGAGCAATTAATGTTGTCGTTACTAGCAATTAGGGTGGTCAGAAGTGCTTCGAAATACTACAAAAGAATTTCTAGTGACTTGTTAGGGTGGGCATTTTTAATATCATAACAACTATGTATTAGGGTGCTCATCTTTTAAGGTAGTTATTACTATTCTTAGGACTTATCATCAGCCCACGTATAGGGTATATGCTATGATTACTCCCAACAACTTAACCATCCTATCTAGAGACTTATCGCGGTGGTTTTGACCATCCTGGAAAGCTGAATTTGGTGTAGCGGTACGATAGTTTGTATTAATTTATTAAACTATTATAGATATTATGAATAAATTATGGATCGAGCATTTTAAGTTTTCTAGGTTATGGCATGAGAATGTTAAGGTTAGGATTTTGATTTTGTTTTAAGAAGTAAATCTACAATCCACGTATTAGATTTCAATGATTTAATTTCTTTACTGGAAATGGAAATGAAAAGCAGAGGATCCAACGTTTACATAGGATTAGCATGACCTCAGGGTACTCCTCTCTTCTACAGTAATAAGGGGTCTCTTGAAAAGGAAATTTTGTTGGATAGACCACAAGGTTCTATTCTTTGTTGATTTGTTTAAAGTGTATATTTTCTTATTGTAATTTTTAAGTGTTATTATGTATTTGATTAATTATTTTATTTTACGGTCATAAATAAATTCATATTTTCTTACTAGGCCAATTTAATCTCTCTATTTTATGTGGAAGCAGTGCATTTAGTATATGGGTTGTTGTGTATGTATATATCTTTTAAACATGTTTATTTATTTAGGGAAAATTATAAAAATATTACCTATGTTTTGGTATTTTATCACTATGTATTAATGTTAATTAAGAGACATGCATTAGTTAGTCTATTTAGTAATTCAAGTAATATAATTAAACATAATAAAAATGTATGAAATTAGAATAAGAAAAGAAAAAAGAAGAAGGAGAAAATAGAATCAAACCCCAACTAAGCAACAATTGACCACCTCATGGTTAGGAGTAGATAACCATTGTGTGACCTTTTGTTAGGTTGTGGTCACTAGCCACTAGCTATGGGGTTGCCAGTGACAACTTCATTAGCATGGTGAATAGTAATCAACCCGTAAAACTTTAAAGGAAAGGAAAAGAAAGAAAGAAAGAAAAATGTTGTCAAGTTTGAAGTTTATGGATTTTTTATTTTTTAATTTTAACCTTTTAGGCAACCCATTTTAGGGAGGTCACACAATCCTTAGCGTGATGGATGGCCAACTATTACTATTAGTGATTTGTAACCCACCACACAATGCCCATTGCTCCAACCAAGGACTAGTAGTGACTGCCAGCACCTTAGGGATGTTTTGACTTCCCTAAGTGGTTGTCCATCCCTTAGCCTTGAGGTAGTTGGAAATATTGGTTAGGGTTTTGAAATCAAGTTTTTTTTTTTTAATATGTTTTTTAAAATAATTTTCTATATTTTTTAGTAAATTTTTATTAAAATATTTAATTAAATTTATTTCATATTATTATTTTATTAAATTCATTATTACGAATCAAATATGAATCAACATGCGTTCCTTAAGTAGCATTAATATATATTAATAAAACACAGATAATATATTTATCGAAGGAGAAGACGCAGGCAATGAGTTTACAAAAGACGTAACTACAGGTTATGTTTTTTAAATTTTCTCATTTATTAACAATTAAAATATATTTGGGTTTCATAGAAAGCTTGTGTGATACATAACATCAAGAAAATGGAAAATTGTTATAATAAAATTGTTCGTGCGCCTTTTTTTCTTAAGATAAAGTTCAATGACAGTCGGAATCCGAGTCTTCTCGTCTGACAAAATTTAGCAAACTTAGGTTTATTACACAGGTTACCAAATCCCTATTCTCTCTAATGGCATCGATAAACATTAAAACTTCATTAACATGGTGAATAATAATATACCTGTAAAACTTTAAAGGAAGGGAAAAAAGAAAAAGAAAGAAAAATATTGTCAAGTTTGAAGTCTATAAATGCTTTTTTTTTAACCTTTTAAGCAACCCACTTTATGACAGTCGCACAACCCATAGCATGATGCATAGTCACCTCTTACCATTAATGGTTTGCAACCCTCCACGCAATGCCCATTGGTCCAACCAAGGCCTACTAGTGGCTACCACCACCTTAGGGATGTTGTGGCTTTCCAAAGTAGTTGTCTATTCCTTAGCCTTGAGGTAGTTGAAAACATGGGTTAAGGTTTTGAAATCAAGTTTTTTTATTTTTTTTAATATGTTTTTTTAAATAATTTTCTGTAACTTTTAGTAATTTTTTATTTAAATATTTAATTAAATTTATTTCATAATATTTTTTTATTGTATTCATTATTGTGGATCCTGTATAAGTTGACATGTGTTCCTTGAGTAGCATTAATATATAATAATAAAACACTGATAATATATTTGTTGAAAGACAAAATACCGGTGATGAGTTTATAGAAAGACCTAACTACAGGTTATGTTTTTTAATTTTTCTCATTTATTAATAATTAAAATATTTTTGGGTTTAATAGAAAGCGTGTGTGATACATGTAACGTCAAGAAAATGGAAAATTGTTACAATAAAATTATCCTTGCATCTTTTTTCTTGAGATAAAGTTCAATGTGAGTCGGAATCCGCGTCGTCTCTTCCAACAAAATTCAGCAAACTGAGGTTTATTAGGTTTATTCTAATGGCATGGATAAAGATTAATAGGAATAGAAAGTAATTCTAATCCAGAAGATAACTTGGACTAGAAATTTAAAAGAACTGGAAAGAAAATAAAAGATAAAAGTTGCTATCCTCATTTTGTCGCATGTAGAACATAATATATTGTTTGTCATCACTTATTATTGGCTAATAAAAAATGTAATGAATCAGTCAAGGGAAAATAAATAAGAATTTCCTTCCGGAAATCCTCTTTGGCTAGACGTCCATGGACGTGACATTTGACCTGCCTGTATTTGGCCGGAGGGCAATGGTTGGTTCGGTCATTTACTGTTTTCCGATATTTTTATTTGATTCGCTTTCAACTTATAATAATTATTTTTTAATAAATTAATGATTCAATCAACACTAATAATACTTCTTGTACACAAGTCAGGGTAACATTCATTAACATTACAGATCGGAACTCATGGTCATCCGATAATGTGATAGAAATGACGTGGACCATAACTATGACGATCCGATCGAGTAAACACTAATTGCATAAAATTTTAAAATAAATTAAAATCATAAATTTAAAATAATTAAATAAATATTTAAAATAAATATTTATATTCAGAATAATTATACAACCTAATCATAAAATTTCATATAAAAATACTCCAATTAATACTCGTAATTACATTACTCGATATGCCAAATGAACTTGGAAAGACCCGATGTTCCCCTACCAAATAAAATCACCCTATCAGTCAAACTAATCCTTATCCTTCTTTTATTTTTCTATTTCCTTTGCAAAAGTCAACGGGAGAGAGAAAGGAAAAAAGGAAAAAGAAAATAGAGAATGGATAAAGAAAAAAAAAAAGAAAAAGAGAAAAGAAAAATCTATAAATTGCATTTATCACATCCAAATTGCAATCTAGGACTACCAATGTAATTGACTTCTATAAAACTAAACTGCACTTGTAGGGTAAATTTTCAATTTCATAATGACCATATCTCGTTTGAAAGGTGCTTTTGGGTTTGTCCTCTAACCTGATCCTCAACTAATGGTACTCAGATCATAGATCTATTCAAGGAAAAACACTTGCTCCATGTAGTTGATTGAACAAATCATCAATTCTTGATAATGGATATCTATTCTTGATATTTACCTTGTTCAATTCTTGATACTTAATGTATAGCTGCATAGATCCATCCTTCTTCATAACAAATAACATTGGAGCTCCCAAAAGAGATATGCTTAGGCGAATGAATCCCTTCTCGATTAATTCTTATAATTGATTCTACAATATCTTCAACTTGATCAGGGCCATTTGATAAGGTCACTTTTAGATTTGTTCAATACTAGGCTTTATTTCGATGGTGAAATCCATTTCTCTTGACAATTGTAGTCTTGGTAGCTCCTTAGGAAACACCTCAAGGATTTTTTTAACGATAGGTATTTCCTCTAATCTTAGTGATTCCTTTTTTTGTCTCAACTACACTTATTAAACACGTGCTCTAGTTTTAAAGATATTCTTCTCCTTCTTAGAATATGTTAGCGAAAGCTTCTAGATTTCTCCTTGCTTGTCCTTGATATACTATAGTCTCCGCTCCTAGTTTGTGGAATAATACTTCTTTATTCTTGCAGTCTATGTTAGCAAAATACCTCGATAACCAATTCATTCCCAAGTTTGCTTCATAGCCTCTCATGGATAAAATGATCAAATCCACGAGCATGTTTCTTCTTTATATCTCAATTGGGCATTCTTTCATTATCTCTTTAGTGAAGGCTTTTTCTCTAGTGGAAGTGCTAATTCTTAAGATCTTTAGAGAAGGTTGAACTTCCAGTTTGCATTGTTGAGCTATGACCAAACTTATGAAAGAATGTGTAAATCCCTTGTTCAAGAGGACTAAGGTCGGTTGAGCAGTGATTAAAACAAATCCTATTAATTACATAGTACTCAATTAATTTCTAATTATTTTTTTATCTACTTAGATCTTTTAATAATAAATCTTTTATCATTCTTAACTCTTCCAAGTAATCTCCTACTTAATTTGCATATCTAAAATATTATATATAGGTAAGTCCAAACCTGACATACCTATTACAACATATCCCTCATTCATGTATTCCATAGCTACTAAATCGATATCCTAGCATTCTCTAGGCTCTTCCCTTGCCCATTCTCTTGCATCAGTGCCTTCAATAGCGAACACTCAAGCATTCATGGTTTGGGTATTAGCACCTTAGGTTTCCTACCCAATTGGTTGACTAGCTAGCCTCACAACAGTGGTCTTAAGTGCTACAATTTTTTCCTCAAGCCCTTGATGTCTCTTAAAGTAAATGTAAGCAAAATGCCCTTGTTGCGCGCGCACAAAACATGTCACAAAATTCTTCTACGGACATTCTAGCACCCTATGCTCACTCGATCCGCAACAGTAGCATTTTTGTTTCAAGTGTAGGCACTCTCGAAGGTAATGAATTCTTCCACATTCCAACAAACCACCGTTATAAGCTTTGAGGGTGGTGAAATAACCGATGGTTTATTGTTTAGTGGCCTTATGTTCAACATAGGCCTTTTTCCCTTGTCACTCTGGCTCGGTTAAAATAAAGGTCTCTTTGCCAAAACTCACATTCCTGCACTTGATCCCTATAGTTATCTAAGGCAAATTATAACAACCAATTAAACCCATTCTCATAGTGATCAATGGTTTTCATGCCCTTCTTCAATTGGAAAATTATTCGCTCAATTTCATTTTGATGCTCTTGGGGAAATATTCTCTAAAAAGTTCTCCTCGGAATGTTTCTCATGAGATAGGTTAGCGAAGAACTCTCAATCTAAAATCCCAACAAATCCTGGTACTTATCTTTAACAAGTATGATGCATAAGCCAATTTTTTGTGGTTTGCAACTTCATAGGCCACGAATGATCTTTCTAATTGTACCATCCATTCTTTTGCTTCCTCAAGTTTCCCATATGCCCCATCAAAATACTTATTTGATCCGATAAAATCTAGAAATTCACTCCTTTGTATTTGACCAACTCCTCCTTGGTCATATCTATGTTAACCTTCCACATATGATGCATGAGAAGTTAGAACTAGGGGTGGGAATTGCAAGGCGGGCAAAAAAAATTTGACCCGTAGAGGTGCGGGCCATTTTAGCCCGCGCCCGTTTGACCCGCAGGGCAGGGCGGGCAGGGTAATCCCCGCGGGTGGTGGGCCAACCCGTCGAAAAACATAGCTTGCCTACGTTGCGTGCGACTGTGGTATGCGAGTTGCCCTGCCCTACACTGTGGAAGATACGACCTTGGACTACTGGACATAACGAAGACGACTTGACAAGCTGCCTTACCTTACACCGCCGCCACCGACTGAAATGACCGGTTGAAATGATGCTGTCGACTAGTACTGAGCTGAAATGACCGGTTGAAATTAAGCCAGACCACATGGACACGGTGCACACCTCCTTCTCCAGTTCTCCTTCGCAGAAGTCAAACACACACACACCACAACATACTTCGCAGCCCAATCGCACTGTCCGTGCACCATAGCATTTCAGAGAAGTCAAGCACGGCCAGTCGCAATCGCAACTCGTAGTCGCACCGTCGTCCGTCCGTACACCTTGTTCGCAGTCCGCACGCAGCTGGCAGCAACCCACATGGCCGTGTGTATAAGTTCCACCGCAGCCAGCAGCAGCCCACCCCACCGTCCATGCACCCCCTGTACTCCGTAGTTGGACATTGCGCCACCACCGCCGGCCACTTGTTAGATGTCGTTAATTAAGGTAAAACAATTCTCTATTATTGCCCTCTACTGTATTGTGGTTGTTGGTTTGGCCGTGTCATGTGGTTTGGTGTGTGGGCCGTGTGGTGTGGTGTCAAGTGTGGCCGTGTGGTGTGTGGGCTGTATGGGGTAGGGGTAAGTGACGCCGGTGGTGGTGGAGGCTTGGTGAATGGAGAATGGAGATTGGAGAGTAGGGTGGTGGTGGTGGCCGTATGGTGTGTGGGCCGTGTGGTGTGTGAGCCGTGTGGGGTCGGGGTGAGTGACGCCAGTGGTGATGGAGGCTTGGTGAATGGAGAATGGAGATTGGAGAGTAGGGTAGTGGTGGTGGCCGTATGGTGTGTGGGCCGTGTGGTGTGGCTGTGTGGTGTGTGGGCCGTGTGGGGTGGGGGTAAGTGATGCTGGTGGTGGTAGAGGCTTGGTGAATGGAGAATGGAGATTGGAGAGTGGGGTGGTAGCCCTATGGTGTGGCTGTGTAGTGTATGGATCGTGTAGGGTAGGGGTGAGTGACGCCGGTGATGGTGGAGGCTTGGTGAATGGAGAATGGAGATTGGAGAGTGGGGTGGTGGTGGTGGCCGTGTGGTGTGTGGGCCATGTAGGGTGGGGGTGAGTGACGCCGGTGGTGGTGGAGGCTTGGTGAATGGAGAATGGAGATTGGAGAGTGGGGTGGTGGTGGTTGTCGTATGGTGGTGGCGGCTATATTTAATTATTTACATATATTTAACTACTACTAATAACAACTTTTATATTTACAGAATGGATGCTTTAAGTAATGAGGCTGCAATGGAACCTATTAATGTGGATCATGTGTCTGAAGTTGGTGGGCATAACGATAATCTACAACTAAGATCTTCTCAATCTGAAGAACATGCAGGTAAGAAGGCTCGAGTAGGTAGCTCTTCTTCTCAAGTTTGGGAATTATTTACAAAAATTGGTATTAGGAAGGATAGTAAAAATAGGGCTAAGTGTAAAGCATGTGGGAAGGAATATGTTATTGGAACACATTCACATGGAACTTCATCTTTACGTCGACATATAGAGAAGTGTCGTTTGAGTCAACTTCCTATATATCATGATGTTGGTGATATGATAATTGATTAAGCTAGGAGGTTAAGATCAAGAAAACCTGATCCTAAATTTTCTCGTGAGGTCATGGCTATAGCTATTATTGAGCATGATCTGCCATTTTCATTTGTTGAGTATAGGAGGATTACACATTTTATACGACTATATAATCCTGATTATAAGCCAATTAGTAGAAAAACTGCTACATCAGATGTTTGGAATTTATATTTAACTTAAAAGGAGAATTTGAAACAAATTTTGCAAAAAATTCTAGGGAAAGTATGCTTGGCTTCTGATGTATGGATTACGTCTACTAGTGAGGGATATATTTGTTTGACTGCACATTATGTGGATGCCAATTGGAAATTGAATAATAAAATTCTTACTTTTTCTAAAATGCCGCCTCCTCACTCAAGGTTTGAGTTGTCGAAAAAAGTATTCGAATTTTTGAAGGATTGAGGCATAGATAGGAAGATATTCTCCCTTACAATGGATAATGCATCTGCAAATGATTGTATGCAAGATTTTCTAAAAGAGCAATTGAACTTACAATATAGTTTGTTATGTAGTGGTGAGTTTTTTCATATTAGATGTTGTGCTCATATTCTTCAATTGATCGTTAAAGAAGGGTTGGATGTAAGTAGTGAAGCATTGCACAAAGTAAAGGAAAGTGTGAAGTATGTGAAGGGTTCTAAGAGTAGAATGAAACACTTTTTGGAGTGTGTTGAATAGGTTGGAAACATTGATACGAATATCGGTTTGTGCTTGGATGTAACTACTAGATAGAATTCCACTTATCTTATGCTTAATAGCGCACTTAGGTATCGACGTGCTTTTTCTTGCTTTCAATTGAATGATCATCATTATAAATACTATCCAACCATTGATGAGTGGGAAAGAGTAGAAAAGATATGCAAGTTTTTGAGCCTATTTCATAGTATCACCAATTTGATGTCAGGATCATCATATCCAACATCAAACCACTATTTTTTGCAAGTATAGAGGATTAAATGTTTGCTGAATGAAAATTTAAATAGTGAAGATCATGTCATAAAGGAGATTTCAATTAGAATGAAACAGAATTTCGATAAGTATTGGAGTGATTATAGTGTTATCCTTGCACTTGGAGCAATCTTTGATCCTCGAATGAAATTTGATTTTTTGAACTTCTGTTTTAATAAACTTGATCCCCTCAATTGTGAAGAGAAGATGGCTCATATAAAAAGCAAGTTATATAAACTTTATGGAGAATATGAGAAGAGCAAAACAAATCACATATCTAGAAGTAGAAGCAATCAGGTTAGATCATCTCCTCAAACATAAGACACATCTAGAGGTAGCAACAATAAGGGAGCAGCAACACATAGAGCTGGAAAGGGCTTGGAGATTGATTTTGCTATGTTAGTGGTAAGTTTAATAATTTTTTATTTTCTCAATTATTTTTTTTGTAATATATATTAGTATGTAAATAGTTTTTTCTTAATAATGCAGGAATTCCGATACCATTAAGTAGAAGTACAAAGTTCTAGTAAATCTTCTTTGGATATTTATCTAAATGAGTCAGTAATAGATATGGACTTCTACTCAGAATTGGATGTGTTAGAACATTGGAAGAGTCAAAGCCAGAGATATCCTGATTTATCTATCATGGCCTTCGATGTGCTTAGCATTCTAATTACTACTGTAGCGTCGGAGTCAGCTTTCAGTATCGGCGCTTGTGTACTTAATAGGTATAGCAGTTATATGCTTCCAGCTAATGTAGAAGCTCTCATTTTGTACACGAAATTGGTTATAAGGATTTGCATGTGAAGGTAATTTTTTTTTGTCCTATTCCTAATATTTTCTTTTAATGTATTGTTCCTAATATAATATATTCCTAATTATATGTGTAATCTCATAAATTGTAGATCAAGAAGAAGACAATGGGAGTGTGGTTGGGAGTGTGACTACTTCATAAAAAGGAGAATCCAATTTAGTTATTGATGATTATGATAGTGATGACTGATATGATGATTGATTTATATATGTAATTTTATCTGCTTCATTATTGTTTTTGTTTTCCTATGTAATTAGTAAAAACTGAAAAAGTACTTTTATCATAATTGCTTGGTTATCGTTTTAGGTTTTTTTTTTTTTATCTTATAAGAATGGGATTTAAGAGTAAGTACATATAAATTGAAGTTGTATAAGGAAAGTGAATGGAAAAATTGAGCGATATGTAATATAAATTATATTTGCAAAGTAAATAAAGGTTTATCTAAGGAAAAATAAAAGAATTTATTTAACATGTTATAATTTTAATTATTTACATAAGGAAAAAAAAACATTTTGCGGGTCGTCGCGGGCCAGCCCGCGGGGCAGGGTGGGCCGACTTTCTGACCCGCCAGCCTTGCGGGCCAGCCCGTGACGACCCGTGGGCCGATGCGAGTCGGCCCATTCGACCCACATTATCGGCCCTAGTTGGAACTAGTGGAGGTGGTAATGGCACCTCCTATTCTTAAGGAGCGATTGCAAGTAGTACTAGCTATGGTTGAGGTAGCAAAGGAACTGGTTGCAATGGAGGTTGGCAACCTAGCACTAGATGTTAGATTAGCAAGGCCTATTGCTAGGCCAATTGTTGAATTGTTGCTTCCAAACTTAACATACATTCCTCCCCACTTCCTTCTCCACTAGAAGGAGCTTAGGCTGTACCTCTTCATCTTGGCCTAGTCACCCTATTTGTTGTCCTAGGTTGTAACTTTGGATTTTCTTACGGTACTAAGGGTGGAGTTCCAACTTGAGAAGTTTTGTCTACATCTCTATCTCTAGTGGGTGTTGTTGTCTTTCTTCTCTTACTAGTATTTCCACTATAATTTATTAATGTAACATACAAAATATGTTAAGACATTTCTAATGATATATACATCAATAGTGATATGGATATCAATAAAGTTATGTAACACATTTATATCATTGCATGAAGATCAAGAATATGCAAGAGTTACAATATTTCATATATATTTTCCCAAATATTTACATCTTTCTTATTCCTAACCCATACATACATTAGCTTAGAAGGGTTTATATTACATTACAAAAATTTCCCTTCCTAAGTTTTCCTATTCCTTATATTACATTATAAAAATTTCCCTTCCCAAATTTTCCTATTCCTTACATACATTGTTTCTTCCTAAAAATTGTTTTAATTTTACCCTTATATTTCTAAGTGACATTTCTAGAGCCTTCACTCATATCCTCGTCACTTTCACTAAATTATTCTTCTTCCTCTTCCTCTTCCTCTTCTTCTTCTTCTTCTTCTAAGGAATCTAAGGCTACAATCTCATTTTCTAGAACGCCCTCTAAGTCAGAATTTTCCTTGAGAAGTGGGTCATCTTCTAGATCTTCTTCCTCCTCCTCCCACAATTCAGGTTTTACCACAAACATATCTCCCCGGTCTACAATCTCAAACTCTCGATGCTTGATGTAGTCTATAGTATCTTAAGAGCCTTTCGAGTATAATAAACCTTGGTTAACCCTTAGCTTTCAATCATAAATCCCTCCTTTATATGTTCATGAATTTCTTCTAGATTTGACTAGAAGGGTCAAGACTTCTTGAGCATACCCTATTTCTAGATCGAATTGAGCCACAAATAACATTTTAGGTGGCTCCTCCTCCATACTCATCATTATTGCAAACCGAGCTTCTAGAGAAAGAATGTCAATATACCTACTATACATGTCTCTTAGATGATCACTGAACTTATCTAGCCGAATTTACCACTATTCGGTTAACCCAATTCTTTAATCATCTATTAATTCAACCATCATTTTATAAAGTGAGAAGTTCTTGTATTGATCTTCCAATGTTTGCATCCTCAATCTATAATTTACCAAATCATCTTCATGCTTCATGCAACATGTATTCCACCTCCAATACAAACGTGATAGGAATCAAAATCCGATTAGACCTATCATTGGGGCAAGAACCAAAAGATTTCGAATCTTGGCGATGAGGGCCCATTGTGACCACATTGACTGTAGAATTATTCGTTCACTAACCTCTTTTCTCTTATTCATGTATTATATATTCCAACAGGCACACTTATCAGGCTTTATAAGGTGATGGACAAACTCACTTAGACTCAGCTTGTGGGTTATCTATGGACCGACTTGAATCGGCGATGAGTTGGGCCAAAGAATCCTATAGAAGAGCTAGCATGATGAAGACTATTTTCTTTTATTTTGTATTTGTTCTTTGGACCATTTTATGTTGTAATTTTCTTTTGGGACACTTTCATTTGTTTGTAATTGTCTTTTAGATCGGTTACCCTAAAAGTGGCATAGTTGTAATTTTGTGGACTTTTTAACCCTAAAGGGAGCAAGTATAAATACTTGCTTAAGTAGGGTATTGAGGAGGCCAATTGTTTAGAACAAACACTCATTTTCACGTGAGAGAATTAGGTTTTCTTAGTTCAAATTTTCTCTTATCAATTTCAATCCCAACAGTTGATATTGTAGCAAGTGCAACACTTGAAATTGTGAGTTATATCAATTTCAATTTGTTGTGATTTCTTCTCTTCTCTAGTGTGTAATATCTAGGGTTGAATTGAAATATTTCTTGATCACATTTTATTCATAATTATTCGAATTATTGTGCTAATTTGAGTTCTTGTTATACTTGATTGATATTCCTCCTTTCTACACATTGTTGAACTATGAAAGTATTTATTGTGGAAGGGGGATCACGGTTATTTTCTTGTGGATTTTCAGTAGTAATCACATGGGTTTTGAAGTATAATTTGTGATCATCATTGAGGAATATACTATTGTGTTGATCCATTTCATGCAATACATCATTTGGGTCATATATTGCAATTAGGGTAACGCTACAATTGCTTCACCTTAAATCGAGTTGTCCTAGTCATTTAAGGATTGTTATTTGGTTTAATTTGCATGTGCTTAATCCCCTTTTAGGCACATCATCTTTTTGGTATCAGAGCTATATCATATTTGGATTTAAGATTGAACAAATCCTGATTGAAGAATTGGTTACATTCATTGAAAATTGACACCATTGAGTGACTAGATTAATTGACATTGTCTAAGTGTCTTTCAATCTTGGTTTTTGTGCGCTTAAACTTGGTTTTAGACACATCATAATTTGGTATCAGAGCTTGAGATTGTGAGAAGAGTTGTGTGAATTTAAATTTTGTAAATTTAGGGTTCATGTTCTTACATCTTCGATTTTGAAATTGGGAGTAAATTGAAATTGTTGTTGTTGTTGTTTGAAGTGGAGTGAATTGTCTTGAGTAGAGGTTGAACTTGCTGCTTGTTGGAGTGATTTTGAGTACTTTTTGAAGCTTTTATGTTGTGGTCTTCATTGTGAAGGAATAGGAAAGCTAGTGCTTTTGAATGCAATTTCGGAAGTGCAATTGTGTAGGAAGAAAATTGTGATCCTTACATTGGTTGTTTTCAAAAAATTAGAAGAGTAATTGAGCATTTCTAGATTCGAGTTGTGTAGAAGATTTGGAAATTATTTGATTTTCAAAGCAAACATTAAGTCAAAGAAGTTAATGTATGGTTGTTTGAATTTGAAAATTACTTCTTACCAATTGTGGAAGAGTTGCAATTAGTGAAGTGGTTTGATTTTCAAATTTGAATTGTTGCTATTTTGGTGCATAAGTTGCGGTTTGCTTTAGTATTTTGTAGTGGTGAAAAAAATTGTATATTTGGAAGTGTGAATTGTAGGGTGTGTGTGTTGTGTTTTGAGGTGTGAGTTGTGGTGAAAGGGAAGGGTAGTGTTTCAATTGTGAAGTGGAATTGTGTGGTGTGTGCATTTTGGGAAATTGAAAGAAACACAATTGTCATTTTTCAAATTTCAAATTAGAATTAAAGTGTACATTAAGAAGTCAATTTGAAATTTCAAAACACACATTAAGTCATAGTTAATTGTGTGTTATTTGAATTTGAAATAGCTTCTTATCATTTGTGGAATCTTGCACTTATTGAGCTCATTTTGAATTTGAAATTTGAGCTGCCTTTTTTTGTTGAAGTTGCGGTTTGAAACTTGAATAGAAGTGGAGAAGTTAAAGTGTAGAAGACTGTGTATGTGTATGCTGCAATGTGTGTAAAAGTTATGTATGTGAGGTGTTGTGTTTTGTAAAATTTAGTGAAAAGTATGTGCATTTGGCGTGGGTTTTGGTGTGTGTAGTATAGACAATTGTTGTTAGAGGTGCGATTGGTGTAGAATCGTGAGTAAAAGAGGAGAAGTGTGGTGGTGAAGTTGTGTATTTTTGTATGTGTTGAGGTGCTACCCATTGTGAAGTAATTAGTGTGAAACCGAAGCAAGAAAAGGAAAGTTGAGTAGTAGAATTTAAATTTCAAACAAGTCATTAAAGTGTGAAAGTAATTGAACTAATTACTTAAACACTTGTGGTTGAATTTAATTCTTAACTACTTAGAAATAATTGTGTATACTTCATTTCTTTAACTTTACTTGAAGTACCAAGAATTATTTATTTGTGCTTCAATTATTTCATTTGACATTATTTGGAATAACAATAAACATTTCTTGTATTGGTTGAGTATGAGCACCGTGGGTGTATAAGGGTGTATTGCTGTGGTGTGGTTAAGTGTATTGTGGTTATTGAAGTTAGTAAGCAAAAATGTTAAGTGAGTTGTATTTGTCTACTAACATATTGTGTCAGGACATGACTTCTTTTCCAACCATTGATGAACGACAAAGAGAAAACTTGTTCTATTTTTCTTGTAGGGTATAAGGAAACTTGTGCGTAATCATTATTGATGGTAGTAGTTGTACTACTGTTGTAACTGCATCATTAGTATCAAAGTTGAAACTTGAAACTATCCCATATCCTAAACCCTATACATTACTTTGGTTGAATAATCAGGATGGTCTTATGTGACCCAAAAGGCTAGGGTACCCTTCAGTATTGGGGACAAGTACTGTGATGAGCTTGAATGTGATATTTTTCCTATTTGTACATCCCATATATTGCTTAGCAAGCCCTGGTTATATGATAGGTAGGTCTTACATGATGGCTTCAGATATACATATGTATTCCAAAAAGAGGCTAAACGCATCATTCTAAATTCGATGTCACCTTCGCAGGTTAGAAAAGTTCAACAACAAATCTATAGACCATCAAAGATTCCTAAGAATCATAACCACATGAACTAACCTTCAAAGGACCAAATTGTGCAGAAGTAGACATGCCAACTTTCAAAGGTTCCTCAGGATATTAGTTACATAAGCTAACATATAGAGGATAACACTTATTAGACACAGACATGCTAACCATTAGAAATTCTTGAGGGCCATGGTCAGATGAGCCAACCATTAGAGGACCAAACTATTCAGAGGTAGTTGTGTCTACTTTCAGAGGTTTCAGAGGACCATGAGCAGTTGTGCCAACCATTAAAGGACCATGAAGGTCAGCGACATACAGATGAGTTAGAAAAAGGGGAAACAAAATCTGTGGAATGGGTTGAGATAGGGGAGACCTTAGTGGATAATGAGTCATTATTTATGTTGCAAATGAGATATATTATAGAAATGGAGGAGAGAAAACAATCACCTCCTATGATAATTCAGATATTGGGATTTTGCAGAGATACTTCTTTAGATGGATTGCTAGGAGAAAATAAAGTCTCTATTGCATTTGATCTGCTACATTTGAGAACAAATCTTTTTAAGACCAGATGAGATGATAGGAATCAAAATCCCACTAAACCTATCATTAGAGCAAGAACTAAAGGATTTTGAATCTTAGTGATGAGGCCCATTTTGACCACATCAACCCTAAAATTATTCGTTTACTAACCTCTTTTCTCTTATTCATGTATTGTATATTCTAATAGGTACGGTTAACAGGCTTTATAGGATGATGGACAAACTCACGCAGACTCAGCTTGTGGGTTATCCATGGACCGACTTGAACCGACGATGAGTTGGGCCAACAATCCTATGGAAGAGCTAGCATAATGAAGACTATTTTCTTTTATTTTGTAATTGTTCTTTAGACCATTTTCATGTTGTAATTTTCTTTTAGGATACTTTCATTTGTTTATAATTGTCTTTAGGTTCGATTACCCTAAAAGTGGCATAGTTGTAATTTTGTGGACTTTCTAACCCTAAAGGGAGCAAGTATAAATATTTGCTTAAATAGGGTATTGAGGAGGCCAATTTTTCAGAACAAACACTCATTTTCACGTGAGAGAATTAGGGTTTCCTAGTTCAAATTTCCTCTTATCAATTTCAATCCCAAGAGTTGAGATTGTGGCGAGTGCAACACTTGAAATTGTGAGTTATATCAATTTCAATTTGTTGTGATTTCTTTTCTTCTCTAGTATGTAATATCTAAGATTGAATTGGAATATTTCTTGGTCAGATTTGATTCATAATTATTCGAATTATTGTGTTAATTTGAGTTCTTGTTGTACTTGATTGATATTCCTCATTTCTACACATTGTTGAACCGTGAAAGTATTTATTGTGGAAGGGGGATCACGGTTATTTTCTTGTGGATTTTAAGTAGTAATCATGTGGGTTTTGAAGTATAATTTGTGATTATCATTGAGGAATATACTATTGTGGTTATCCATTTCATGCAATACATCATTCGAACCATATATTGCAATTAGGGTCACACTACGATTGCTTCACCTTGAACCAAATTGTCCTAGTCGTTTAGGGATTGTTATTTGGTTTAATTTGCATGTGCTTAATCCCCTTTTAGGCACATCAAAATGCCTACACATTGCCATCTTTTCGTTGAATACGAAATTTTTTTGTAAGTTATAAGTTATTTATTTCCATCCCTAATTCTACCTACTCTCCTATAGTAAGGTAGGTTTTTCCTATCTATGGTGTTGCTAAGTTAATCTCTTAAGATATTGACTTCCAACCTAAGTTATCCCTAATTTACAACTTACCTTAAGCTTAAACTTTTGCTTTGATACCACCAAAAGCTATCATGCCCTATAAGGTACCCAATTTGTAACAACCCGCTACAATTACCCATACCTTGTTAAGCAATAGTGAAGCATCTCGAACCAAATTAGATCAACTTGTTAAATCACAATAATTGACTAACCAAATGCCTCTATCATTCCTTCATCACAAATAAAATTCATTATGTATTCAATGGAAACATTATATAGTAGTCTTGGAAGTGGGCCTCAATTGGGTTCCAAAACAAAATACAATCGAAGATAGATTGCTATGGGTCAGATTAAATATTTACAACCTTCAATTATTTGAAACTATAATGTTCTACAAAATATTCAATCTATCTCTCCATTTCCCCTAGAGTTTCCACAATGAATGTACTTACCCTAGTACGATGTTTAAGGAGTTAGTTTAGGTAGTTGCATCTTGCATAAGAAAATCTATAAGCGGGTATGCGAATGGCCCAGTGAAATAGGAGTGCATTATTTCAATACTCTACAAGCACATACAATTCACACAAGTTTGTTAATTATTATGTTATTTAATATATATATATATATATATATATATATCATATATTGATTTAATTTAATCTACTGTTCCTCTTCCATTCCATTCGTCTCCCTTGCTGGCATTCAAGTTTCCTCAACGGAAAATTTCCCACTAGTCGGGTTCTTCTTGCACTCACACCTACTGCACCCCACTCTCATGCACACACACACACCTGCACTCCCTCCTCGTGAACACACACCACATCTGCACATGCCTCCTACACACACACACACTCTACATCCACGATGGAACATCAACAGCAGCAGCATCTCAACAATCACACATTCCCAACACCTGTACATTCACGCACCTGTTCTCGCAATTTCTTCTAGGCACGCACATACTTCCTGTTGCTTCCCCAGCACACACCCTCGCAAGGATCAGATGCTGCAGCCACTATGGTACATATACAACAGCTACACTATTCCAACCACATACACATAGAGGTTAATCACTCACACTCACACGTACAAGATCAATCCACACACATATGAACACACAGGTAAAGGAACTCCACACAAGCAAATTAGCACCCTCAAGTAGAAAAAAATCACACACGCACACACCCACGATTCTGTTCACCCATCTGTACACTCACGGATTCCCCTACCCTTTCTTGCACATGATTCTCCCTTACTCATGATCACAATTCCCACCAACACACACACAATATTTATTTGATAGCAACAACAACCTACGTCCCCATTAACACATGAACTCACATTCCCAATTCGTAATCACACTTGCTACAACACCCAAATCCATCACAGACACATAGATCTCAATACGCACATTCACACACACTATATATATATATATATATATATATATAAATATACCAGTAGTACACTCACATACTGCACACTCACAGATTTATTTCACTCGTGTATTCCGATGATTTTACGCATCTAATATCTACACACGATATATATATATATATTATATATATATACATTTTCATAACATGGCCACGTACAAAACATTCATGTAAATTCCCACAGTGGCTAAGATATATATATATATATATATATATATATAGAGTATAACATACCACAAAACTAAATACAGTATATTATAGAATTCCTATTCACTTGTATCTTATTTTCGATTATTCGTAGTAATCTTGGTAAATATATAAAAAGGTTTTTTCCTCCTAAAAATGCAAGAAACCATAGTATTACATACTACTCATGATAAATATAACTCTAGCTAGTGCATTTCTAGTTATTTTAGTTATTTTTCTAAGTGAAATCCTACTTTTATACACATGAAAATTGCATTTAAACTCCAAAAATAAAATTTTTTCTTGTGCAAAACTAGTCAATTTCGTAGAGCTCACCTCAAGGACTACATTAGTAGTCTTGGTTTGTTGGAGGTTATACATAGAAGATACGTTGGATTTTTTCATGTTTTCCTTTTTTTTTTCTTTTCTTCTCTGTTTTGTCCTCTGTTGTCCTTGTCTCTCTCATTTTCTGTCTTCTTTGCCTCTCTCTCTCTCTCTCTCTCTCTCTCTCTCTTGCTTTCTCATGGGACGTGCAAGTCTTCTTTCAGAAGATACATCCCTTATCATTTATATATGCAAAAAGTTTAAAGTTTATTAATTCATTGCATTTGTTTGTCTCACGCAGTAATTTATGTAATTTAGTAATTTTAGTATTTTAATACAAAATTTTATGACAAGGTTAATTAAATTATTTCGAGTGTAAATATATACTTGGAATTTCTACTTGACTATTCTAAACTTACAATTTTAATTTATTTTATCATTTATTCTAAAATTTTTCATGGTTTGCTCACCGCGCGATTATTGCTTTTAACTTAAATTTACACTGGGTTTAATTAAGACTTTTAATACAATCTTTTAACTAGTCTAGTATTATATGTATTCAATTTTTCACTGGTTTTACATTTAAAGTTTTGGAACTTAGATGTATGTAGTCATGGTAGGTATGATGTTCTCTAAATACTTTTCATCACTAGGTCAATCACTATTGGCTACTCATTGGTTATGTTAAATATAGTCAAATTGTCTACTTTAAGCTTAGCTAATCATTTGACAAAAAGAAGTTAAAATTATAACAAAAGAGATGTGAGAAACATTCTATGGTTTTTTCTTTCTTTCTTTCTTTCTTTCTTTCTTCTTCTCTTTAAGTTTAGATTATAGTATCGTAGAGGGCTAAAAGAAATTTGGTATGATGAGCTTAGAGTAAAGACCATTAAACCAGTTTGTCCACTTATAACCTTTTCTAGGAAAAGTCATGCACTTAGAGAGATTTCCATAGACTTAAATTAAAGAGGAAATTACAAAGGGATCCATTAATAGAAGGACTCATCTCGACTGTCGACACTCAACATGATCAAATGGATGACCTTGACAGCTAAACTCTTTAAATAATCAAGGTTCCTTCTCATTTAAGAGAATAAAAAATTGAGAAAGATGTCACTATAATGTTAGATTACTTTGAAAAAAAGAACAAATAGAGTTCAAAAGGAAGAACTTACCGCTCCTCTTCAAGAATTGTAGGGTTGATACTATATAACTGCACCTATCACTAGTGTGTTTAACCTCCCTTGGATTGTCTATTTCTCTTCCTTACCTCTCAATCTAAGTCATTTCTCATCATCCAATGTCACTCCTTTTAAGGCCACGTATAGTGCAGGACACACATTGTACACATGAGACCACTATAACTGAATGCTTTCATTATGAATATATATATTCATGTTGATAGAATCTAAAAGGTAAAAATATAGTAATATTATATATTTATTATTATTATTATTTAATAATGTCAAGTCACTCCATTGTAGTTGTAGATGAGACATTATGCAAAGAAGAAGATAGATGTAAAGCTTATGTTAAATTTGTCATAACATAAAAGCAAAGTGAAGTTGTGTAAGCTGTTATCCAAAAATGCTTAAGCTACAATGACTATTTATATTGTATCCCCACTATGTAACAAATATAGCTAAGTACTTTACAATAACATGTGTAAAATAAATATTTCAAACTTTAGTACTATTTTGCAAATTTCAATGCTAAGAAAGAGTTGTGCTAACCTTAAATCTTTTATGGTGAATTGAGAATCCAAATCATGCTTTAAAGAAGAAATACGCTACTCACTATTTCCCTTGATTTACATCTCATCCACGTATACAAGAATAGCCACAAAACTGTCTTTTTGAGAGAAAGTAAACAAAGAATTGTCATGTGCAAATTGAATGAAACCTTTCTTGACCAAAAATTGGGAAATTTCAATGTTTCATGCTTGGTTAAGACCATAAAGTGATCAATTAAGCTTGCATACTTGATGAGAACCAACCTTAGAATAACCAAGCAAAAGCAACATATAAATATCCTCATCTAAATAGACATGTAAGAAAGCATTATTGATATTAATTTGATGTGCCAATTATATGCAGTAGCTACTACAATGAGAATTCGCATGATGCCTAACTTGGCAACAAACAAAAAGTATCATGGTAGTCCATCGCTTCTATTTGAGTAAAACCTTTAGCTACTAATCTACCCTTATTAATCTACCCTTAGATCTTTCCACACTACCATTTGGTTTGTACATGATCTTAAACACCCATTTAGACCCAATTGTTTAAGGTAAATGAATCAAATAAAGGATATGTAGTTGTAAAAGATGCAAGGTTAATTTTGAAATTTGCAAAATTATTATCAACCAAACTTGTGGGCAAAGCATGTACATAGTCTTTTAACTAAGTAGGAAAGTTATGCTCTCTAGTTGATCATCTCAAATTAAAATAGACAAAAGAATGTTGAGTAGAATTATCAAGAAGACATGAGATTGGAACTTGAACCAAGTTTCATAAAAAGAAAAATTTCATGAATAGAAAAAGAAAGAATGTAACAAGAATAGAAGTGGAACATAAAGGGATACTATTTGACACATATTGGAAAGGAAATATTTTCTCATATAAGACAACATCTCTACTAAACAAAATCTGCCTTGAATGCAAATCATACACTATATACCCCTTTTGTTTAAAGGCATAACCAAGAAAAATACACTTGATACCTCACAAATCAAACTTGTCCTTATTGGGAACATCATTGGCTATCTAACAAAGATAGTCTATAATTCTCAAATGGTCATAAGATGGTTTGTTCTTGAAAAAAGCTTTAAAAGGAGATTTCTAATCTAATTTTTTCATAGGCATTTAGTTGCCAAGATAGATACTAGTGAGTATACACTCTCACCAAAAGTGTTTTGGCAAATTAGCATATAGTCTTACGGCTCTAACTATCTCCATTAGTTTTTGGTGTTTTCACTTAACCCTCCCATTTTGTTAGGGTATATAGGTCATAGTTCTTTGGTGTATAATGCCAAGAACATGAAAAGATCTTGACAAGCAGGTGAAAGAAATTCTAAACCACTCTCAAATCTTATTATTCTTAGTGTAGCTACAAATTGTGTATGAATTATTTTGAAAAACTTATCATGAAAACTGGTTACTTGAAACTTATTGTTGATAAGTTAAGTCCAAATACAACAAGAACAATCATTAAGAATGATAAGAAAATATTTAACAGTAGAAATAGAAGGAACAAAATATGAACCCTAAATATCAACATTTAATAGATGGAAATTATTCAAAGAATGATTAACACTACATTTGAATAGCAATCTAATGTGCTCAAAACCAAGTTCAAGCACAATCAAATGACTCAAAGAAAACAATCCTCAAGTCACAATCAAACTGGTCCAAATTAGCTAGGAAATTGCGTGACCTTAATGGGAATTTGATGAAATCCAATGGTTCAAAGATGCAATCAACTTCCACTAATGATCAATTTCACTAAACAACAATAAGACCAAGGGAATTTCACGTGAAATGGATGAATAAGAAAAACACAAAAACCGTGATCTTAAATCCTTCCAACAATTCCAATTCACGCCAATCACTAAAGAGCATTCAATCTTAAATGAACAATCAACCTTACAAGATGATTGTCTACGAATTACAATCACAAATAAGTCAAAGAAAGATTTAAATCTACCCTAGATATGACTCATTAGAGAAGAAATGAATGTCAACAAAGATGAATCGATATGACTCACAATTTTCCTTTGTCGCACTCACTACAATTCCAATTCTTGGGTTGAAATTGATAAGAGATTTTTGGAGTTAGGAAACCCTAAGCCCTCTCATGTTAAAGTGAAGTGTATAATCTGCAAAATGGCCTCCTCAAACCCTCTTCTAAGCAAGTATTTACACTTGCTACACCTAGGGTTAGAAAGTGGTCAAAATTACAAGTTTGCCACTTTCAAGGTAGCTAGTCCTAAATGAAAATTACAAGAAAATAAAAGTGTCCCAAAATGATTACAACATAAATAGTCCATGTAAATGAAAAATATATAAAAGAAATTGGTCTTCAAGATGCCGGTCTTCTATAGGATTCATCAGCCCAGCTTATCACCGGTTCAGGTCGGTCTATGGATAACCCATAAGCTGAGTCTAAGGGAGTATGTCTATTGCCTTATAAAATATAATAAGTGTGCCTATTAGAAAACAAAATACAAGAATAATAGAAAAAAGGTTAATTTATAAATAATTCCGGGGTCGATCTGCTCAAAATGGGCCGTCATTGCCAAAATTTGAATTTTTTTAGTTCTTGCCCTAATGATAGGTCTTGTCAGATTTTGATTCCTATCATCTCTTCGGGCCTCAAAAAGACTTGTCCTCAAATCTGGTAGATCAAATGCAGTCAAGACTTTGTTTCCTCCCAGCAAGCCACTTGAAGAAATATCACTATAGAATCCCAAAATCTGAAATACCACGGGTGATGATTGTTTTCTCTCCCCCATTTCTTGGATATATCTCATCTGTAGCATAAATAATGCTCCATTATCCAATAAAGTCGCTCCTATATCAACCTGTTCCACTGAAACCATTTCCTCCTTTTCTAACTCATCTGTATATTACTGATCCTCATGGTCTTCTATTGGTTGGCCTAACTACTCATTACACTCTGAAACCTCTGAAGGTGAACATAACTATCTCTGAATAGTCTGGCTCTTTGGTGGTTTGCTTGTCTGACTATGATCATCAAGATCCTCTGAAGGTTGGCACATTGGTGTTTGATAAATTTTATGCTCTAAAGGTTGGCTTGTGTCATTAGAGCCCTCAAGAACCTTTGAAGGTTAGAATACCTACGTCTGCATAGTTTGGTCCTCTAAAGTTTTGATCATGTGGCTATGATCCTCAAGATTTTGTAATGGTTGTTTTATCTGTCTTTGCATCTCCTGGACCTCTAATGGCGACAAAGGGTTCAATACTATATGTTTACCCTCTTTTTTGAACATATAAGTATTTCTATACCATCTTGTCATACAACCACGGTCCACCAAGCAAGATATGGGATGCACACATAGGTAAGATATCACATTCAATTTCATCACAATACTTGTCCCCTATACTGAAGGGTACCCTAGCCCTTTTGGTCACATAAAGACCATCCTGATCAGTCAACCAATGTAATGTATAGGGTCTGGGATGTAGGATAGTTTTAAGTTTCAACTTCGATACTAATGATGCAGCTACAACATTAGTACAACTACCACCATCAATAATAATTATGCACAAGTTTCCTTGTACCCTACAAGAAGTATGGAACAAGTTTTCTCTTTGTCCTTCATCAATGGTTTGAAAGGAAGTCAAGTCTTGATGCAATATGTTAGTAGACAAATACAACTTACTTGACATTGTTGCTTACTCATTTCAATAACCTCAATACACTTCACCACACCACGACAACACACCTTTACATGCCCCTTCACACCTACGGTGCTCACAATCAGCCAATACAAGAAATGCTTATTGTTACTTCAAATAAAGTCAAGTGAAATAATTGAAGCACAATGAAATAATTCTTGGTACCTCAAGTGAAGTTAAATAAATGAAGTACACACAATTATTTCTAGGTAGTTAAGAATTAAATTCAACTAGCAAGTGTTTAAGTAATGTGTTTCAATTACTTTCACACTTTAATGCTTGTTTTTGAATTCAAACTTCACCACTCAACTTTCCTTTCTTACTAAAGTTTTACACCCACAATTAGTCTTAATGTACATCACCTTACACTACACATAACTCCACAAATTTACACCACCACATACACCTCACTCCTACATGGTGCAATCAATTCACTACAATACTACTACACGTTGCAACTTTTTTTTTTTTTTAAAACACTCTTACACCACCACACATACACACAATCATGGTGCAATCACTTCACCACAACACCAATTCACCACGTTGCAACACCTTCACTCACATACTCATTACGCCACACACACACACCCCCTTTACATCGCGGTGCAACACATACACTTCCAAGTATACAATCTCTTGCCACTACACAACATAAGTTACACCGCAACTCACACTCACAGGTAGCAATAAATTTAAATTTAAATCACTTTACTAAATGCAACCTCCTCCACAAATGGTAAGAACAATTCAAATTCAAATAAAACTTATTCAATGCTACTCAATGAATTGCCTCAAACTTAAAGAAGGTGTTTAAATTCAATTGATTTCCTTTTTTTTTTCTTTTTGTTTTTACAAAATGCAATCTGAAAATTTCAAACGCACTACTTAATTTCTAGAATCCTCTTGCAACAATTCAAGGTCACACTCTTCCACACTTAAACTTCTCCACTTCTATTCAAGTTTCAAGCTAGAACTTACAACAAAAGGCAACTCAACTTTCAAATTCAAAAAGAAGTTCAATAAGTGCAAGATTCCACAAATGGTAAGAAGCTATTTTAAATTCAAATGACACACAATTAACTATGACTCAATGTTTGTTTTGAAATTTCAAATTGACTTCTTAACTCACACTTTAATTCTGAAAATTTCAAATCTGAAATCTCAATTGCCACTCCTCAAATCCGAAATGACACAAGACAATTTTCACTTCTCCACTTGATCACAAAGGACCAATACTCTTTTCTCTTCACGTTTCACTTCAAAGACACGTCACATTCACGGTCAATTCTCAAGGAATCCAAGAATGTTACAAGTCTCCAAGTGTATAACAACTAAACAACAAGATAGCACTTCAACAACATAAGAATAAAACACAACTCCACTTCACAATTTGGATCAATGCAATAATTCAACAATCCTTAAATTTAGAATTCCAAGTTGTAAATCCCTCCTCTTAAACCTCAAGCTCCGATACCAAAAGATGATGTGCTCAAAACCAAGTTCAAGCACAATCAAATGACTCAAAGAAAACAATCCTCAAGTCACAATCAAACCGGTCCAATTTAGCTAGGAAATTGCGTGACCCTAAGGGGAATTTGATGAAATCCAATGGTTCAAAGATGCAATCAACTTTCACTAATGATCAATTTCACTAAAAAACAATAAGACCAAGAGAATTTCACGTGAAATGGATGAATAAGAAAAACACAAAAACCGTGATCTCAAATCCTTCCAACAATTCCAATTCACGCCAATCACTAAAGAGCATTCAATCTCAAATGAACAATAAACCTTACAAGATGATTTTCCACGAATTACAATCACAAATAAGTCTAAGAAAGATTTAAATCTACCCTAGATATGACTCACTAGAGAAGAAATGAACAACAACAAAGATGAATCGATATGACTCACAATTCTCCTTTGTCGCACTCGCCACAATTCCAATTCTTGGGTTAAAATTGATAAGAGATTTTTGGAATTAGGAAACCCTAAGCCCTCTCACATTAAAGTGAAGTGTATAATATGCAAAATGGCCTCCTCAAACCCTCTTCTAAGCAAGTATTTATACTTGCTACACCTAGGGTTAGAAAGTGGTCAAAATTACAAGTTTGCCACTTTCAAGGTAGCTAGTCCTAAATGAAAATTACAAGGAAATAAAAGTGTCCCAAAATGATTAAAACATAAATAGTCCATGTAAATGAAAAATATATAAAAGAAATTGGTCTTCAAGATGCCGGTCTTCTATAGGATTCGTTGGCCTAACTTATCGCCGGTTCAAGTCGGTCCATGGATAACCCACAAGCTGAGTCTAAGGGAGTTTGTCCATTGCCCTATAAAATATGATAAGTGTGCCTATTGGAAAACACAATACAAGAATAATAGAAAAGAGGTTAATTTATAAATAATTCCAGGGTCGATTTGCTCAAAATGGGCCCTCATCACCAAAATTTAAATTCCTTTAGTTCTTACCCTAATTATAGGTCTTGTCGGATTTTGATTCCTATCACAATCTATACAATTTTACCTCAAGGCATATGCGACATACAAAATTGTTTGTATCTAAGTGCTTACAATCTTCTAAATGTTGAAGCTTAGACAAAGACAATTGACCTAACCTATTATGTAACAAATGAATAAAATTAGCTTTATTGATAGTTAGATTGAGATTAGATATTACATTATGAGATTTATCAACTAAGGAAACAAAAGCTTACATGGTAGTAGACTTTAGAACATATAAGTTGTTACAAGCTTGAGTTGATGCAAAATGTGGTTATTGCATTGGTCTTGGAAGATAAAAACATGATGGTCATTTTTTGCAATTAAATGGTTGTCAACAAGTGCCTTGTGCATGGATAAAAGATTATGTTTAAAATCTAGAAGATATAATACATTTTAAAACACTAAGGATGAAGTAACATGAAAAAAATTGATAACTTGGACTAATTTAATTGTTCCATCAAACAGGTTAATAGAAATTGGTTTGGTTAACAACTGTTTATCTATTAACAAAGTTTGCCATGGTGTTGTATGATTAGCAGCACTTGTATCAACAATCCAAGAACAATAATCAACTTGTTGAACTAAGTAATATGCTTTTTTTACCATAGGAAGAGGATCTATGGAGAGAATCTGATTTGGTACTACTTCATAATCCTCATTTAGACCCATCAAAAATTAGGTTAACTTGCTTTATGATTCAAACTTGACAATTCGCTCCTTTAATTAGCATGTACAGTAATCAAGACATCCACATTCATAAATTAGATAATAATGTAAGACTTGCAATTCGCCTCAACATCTCTTGAGCTTATTGTAATAAACTTTTATTGATTGATTCATCTACTTTATATTATTGAGTTCATATTATAATGAAAAACTAATTATGCATTTCCTTATTCGTACTAACCAATAACTTTTGTCTACAACTCATATGCTAATTGAGTATGTAGATAATTTTGTAAAAGTTCACTTATCATTGAGTTTAGAATGCAACAATAAACTATATAATTACATTTAATCCATTTGGTGAGATCCAATGAATTCTAATTAGGTTTAGGAACACTTCCATCTATAAGACCTAGCTTCAACTTCTCTCCTAATCCCAATTTGATAGATCTACTCCAAGCTAAATAATTTTTTTTCCATTGAATAGAATGTTTCCAATCACTGTAGATGCTCCACTTGGTGATTATGAAATTGATCTAAATTATTTTTCATCTTCAAGAAACAAGTAAAGATTAGTGAAATAAACTATTTTTCATATCATACTATTGCTTTAATACCATGTGAAGCCACTCATTTGTAGTTGCAAGCAAGACATTGTGCAAAGAAGTCGATGGATGTAAAGTTCGTGTTGAATTAGCCATAATAGAATAGCAGAGTGAAATTGTATAAGTTTTTATCTAAAAATGCTTAAGCTACAATAACTATTTATATTGTATCCCTACTATGTAACAAACATAATGATGAAAGCCATGATAGGAGTTAAGCTAGAAGGTGGAATGTGGATCCTCTTGAAGTGCCACCTAGACCGATCACAAGAACTCGAGCAAAATGATTTAAGGAAGCACTTAATGGGTTGATAAAGGATGTCTAAGAAGCCGAAAGGATTGGAGCAACCATGAGGATGAACTTGCATTTGTACAAGTCATTCAAGGAGATCAAAGCATAGGAGCTCAAAGCTGCCGGCCTTGACAACGCTGGCTTAAGCGCTACCGGCTTTGAACCAGCATTGCAATTAGAGCGCGACAGAGGGACTACGATGGCTACTACGCTGTCAGACTATATACCCAGCGTACATCTTATGCCGGCTACTACGCCGCCGGCACACATTGCTTGTTTGTTATGTTTTCCACAACTTTATTATGTTATGTTGTTTTAGGCTTTTGTTTTACGAGCTGTAAACCCTATTAAATGTTGCTAGGGTTAGAAAAACAGAAGATAGAACATACATACAACATTGAATATTACAATTTGAGGGAATTCCTCTCTTGGTTCTCCAAAGAATTTCTCTTGAACTTATTGGATTCCTTCTGTGGCGTTCAAACCAGACTTATCAATCGGTCTTTCATCCCAATTGTGGCGTCAACGGAATATACCAAGGTTCTTACCTCACCTATAGGCAACGGGTCGCGGTTCCACTATGATTATTTGGCATCTTGGGTTGCAATTCCAAACATATTGGTATAGGGTTTCGTCACACGTGGGCGTGGTTCGTGTCGGTTTGGTATAAGAGCCTAGGTTTGTTAAACAACAGTTCGGTTTGAGAAAGGTAACATCAAAACCCTAACTCCAATCGTTCATATCAAGTTTCGTATTACCATTGCTTCATATTCAAGTCCATAGTGTTAATTGTCTCTTGAGTAGTGTAGTTTCATTCCATCAATCTTGTTACAAAAAAAAAAAAAAGGAGAAGACGAAAACAAAGACAACAAAAACGAAAGAAAAAGGAAAATTCAAGCTCGGAGAGTTTGTGATACGAACCATGCCAACCCGTGACGAAACCCAATACCAATACGTTCGGAAATTCGTTGCCTAAGATGCGTAAACACCTAAAGTGGAAACCGCGACCCATTGTCTATAAGCAAGATAAGAACCTTCGTATAAAAATGAAGACGCCACAATCGGGATGAAAGATCGATTGATAAGTCAGGATGAACGCCACAGAAATCATTCCGATAAGTTCGATTTAGTTCTTGAAGAACCAAGAGAGGAGCCTCTCAAAAGTGTTTAATGTTCAAAGATGTAAATTCTAAGTTGTTCTAAACCCTAGGAGCTTTTATACTAGGGTTACAATTCGTGAAAAGCAAGTCCAAAACGATGTATTTTAGATAAGTTGCATAAAAACACAAAAACAAAACAAGCTGGCCGGCAGGGGATACACGGCCGTATACACGACCGTGTACTTTAGCCTTGTACCTTTCTATGCAACTTCTGGCAACATACATGACCGTGCACTTTGACCGTGTACTTTTCTGTGCATTTGCTTGACTCCGTACACGGCCGTGCCTTTTAGCCGTGTGTCTAGCCGTGTATGATTCTGTGCAATCTTGAGATTCTTATACGGCTTTGCCTTGAAAGTACACGCCCTCTTCAACCCGTGTCCGGTGTGACTTGTATATGAGCAAGGGTCTTCCCATAGTTGTTCCAATTCGTTCCGGCTTCATGATTGCTCCAATCCTTTCCAGCTTCATAGACATCCTTTATCAACCTGTTAAGTGCTTCTTGAGTCGTTTCGCTCGACTTCTTGTGATCGGTCCAGGCAGCACTTCAAGAGGATCCACATTCCTTCTTCGGCTTGACTCTCATCATTCCCCTCCTCTTGAAAAGGATCTGTCCTCAAATCGTCACCTACATCAAAAGGACTAAGATTAGTAACATTAAATGTGGCATTTACTTGATACTCACCAGGCAAATCTATCTTGTATGCATTATCATTGATGCGCTCAAGAACTTGAAATGGTCCATCGCCTCTAGGAAGTAGTTTAGATCGACGTTGTACGGGAAACCGCTCTTTTCACATGTGAACCCAAACCCAATCTCCAGGTTCAAAAATAGCTTGTCGACGACCCTTGTTAGCTTGTTTCACATACTACTCTGTCCGTCGCTCAATGTTCAGCCTTGCCTTCTCATGGATCTGTTGAACAAATTCATCCTTCTTCTTGCCATCTAAATTAACATACTCAGAAATAGGAAAAGGTGATAAACCAAAGGAGTTAGTGGATTAAAACCATACACAATTTCAAAAGGAGAAAATTTAGTAGCAGAATGCACTATACGGTTATAGGAAAATTCAACATGCGGCAAATAATCCTCCCAACTTTTAATATTCTTTTTAATTACAGCCCTCAACAAAGTAGATAAAGTTCGATTCACTACCTCAGTTTGACCATCAGTCTGTAGATGACAAGTAGTAGAAAACAATAACTTAGTTCCTAGCTTAGCCCACAAAGTCTTCCAAAAGTAGCTTATGAACTTAGCATCCCTATCTGATACAATTGTTCTAGGCATACCATGCAATCGCACAACTTCCCTAAAGAATAAATTAGCAATATTACAAGCATCATCTGTTTTGTGACAAGGAATGAAATGTGCCATTTTAGAGAATCTATCAACAACTACAAAAATAGAATCCCGACCATGTCTAAACCTGGGTAATCCTAACACAAAGTCTATAGAGATATCTACCCAAGGCTCATGAGGAATGGGAAGTGGGTGTAAAGCCCCTGAGGTTGGACTCTAGATTTCGCTTGCCTACACGTGACACATCGTTCACAAATTCTCTCAACATCTCGTTTCATGTGAGGCTAATAGAAGTGTTCTTGCAATACCCCTAATGTTTTAGCTACACCAAAGTGTCCCATTAACCCTCCTTCATGAGACTCCATCACTAGTAATTCTCTTAAAGAACAAATTGGAATGCACAGTTTACTCTCCCTAAACAAAACTCCGTCATGTTTATAAAATTTTCCATGCCCACTCTTCTCACAATGCATATACTCCTCACAAAAATCTCGATCAGCAGCGTATAATTCCTTAATGTGCTTAAAACCAAGCAGTCTAGAACTAAGAGTAGAGATAAGAGTATACCTTTTAGAAAGTGCATCAGCAACTACATTCTCTTTACCTTGCTTGTAGTGGATGACATATGGAAATGTTTCAATGAACTCCACCCAACGAGCATGCCTTTTGTTCAGCTTGTGTTGCCCCTTCAAATACTTCAAGGATTCATGATTAGTGTGGATCAAGAACTCTTTTGGCCAAAGGTAATGTTGCCACGTCTCTAGGGCTCGAACCAATGCATATAACTCCTTGTCGTAAGTAGGGTAGTTCAAGGTTGCCCCACTTAGCTTCTCGCTAAAGAATGCAATTGGTCTTCTCTCCTGCATAAGCACTGTTCCAATACCTAATCTTGAAACATCACACTCAATTTCAAACGTTTTAGCAAAGTTAGGTAAAGCAAATAATGGCGCCTGAGTCAACTTATTTTTAAGCATCTGAAAGGCCTTCTCTTGTTGCTCTCCCCAGCTGAACCCCATGTTCTTCTTAATTACCTAAGTAAGTGGTGCTGCAATGGTGTTGAAATCCTTCACAAATCTCCTGTAAAAGCTCACTAGTCCATGGAAACTCCACACATCACTTACATTGGTTGGACTAGGCCATTCTTAGATCGCACAGACCTTTTCTTCATCAACCTGTATTCCCTGCGCACTAGCAACAAAACCAAGAAACATAAGTTTGTCTGTGCAAAAAGTGCACTTCTTGAGGTTAGCATATAATCGTTCCTTTCGAAGCACTTCTAAAACATCCCTCAAGTGCGACATATGATCTTCCAAACTTTTGCTATAAATAAGAATATCATCAAAATAGACAACCACAAATTTTCCAATAAATGTCCTCAAAACATGGTTCATAAGTCTCATAAAAGTACTAGGTGCATTAGTTAAACCGAAAGGCATTACTAACCACTCATATAATCCATATTTTGTCTTAAATGTGGTTTTCCATTCATCACCTTCTTTCATTCTAATTTGGTGATATCCACTTTTCAGATCAATTTTAGAAAAGATACTAGACCCATGTAACTCATCTAACATATCATCTAAGAGGGGAATGGGATGACGATACTTTACCGTGATGTTGTTGATGGTGCAGTAGTCAACACACATTCTCCATGTCCCATCCTTCTTAGGCACCAAAATCACAACCACTGCACATGGACTCATGCTCTCTCTCACGTACCCCTTCTCCATTAACTCATTGACCTGCCTTTGGAGTTCCTTTGTCTCCTCTGGATTGCTCCTGTAAGCTGGCTTATTTGGAATCGATGCTCCGAGTACAAGTTCAATCTGGTGCTCAATACCACGAATAGGTGGTAATCCCTTTGGAATCTCCTTAGGAAAGACATCTTCAAAATCCTGCACAAGAGATACAACCACACTAGGCAAAGAGTTAGATAAGTCGTTAGTAGTCAAACATTTTTCCTTAAAAACTAGCAAAAACATAGGTTGCCTCATCACTAACGTTCTCCTTACTACACTCGCTCTTGCCACACAACTCTCCTTTTGCAAGGCTACCCTCTCCTTTTCACTCACCACCAAAGTTGATCCCCCTTCAACTTGGCCTCTCACACTCTTTCCAGCCTTCCTCTCCTTTTCCTTTTGATCTTGACTCTTATATTCTTTTTTCTTCTCATTATCTTTTGCTCTCTTACTCTCACTCTGCTTTTCACTCACCTTATGTTTTGCAAAAGAATGTTGTAGCTACAACTGGTCCTCATATACCTGTTTGGGTGTTAACGGTTTAAGATTAAAGCTTTTCCCTTGGTAAACAAGCGTATACTTGTTAGAAAATCCATCATGAACAACCTTCCTATCAAATTGCCATGGCCTCCCCAACAATACATGACATGCTTGCATTGGCACTACATCGCATAACACCCCATCCACATACCTTCCAATGCGAAACCCAATTAAGGCTTGCCTACTCACCTTAGTCTCACCACTATCATTCAACCACTGTAATTTATATGGACTAAGGTGTCTAACAGTTTTGAGCCCCAACCTCTCAACAATAAAATTGCTCACTACATTGGTGCAACTTCCCCCATCAATAATCAAACTACAAATGTGATCTCCTAGATAACATCTAGTATGAAATATATTCTCTCTTTACACCTCCTCTTCTTCCTTCACCTGTACGTTCAAAGCTCGCTTCACTACTGCCACTAGCCTTCCCATTGCAGGCTCCTCATCATCACTAGCATCCTCTAATGGAGGCATATCATCTTCTTCACTATCCCCCTCAGTCTCATACTCTCTATCATCATGCAAAATCATAACATGCTTATTTGGACATTGACTAGCAATATGGCCTCTACCTTGACATTTAAAACATCTAATGTCACAATTTCTGGAAGTAGAAGAATTAGGGTTACCTTGGTTACCAGGAGTAGAACTCGCTTGCTCAGCTCCCCTTTTGGTTTAGTGGGTAAAGGCTTTTCTTCTTTCTTCCATTGATTAGTCTTCCAAGTGGATGAACCATTACCCTGTTGAAGTCGTGCATTACTACTACCTCTCCTCTTGTGCTGGTTCTCAACCTTTATAGCCATGTGAACCATATCCTCCAATTCTACATAATGCTGCAATTCAACCACATTTTGGATTTCTCTATTCAACCCCGCAAGAAATCTAGCCATTGTAGCTTCTCTATCTTCCTCTACATTCGCCCTAGTCATAATGACTTCCATCTCGTTGAAATACTCATCTACACTTCGGCTTCCCTGCTTCAGAGTTTGCAACTTTTTGTGCAATTCACGATGGTAATACACAGGCACAAACTGCTTCTTCATCACTCTTTTCATCTCTTCCCAAGACTCAATAGGTGGCTCGCCACTCCTTCTCCTATTCAACATCAATTGATCCCACCACACTATAGCATAATCTGAAAATTCAATGGCAGCAAGTTTTACTTTCTTTCTCCCACTATAGTTATGACAATCAAACACCATCTCTACCTTCTTCTCCCACTCTAAGTACGCTTCGGGATCATTCTTCCCTTGGAAAGGAGGAATCTTCATCTTTATACTACTCAATTGATCATCCTCTCTATTCCTATCTCCTCTATCTTCCCAATCCCTAGTTCCTCTATTCTGACCACTCCCAACAGAAGGCTCATCAAAGTCATCATCCATCATTTCATCTCCACCCCTCGGTACTCTCCTAGAACGACTCTCCCTCTTACGCCCTTGGAATACGTTTGTGGATTGCTCTAGTCTTTGCTCTACCGTCTCATGAATTTGTTCCATTCCCTCTTGGAACATCCTCTTCATTTCTCCCCTCAATGCCTCAATTACTAACTTAGCATCAAACCTTCCCCTCAAACCTTCAGGAAAATGTTGTCTTGACATAGTCCCTGCAGAAAAGATTAGTACTAACACAAATATATATATAATTAAACCTCACGATACACTTCCTTACGTGTTTCACTCAAATGATGATATCACACAGTCACTCGTGTATTCTCACAAACAACAATGATATCACTCGCCAATTTCCTCATCTCAATTATCTTGGAACTAACCCGAACTACACCAATTTCCTTCTGTAGAATTTAAAACAACTCTAGGGTTCGTAAATTTTCCTCTATTTTTCTATCTAATTTTTTTTTTTGTCTTGGTTGTTGCTCTTGATCACATTTTTCTTTTCTTTTCTTTTCTCTTCTTTTTATTTTTATTTTTTTTAAACAATCGCCTAGTCGATATTACATTATCAAAAGACAATCAATACTACGAAATTGAATATGATAATTGATATGAACGATTGGAGTTAGGGTTTTTGATATTACCTTCCTTAACCGAACTTGATGTTTTGACAAACCTAAGCTATGATACCAAATTGATACGAACTACACCAACCCGTGACGAAACCCAATACCAATACGTCCGGAAATTTGTTGCCTAAGACGCCCAAACACCTAAAGTGGAAACTGTGACCCGTTGTCTATAAGCGAGATAACAACCTTGGTATAAAAATGAAGACACCACCATCGAGATGAAAGACCGATTGATAAGTTGGGATGAACACCACGGAAATCAATCCGATAAGTTTGATTTAGTTCTTGAAGAACCAAGAGAGGAGCCTCTCAAAAGTGTTTAATGTTCAAAGATGTAAATTCTAAGTTGTTCTAAACCCTAAGAGCTTTTATACTAGGGTTGCAATTCGTGAAAAACAAGTCTAAAACGACGTAGTTTAGATAAGTTGCGTAAAAACACGAAAACAGAGCAAGCTAGCCGACAGGGGATACACGGCCGTGTACACGACCATGTACTTTGGCCGTGTACCTTTTTGTGCAACTTCTGGCAACATACACGACTGTGTACATGACCGTATACTTTGACCATGTACCTTTATGTGCATTTGATTGACTCCATACACGGTCGTGCCTTTTAGCCGTGTGTCTGGCCGTGTATAATTCTGTGTAATCTTGAGATTTTTACACGGCCGTGCCTTGAAAGTACAAGCCCTCTTCAACCCGTGTTCGATGTGACTTGTATAAGAGCAAGGGTCTTCCCATGGTTGTTCCAATCCGTTCCAACTTCATGATTGCTCCAATCCTTTCCGGCTTCATGGACATCCTTTATCAACCCGTTAAGTGCTTCCTTGAGTCGTTTCGCTCGACTTCTTGTAATCGGTCCAGGCGGCACTTTAAGAGGATCCACATTCCTTCTTCTGGCTTGACTCTCATCATGGATCTCATCAGTTTGTTATTGAATTCTACGGAAGAATTTGGTGTGGTTTGGAATAGTTCCAAGAGAATTGAGAAGAGGAATTAGTGAGTTGATAACATCTCTATTTGTGAGAATACACAAGTGATTATGGATATCATTCTTGAGAGAAGCACGTGAGGGAGTGAATTGCGAGGTTTAATTCTATATATATTTGTGTTAGTACTAATCTTTTATTGTAGGAACTATGTCGAGGCAAAATTCTCCTGAAGGTGAGAGGGGGAGGTTTGATGCTAGGTTAGTGATTGAGGCGTTGAGGGGTGAGATGAAGAGAATGTTTTTGGAGGGAATGGAACAAATTGATGAAACGGTAGAGCAGAAACTAGAGCAATCTATGAACGTCTGTCAAGGGTGTAAGAGGGATAGTTTTTCTAAAAGAGGACAAAGGGGTGGAGATGAAATTTCTGATGATGAGTTTGATGAACCTTCTATCGGGAGTTATAGAAGTTATGGTGGTAGGAATAGAGGAACTAGGGATTGGGAAGATAGAGGAGATAGGAATAGAGAGGATAATCAATTGAGTAGTATAAAGATGAAGATTCCTCCTTTCTAAGGGAAGAATGATCCCAAGGCATACTTAGAATGGGAGAAGAAGGTAGAGATGGTGTTTGATTGTCACAATTATAGTGGGAGGAAGAAAGTGAAGCTTGCTATCAATGAGTTTTCAGATTATACCATAGTGTGGTGGGATCAACTGATGATGAATTGAAGAAGGAATGGCGAACCACCTATTGAGTCTTGGGAAGAGATAAAGAGGGTGATGAAGAAGCGGTTTGTTCCTGCTTATTATTATCGTGAATTGCATAACAAATTGCAAACTCTTAAGTAAGGAAGTTGAAGTGTGGATGTGTATTTCAAGGAGATGGAGGTTACTATGATTAGAGCAAATGTTGAGGAGGATAGAGAGGCTACCATGGCTAGGTTTCTTATTAGGTTGAATAGAGAGATTCAAAATGTAGTAGAATTGCAGCATTATGTGAAATTGGAAGATATGGTTCACATGGCTATAAAAGTTGAGAACCAACACAGGACGAAAGGTAGTAGTACTGCACAACTTCAATAGGGTACTGGTTCATTTACTTGGAAGACTAACCATTGGAGGAAGGAAAAAAAGTCTTTACCCACCAAGCTAAAAGGAGAGTAGAAGCAAGGAGGTTCTACTCCTAGTAATCAAGGTAAACCTGAATCTTCTACTCCTAGAAATCGTGACATTAAATGTTTTAAATTCCAAGGGAGAGGTCATATTACTAGTCAATGTCCGAATAGACACGTTATGATTTTGCGCGGTGATGGTGAGTATGAGACTAAGGGGGATAGTGAAGATGATAATATGCCTCCATTGGAGGATGCTAGTGATGACGAGGAGCCTACAGTAGGGAAGTTAGTGGCAGTAGTGAAGTGAGCTTTGAATGTGTAGGTGAAGGAAGAAGAGGAGGTGTAACAAGAGAATATCTTTCATACTAGATGTTATCTAGGTGACCATATTTGTAGTTTGATCATTGATGGGGGGAGTTGCACTAATGTAGTGAGTACTTTCATTATTGAGAGGTTAGGGCTCAAGACCACAAAACACCCTAACCCATATAAATTGCAGTGGTTGAATGATAGTGGCGAGACGAAGGTGAGTAAGCAAGCCTTAATTGCTTTTCGCATCAATAAGTATGAAGATGAGGTATTATGCGATGTCGTGCTGATGTAAGCTTGTCATGTGTTGTTAGGGAGGCCATGGGAGTTTGATAGGAATGTTGTTCATGATGGCTTTTCTAACAAGTATATACTTGTTCACCATGGCAAAAACTATAATCTTAAACCTTTAACACCTAAACAGGTGTATGAGGATCAGTTGCAGCTACAGTAATCTTTTACAAAATATAAGGTGAGTGAAAAATAGAGAGAGATTGAGAGAGCAAAAGACATAGAAAAAGAAAAGGAACGCAAAAGTCAATATCAAAAAGAAAATGAGAGGAAGGCTGGAAAGAGTGTGAGAGGCCAAGTTGAGGGGGGATCAACTTTAGTGGTGAGTGAAAAGGAGAGTGCAGCCTTGCAAAAGGAGAGTTGTGTGGCAAGAGTGAGTGTAGTGAGGAGAGCATTAGTAATGAAGCAACCCATGTTGTTGCTGGTTTTGAAAGAATCTTGTTTGAATACTAACGAACTTCTTAACTCTTTGCCTAGTGTGGTTGTGTCTATTGTGCAGGACTTTGAAGATGTCTTCCCTGAGGAGATTCCAAAGGGGTTACGACCTATTCGTGGTATTGAGCACCAGATTGACCATGTACCCGGAGCATCTATTCCAAGCAAGCCAGCTTATAGGAGCAATCCAGAGGAGACAAAGGAACTCCAAAGGTAGGTTAATGACTTAATGGAGAAGGGATACGTGAGAGAAAGCATGAGCCCATGTGCAGTGCCTGTGATTTTGGTGCCTAAGAAGGATGGGTCATGGAGAATGTGTGTTGATTGCCGAGCTATCAATAACATCACAGTAAAGTATCGTCATCCCATTCCTCGTTTAGCTGACATGTTATATGAGTTACATGGGACTACTATCTTTTCCAAAATTGATTTGAAAAGCGGATATCACCAAATTAGAATGAAAGAAGGTGATGAATGGAAAACCGCATTTAAGATAAAATATGGATTATATGAGTGGTTGGTAATGCCTTTCGATTTAACTAATGCACGTAGTAATTTCATGAGACTTATGAACCAGTTTTGAGAACTTTTATTGGCAAATTTGTGGTCGTCTATTTTGATGATATCCTCATTTATAGCAAGAGTTTGGAAGACCATATAATTCACTTGAGGGCTATTTTGGAAGTGCTTCGAAAGGAGCAATTATATGCTAACCTCAAAAAGTGCACTTTTTGCACAGACAAACTTATGTTTCTTGGTTTTATTGTTAGTGCACAGGGAATACAGGTTGATGAAGTGAAGATTCGTGCGATCCAAGAATGGCATAGTCCAACTAATGTGAGTAATGTTCGAAGTTTCCATGGACTAGTGAGCTTTTATAGGAGGTTTGTGAAGGATTTTAGCACCATTGCAACACCACTTACTGAGGTAATCAAGAAGAATGTGGGGTTCAGTTAGGGAGAGCAACAAAAGAAGGCCTTTTAGACGCTTAAAAATAAGTTGACTCATGCACCACTACTTACTTTACCAAATTTCTCTAAAAAATTTTAGATTTAGTGTGATGCTTCAAGAATAGGTATTGGAGCAGTTCTCATGCAAGAAAGGAGACCAATTGCGTTCTTTAGTGAGAAGTTAAGTGGGGTAACCTTGAACTACCTTACTTATGACAAGGAGTTATATGCATTGGTTCGAGCGCTGGAGACTTGGCAACACTATCTTTAGCCAAAAGAGTTCGTGATCCACACTGATCATGAATCCTTGAAGTACTTAAAGGGACAACATAAGCTAAACAAAAGGCATGCTCGTTGGGTGGAGTTCATTGAAACATTTCCCTATGTCATCCACTACAAGCAAGGTAAAGAGAATGTTGTTGCTGATGCACTTTCTAAAAGGTATGTTCTTATCTCTACTCTTAGTTCTAGATTGCTTGGTTTTGAGCATATTAAAGAATTGTATGCTGCTGATCGAGAATTTTGTGAAGAGTATGTTTGCTGTAAGAAGAGTGGTCATGGTAAATTTTATAAGCATGAGGGATTCTTGTTTAGGAAAAATAAACTTTGCATTCCCAATTGTTCGTTAAGAGAGTTATTAGTGAGGGAGTCTCATGGAAGAGGTTTAATGGGGCATTTTGGAGTAGCTAAAACTTTAGGGGTTTTGCAGGAACACTTCTATTAGCCTCACCTGAAACGAGATGTTGAGAGGATTTGTGAGCGATGTCTCACTTGTAAGCAAGCAAAATCTAGAGTCCAACCTCATGGACTTTATACCCCACTTCCCATTCTTCATGAGCCTTAGGTAGATATTTCCATGGATTTAGTGTTTGGATTACCTAGGTCTAGGTATGGTCAAGACTCTATTTTTGTAGTCGTTGATAGGTTTTCTAAGATGGAACATTTCATTCCTTGCCACAAAATAGATGATGCTTGCCATATTGCTAATTTGTTCATTAGGGAAGCTGTGAGATTACATGGTATGCCTAGAACAATTGTGTCGGATCAGGATACTAAGTTCTTGAGCTACTTCTAGAAGACCCTATGGGCTAAGTTAAGAACTAAGTTATTTTTCTCTATTACTTATTATCCATAGATTGATGGTCAAACTGTGGAAGTAAATCGAACTTTATCTACTTTGTCGAGGGCTATCATTAAAAAGAACATTAAAAGTTGGGAGGATTGTTTGCTGCATGTTGAATTTTCTTATAATCGCACAATGCATTCTGCTACTAAGTTTACTCCTTTTGAAATTGTGTATGGTTTTAATCCACTAACTCCTTTAGATTTATCACCTCTTCCTATTTTTGAGTATGTTAATCTAGATGGTAAGAAGAAAGCAGAATTTGTTAAACAGCTCCATGAGAAGGCAAGGCTCAACATTGAGCAAAGGACAGAATAGTATGTGAAACAAGCCAATAAGAGTCATTGATAAGTTGTCTTTGAACCTGGAGACTAAGTTTAGGCTCACATGCGCAAAGAGCGGTTTCCTGTGCAACGTCGATCTAAATTACTTCCTATAGGCGATGGACCATTTCAAATTCTGGAGTGCATTAACGATAATGCCTACAAGTTAGATTTGCCAGGTGAGTATCAAGTATGTTCTACTTTTAATGTTACTGATCTGAGTCCTTTTGATATAGGTGATGATTTGAGGACAAATCCTTTTCAAGAGGAGGGGAATGATGAAAGCCATGATAGGAGTCAAGCTAGAAGGTGGAATGTGGATCCTCTTGAAGTGCCACATGGACCGATCACAAGAACTCGAGCGAAACAATTTAAGGAAGCACTTAACGGGTTGATAAAGGATGTCCAAGAAGCCGGAAAGGATTGGAGCAACCATGAGGATGAACTTGCATTTGTACAAGTCATTCAAGGAGATCAAAGCTGACGGCTTTAACAACATTGGCTTAAACGCTGCCGGCTTGGAACTGGCATTGCAATTAGAGCACGATAGAGGGACTACACTGGCTACTACGCCGCGGACTATATACCCGGCGTACATCCTATGCTAGCTACTACGTCGCCGGCATACATTGCCTGTTTGTTATTTTTGCCGCAACTTTATTATGTTATGTCGTTTTGGGCTTTTGATTTACGAGCTGTAAACCCTATTAAACGCTGCTAAGGATAGAAAAACAAAAGATAAAACATACATACAACATTGAATATTACAATTTGAGGGAATTTCTCTCTTGGTTCTCCAAAGAACTTCTCTTGAACTTATCGGATTCCTTCTGTGGAATTCAAACTAAACTTATCAATCGGTCTTTCATCCCGATTGTGGCATCAACAGAATATACCAAGGTTCTTGCCTCACCTATAGGCAACGGGTCACGGTTCCACTTTGATTGTTTTGGCATCTTAGGTTGCAATTCCAAACGTATTAGTATAGGGTTTCGTCACACGTGGGCGTAGTTTATATCACATAACTAACTACTTTACAATCATATGTGTAAATAAATATCTCAAACTCTAGTATTGTTTACCCCCACCCTCAAGTTGGAGCCTATCGAAGGCACAACTTGAAGCAAGTGGATTGCAGCGAAGGAACAATTGGAAGCTTAGTGAAAACATCAGCCACTTGTTGAGTATAAGGAAAATGGATAGGAAAAACAAATCCACAAAAAAACATTATGTCGTATGAAATGGTTGTCAATTGACCAAATCCACCTATAGGGCATATGCTATGAATATCCCCAACAACCTAACCATCCTATCTACAGACTTATTAGGGTGGTTTTGACCATCTTAGAAAGCTGAATTTAGTGTAGTGGTATGGTATTTTATATTAGCATATTAACTTATTATAGATATTGTGAATGAATTATGGACTGAGCATTTTAAGTTTCTAAGGTTTTGGCTTAAGAATGCTAAGGTTACGATTTTGATTTTGTTGTAAGAAGCAAATCTACAATCTATGTAGATTTCAATGATTTAATTTCTTTATTGGAAATAGAAGTGAAAAGTAAAGGATCCAATATTTATATAGGAACAGCATGACCTTAAGGTACTCCTCTCTTCTATAGTAACAAGGGACCTCTTGTTGAGGAAATTTTATTGGATAGACCCCATAGTTCTATTTTATGTTGATTTGTTTAAAGTGTATCTTTTCTTATGGAAATTGTTAAGTGTTATTATGTATTTGATGAATTATTTTATTTAATGTTCATAAATAAATCTATATTTTCTTGTTAGGCAAATTTAATTTCTCTAATTTTTTTTTTTTTGTGGAAGTAGTGCATTTAATATATAGGTTGTTGTGTATGTATATATCTTTTAAGCATGATTATTTGTTCAAGGAAAATTGTAAAAATGTTAGCTATGTTTTGGTATTTTTTGCAAACTTATGAGATGTATTTTATCACTGTGTTAATGTTAATTAAGAGACGCGTATCAGTTGGTCTAATTAATAATTCAAATAATATAATTAAATGTAATAAAAATGTATGAAATTAGAAGAAGAAGAAAAAAAGTCGAGAAAATAAAATCAAGAGCTAATTAAGCAGCAATTGACTACCTCATGGCTAGGGGTAGCTAACCATTGTGTGACCTTTGTTTAGGTGGTGGTCACTAGCCCCTAGCTATAGGGAAACTAGTGATAACTTCATTAGCATAGTGAATAGTAATCTACCTTTAAAACTTTGAAGGAAAGGAGAAAAAAAAGAACGAAAGAAAGAAAGAAAGAAAAATATTGTCAAGTTTGAAGTCTATGGATTTTTTTTTTCTCACCTTTTAGGCAACCCATTTTAGGGAGGTCACACAACCCTTAGCACAATGGATGGCCACCTATTACTATTAGTGGTTTGCAACCCACCACGCAATGCCCATTGCTCCAACCTATGCCTAGTAGTGACTGCCACCACCATAGGAATGTTGTGGCTTCCCTAAGTGGTTGTCCATTCCTTATTGTTGAGGTAGTTGGAAATATGGGTTAGGGTTTGAAATCAAGTTTTTTCTTTTTTTTTTTCCTAACATATTTTTTTTCGAAATAATTTTCTATAATTTTTAGTAATTTTTTATTAAAATATTTAATTAAATTTGTTTCATATTATTATTTTATTAAATTCATTATTGTGGATCAAATATAAATCAACATGTGTTCCTTAAGTAGCATTAATATATATTAATAAAACACAGATAATATATTTATTGAAGGAGAAAACGTAGGCGATGAGTTTACAAAAAACCTAACTACAAGTTATGTTTTTAAAATTTTCTAAGTTATTAGCAATTAAAATATATTTGGTTCGGTCATTTACTTTTCTCCGTTATTTTTATTTAGTCTCTTTCAAGTTATAATAATTATTTTTTAATAAATTAATTACTCAATTAACTCTAATTTTGAAATAGTTGAACTTTTCCTTTTAGCCAACACAAATAGGTTTTTATATACAAATATAATGCTTCTTATCCACAAATTAAGATGACATTCATTAACATTACAGATTAGAATTTATGACCATCTAATCTAGTAGAATTGATTAAAAGTTAACATATTATGCATGCATTAATTACATGATAACTATATTATGAGTTTGAGATTGCAAGATTCCATATAAATATTTAATCATTATATCTAATCATACCGCATATAATTACATAATGAGAAAATAACTGCAAAATTCAAAAGTTCATAATTCACTAAAACCACATAGAATTAGAATTCCTTATCAAATAGTAAAAAGGGTAGTCACTAAAAATAATCCTAAGTTTTGCAAATATATATTTTTATTTGAGTTCCTAAGAATAGGAAACAAAATTTTGTAATTAGATATTTTGCTATGAAACTTTACACTATTAGTCATAAGTTAGGTAGCTCTCATTCACATCAAGTCATATTCCATCCTAAGCTTTTATGGTGTTACTTGGGCATTATCTATAAAAACAAATTGTTAAGAGGTGAGCACACATCACGACTGCACTACTCAATGAAACAAAAGTGCAATATTCTTAACACTATACAAGTAGAAGTAAGTAATCAACCATATGTTACATATGAGTAACCATATTCTATATAAGTATCACATGTGATTTTTTTGATAATAAGCATAAAGTCTAGTGTTTACTCTGACATCCACCTTTGACCTTAGCTTAGGAATAACCATGTATATCAAATTTGTGATTCTACTATAGAATTGCTAGATGATTTATAGAATCAAAATGTAGAAACATAAATTTCTACAACTTATATAAACTAGCTTTTAAAAGTTATAGATATATTTCCTATAATCATAAAAAAAATGAAATATAAGATGGAATAAAGAAATTTAATATTAATTTTAGTTACAATTTATAAGCTAATATATAAAACTACAATATAAAATGAATTACAATGTAAATTATAATAATAAAATACAATGCTAAAAAAAATGCTAATATTAAAGTCCAAATCATCACTAACTCTCTCTTCACTATCATCATCATTGTTGTATCTTCATCATAAATACCAACATCATTATTGGCATTACTAACTATAAACACCCCATTTTTTCTCCCATCTAAAAATAATAGTAATAATAATAATGATAAAAATATATTTAGATTTCTAAATTAAATTTGAAAATCTCAAAATATTAAAAAAAAAATAGCTAAGATATTAGGTTAGTATATAATTTGTGTGTTATAATAAATTAAGAAATGGGTTGGCTTAACTAGTTCGCATGCCTGCCTGAAATGCATGGGAAGCCCTTCGGTCCTGAGTTTGAATTAGCGAAGAGACACTTCGTACCACTTTTTTCTTTTTCCCCCGAGTTGCTACGTGGCAGCATGTGATTAGCTAACATAATCATGTGCAAGGCATGTGCTCATCTTCTTCCTTTGATTGACGATGAGAAGACAAAGGAGAGAGAAGTCCGGTAGGCTAAAAAAAAATAGATGGATAATGATGAATTAGATTCGTTGAAAACGATTTTTCCACACAAATCCACCCATACTCAACTTAAGATTTGATTAATATAAATCTGAAAGACAAATATTAATGGAAAAAAAATTAAATGCAAATAGAACTCGATTCGGTACAATCTAAGGTTCCCCTAAACTTGAGCACAACATCTATAAAAAGGATTCAACCCCATAAGCTCGATCCCACTTAAAAAAAATTGAAAAACACACACAATACACTTTGCTGCGACTAATCTCTCTATAGGAACGCTACACCTTAACCCCATCATCGATAGCCACTTGAATCACTGTTTAGGGTGGTTTTTGATAAAAACTAACACCACCAAGTAGTTCCCCACCTACAAAAACATAGGAAACCCCCTATTTGCCACCAGAATGTCGTTAATGAAGACCTTCCAATTGCCGTGTTCATGATCCAATCCACATCCAAACTTGACCCCGCCTGCGTCTAGGTTAGTATGTCTCATATTATATTGTTATTATTATTATTTTTAATATACAATAATAGTACTAAATAGAAAGATAAAAAATAAATATAATAATAATAATAAAAATAATAATGATAAAAGACATTCTTTTAGAATTTTTTTTTTAAAATAACGACAATTATGTATATATATAAACTTTTTTATCATCTAGAAAAAGGATTTTCATAATAATAATAATAATAATAATTGACGGTTTTCAAAATTAGAGGTTTTAGTTTTTTTTTTAAGAAACAAAATTTGGCTTAGAAATTTCCTTAAATAAATTTAAATGGTAATAAATATAAACCTGACACGTTTTCATAATTAAAATTAATTAATCCTCTAAAGTTTTACAAAAAGGGCGAACTACGACCTACATGATTCTGAATAGCAGGTATATAGGCACCCTTATAGGGAAACTCTGAAAAAATAAAGAAAAATGTTTTAAACCATTATTAGTATAATTGTTATTTCATTTTATATTTGTATTTTCTTTTGTGCTAAAAAGGATATCATAAAATAAAAGTTTTAGAAGGTTAAGGTGGTAACTTTAAGGTTTTAATAGGATAGCCCCTGAGTCAAGAATCTCTAGCTTTTCTGTTTTTTTTTTTTTTTTGAAAAAGAAATGATTTCGTTGAGTAATGTTAAAGTTAGAATTAATCCGCTCAATTAATTCTAAATTAACAATTTTGTTTTCCAACTCCAATTAGGTGGTGACTTCAAAATAAGTAATGAAAAAAAAATTCTAGTTCAAGTCGAGCATTTGTATTAGATAAGCGTAGGATCTAATTTGAATTGATTTAGGAAAAAAAAACAAAAAAATTTAAATTAGACTCGACAAAATGATGACTCCACAAAGGACCTTTAGTGGGCTAGCTACCTAAGCCTTCTGAAATCATAATTTATTTTAGGTATCTATAACTGGCATTCCTTCTATAAAATATTCTTTGTGCTAATGTTTATATTTCCTTGTGATCCAAGGATTTAATAAATTCAGGTTTTTTGAGTTTTCATGCATATGATTGTGTGATTAGATAAGGTTAGACCCAAGTCATTTAAGACCCTAGGAATAGGGAGCCATTATGTATGTTTTGGGTGAAGTGAAGTAATCACTGCTCGGGGCCAATCAAGTTACCCTACCTAATGCTTTGATATGGCTTGAGATCTATTTTTACGAAAATGTAGGAGGCCATAGAGCTAGGAAACCTTTAGAACCCACTCCTTTGCATACATAAGATCATGAACAACAAATAGTTAATGCTGTAATATCTTGTAAATTTTTCTTTCTCTTATGCTTTGGAGTTTAAATGCAAGTTCCTTTTTTGTAAACATTTCCTATAAAAGAATTATTACCATTTTGTTTTGTAAGATATTTGTTTGTGATGGGAAATTTTCAATTTTTGTAATCCCTAGATGGCTAGCATTGTAATTGACTGCCTTCTTTGCAAAGCAATTCATGTTGGCAAGCCTCTAGATCCTAAGCTGGTACTGGACCATTGGCTCACTCTATATAATCCAAAAGAGCAAACCTTCATCCAAGACAAAATAGGGCCCATCCTTTCACTGATGAAAATGAATGTCAACTTACCTTTGATTAAGGTCGTATTACACTTCTAGGAACTTAAGCCCATAACTTTCTTTATCGGGCCACACTAGATTACCTTAACCATGGAAGAGTATACTCAACTTCTCTATGCCCCTCCACTTTCCAATAGGTTATATGTACCAGATTTAGAGGTTGGGCTAGCCAACATATTCAACTAACCTCTAGGGATTCATAGAGCGATAATCAACCAAGCATTGGAAAATAGCAATGGGTATTGTCTTCGAACGATGAATTAGAAACTTGGTTCGTAGCATGATGTGATGATGGAAGCAAGAAGGATATCTTATGTAGGGGCCCTAAAAATTACAAACAAAAATGGGTTTATGCTTTCATCTTAATAGCATTTGCAACTATCCTTTTTCTTATGGAGATCTTCCACATTCATTATAGGGTCGTAGAACTGGTATTTCAATTCTTGGAAGGGAAGTCTTACACCCGACCCTATTAACTGAGCAGATCAGAAATCTAAATTTCATAAAGAAAAAGGGTTATAGAATCCTCCACTCAAACATTAACCTTATCCTGATTTGGTTTGTGAACCATGTAAAATTTTTTTAATTGAACATGGTTAGAAAATCACTAACTCAACAAGTGGACCTCATAGATCCATGTGCATAAAGGATGATGCTACCAAACGATCTTCCCAGCCATAATTAGGTTGAAGTGCTCCAGGGTTTTAGTGCAAAAGATATTATGTGGACTACTAGATGGAGCTATTATAGTAAGGTTATTATAATATGTAGGAACTTTCAAGTCGTCCCACTGATTGGGCTTAATTGGTGCACAGGCTGTCATCCAAATTCAATATTCCATCAGTTTGGCACCATGTAAGATATAGTTTAAAGGCCATCATTGGAAAGGATCACATTTGAATTTCAAGACCCAAACATGTTAGTAGTTGATAAGATTGCCAGGTTAGCAGAGGTAAGGGTCCTATGGGAAGCCTAAATTGAGAGCCCTAATATAGACCTTAGGGAATTAGATGGTGAAGTGGGAAAGCATTGAGCTACTAGGGATTTGTCATCAACCAATTATACAAGATAGGGGAAAGGATGTACCATGCTCCTAATGTCACTTAACTTGCACTAGCTAACCCAAGCCTAAAAATGAAAACTTACATGGAATAAGTAAGGGCTCGGATGGAAGTCTACTTCAAAACCACAAAAAGCAAGAAAGACATGTGGAAGAATAGATTCAAGGAATCTAATTAGAGGAACAAAGCACTTGAAGCCAAGTTGAGGAAAACTAGGAAAAGGTTAAAACACTAGAAGCCGCCATGGATATTGAAAAGAAAAAGAGAGAGTCAACACCTACCTAACCAAAGAAAAAGAAGCTTAGAAGTTAGGAAAAATTAGATCATACCATTTCTTTCTCATGTTTTCAATAAAAGCATTGAACTCCAAAGTTTGTAATATTATAAAATTTCAGTATTATTACATCATTAATTAAGTGCTGGTTCTTTTGGCATCTATGTGTGATACATGTAACATATCCACTCGTAAACATACATCTACTAAATAAATGCTTATTAGGTATCAAATATAGCTCTTAAACAGCTAAACCCTTAAAGGAGTCCAATTAACACCTGTTCAAGATTAAAATGGCTAGCAGTAGCAACAATAACGGTAACGACCATTTCAACAGCAGCAATAACAATAGCACTGACACCTTCCTTGATCTAAGGATCATATCATTGGAACAAACAGTCTAACAATTGACCATGCAAGTCTGTTTCTTGATTGAGAGCATTGGCCCCTTTTGTGCCACCCAACCTACATAAAAGGAACATTTAAAGGCTAAAAAGGGAAAGGTAGTGGAAACCCAACACCAAAATATGAGGAAATCAACGCCCGACTCAACCACGCATTTGAGTATGAACAAAAAATGACAATCAATATGGGGCCAACTTCGAATGACATAAAGAGGCAAATGGAAGATAAACAAAAAGAAATAGAAAGGAAACTCCTCTAGCAACTGGCTGATAAGCTAAAGACTTTAGAGGATCCTGATAGTTTTGATCAAACCGGCATCACAAACCTATTGGTATATGGGATAGATGCTTATCTAAAAAATTTTAAGGTGCCAGAATTTGAGAAATATAACGATAATGGTTGTCGTAAGATGCATACAAGGCTATATGATGGGAAAAGTTTTGGCACCGTCGACATTTTCAGAACCCAATTTGGATGATAATCCAAATCGCTCATATTTTACTTTATGTCTTTTATTCTAATAAATATTTGAGAATAATCTTACAGGTACAATGATAATTCTCATGGGATGCCAATATGTCCTACAACAGTTGATGGACACAAAACATTTTCAAGGTGACAATCAAAGACCCGCTGCGATTGTTTTCCATTCTGAGGCATTGGTTCATGAAGACTTATGTTATTTTGTACTTTGTAATTGTTTTATGAACTATTTTTTGTTGTATTTGGTTTTGGGACGCTTTCATTTCCTTGTAATTTTCATTTAGGACTAGCCATCTTAAAAGTGGCAAACTTATAAATTTGACCACTTTCTAATCCTAGGAGTAGCAAGTATAAATACTTGCTTAGAAGAGGGTTTGAGGAGGCCATTTTTTGCAGATTAAACCCAGCACTTCACATGTGGAATTAGGGTTCATCCTTAGTTCATTTGATATTAAATGCTCTTTAGTGGTGGCGTGAATTTGAGCTTATGTGGGAAGAAGGTACTTCACAGTTTTATGCTTTTCTTTTCATCCATTTCACGTGAAATTCACTTGATCTTATTGTTGATTAGTGAAATTGATCATTAGTGGAAGTTAATTGAATCTTTGAACCATTGGATTTCATCAAAGTTCCATTAGGGTCACGCACTTTCCTAGTCCATTGGATCGGTTTGTATGAGACTTGTGATTTGTTTTTCTTAAGTCATTTGATTGTGCTTGAAAATGGTTTTGAGCACATCACTATATGTGCAAAAAATGAGTAAATATGCAGAATATGACTAGCTTATGATCCAAACCTTTCAGGACAGCCTCATAGGCCCTACTTTAATATGGTATGCACTATTAGATCTCAACCAAGTTAACACATGGGATAAATTAGCTCGTGCGTTTTATGAGCAATACAAATTCAACACAGAAGTTGCCCCTTTAATGTTGAATATAGGGAGGCTTTGAAACAAGCACAATGAATCCTTTAAAGAATATGCCCAACATTGGAGGGCTCAAGTTGCTGGGGTTTCCACTTTAATCTCGGAGAAGGAGTTAACTTTCATCTTCACCAATACATTAGAGAGGCCTTATTTAACATATCTAGCAAGACAGACTTCATCTAGTTTTGTAAAATTAATAGCAAAAGGATACAGGATAGAGAATGTCATTATGTCTAGAAAACTCTAAACTATCGACTCTCCTAGAATCGCATCATCCCCAAGAGGGAATAATAAAGGTAAAGAGGCCATGGTCAGTATATGATAGGAATAAAAATCCGACAAGACCTATCATTAGGGCAAGAACTGAAGGATTTCAAATCTTGGCGTTGAGGGCCCATTTTGAGCAGATTGACCCTAGAATTATTTATATATTAACCTCTTTTCTATTATTGTTGTATTATGTATTCCAACAGGTACACTTATCATATTCTATAAGGCAATGGACAAACTCTCTCAGACTCAGCTTGTGGGTTATCCATGGACCGACCTGAACCGGCGATGAGTTGGGCCGATGGATCCTATAGAAGACCGGCATCTAGAAGACCATTTCTTTTATATATTTCTTCTTTTATGAACTATTTTTTGTTGTATTTGGTTTTGGGACACTTTTATTTCTTTGTAACTTTCATTTAGGGTTAGCCACCTTAAAAGTGGCAAACTTGTAATTTTGAGCACTTTTTAACCCTAGAAGTAGCAAGTATAAATACTTGCTTAAGAGAGGGTTTGAGGAGCTTATTTTTTTTTTTTGCAGAACATACACCTCTTTTCACGTGTGAATTAGGGTTCATACCTTGGTTCCAACTCTTATCAATTTCAATTCCAAGACTTGAAATTGTGGCGAATGCAATAATTGGAATTTGTGAGTCATATCAATTCCTACTTGTTGTGTTTTCCTTTTCTTCTCTAGTGTGTAATATCTAGGGTTGGATTAGAACATTTTTGGTCAGATTTACATCTTATTGTGCACGAATTCATTTGATTATTTGGAGGAATTATCAAGTTGATTCAATTCATCATTAAGGATTTCCTTGTTAACGTGAATTTTCACCATTTGGAAAAGGGATCTTCCTTTACGGTTTTCTTTATCAATTGAGGCTTCATTTGCATGGATTATATGATATTAGAGTGTTATTAGAAACCCTTTTCATTGTGGTATTCAGATTATTTCATTGGTTGATTGAATTTCATCATTTCAACATTAGGGTTCATTAGAAAGGTGCCATTTTGGGATCCGATTTTGCCTAGGCTTGAGATATCTTTTCTTAAGTCTTTTGAATGTGCTTTAAAGTGTGTTTAGGCACATCATCTTTTTGGTATCAGAGCTCTTGTTGAGAGAAGGGAATTGGTTGTATTAAATTTCGTGGAAGTGATCAACAATTAGGGTTGATCAAGTGGAAAAAACGCAATTGTGTAGTTGTTGTTGTTGTTGTAGTTTGAGATTGCAAAATTGTTTTGGATTGGGATTTAATTTGCTGATTATTGGAGTTGATTTGGGAAGGTTATTAGATCACTTTGTAGATACTAATTCACGTGGAAGAGCAGAAGTACAAAGTGAAGTTACCTTAGCAAATTGTTTTGAAATTGTGAAAACTTACCAATTGTTGCCATGGGGTAGCTTATGGCGTGTGGAGTTGTGAAGTTTGTTGTTTGAATTCCCTTGTGTAATTCTGAATTTGTGAAGTTAAATTTTCAGATTACATTAAGTTTGGTTAGTAAGGAATTATTTGAATTCAAATCATATGCAATTAAGTTGTGGGAGTTAATGATTGCTATTTGAATTTGAATTCATTGTTACCAATTGAGGAAGGCTTGCAATAAGTGAAGTTATTTGAAATTCAAATTGAAAGTTGCTGCCTATAGTGGGATTCAGAATTCATTTTGGGAAAGCTACTTATTAATCTTTTGTCTTCATTATTTGCCATGGAAGTTGAAGATTACTTGTAATCAATATTCACCTTGTTGTTGCCGTGGAAGTGATACATCTTAATTGTTGTTGTTGTTTGTGTTGTTGCCATGGAGTTATTGGTGGAGTGAGTGCACCGTGATTGAAGGTGTGTGTGGTGATGTAAATTTGTGGATTTATGTGGATTAAAGGTGCTGCACATTAAGATTCATTGTGGGTGTCAAGCTTTAGCAAAAAAGGAAAGCGAGTAATAGAATTTCAAATTCAAACAACTCATTAAATGTGTGAAAGTAATTGAACTAGTTACTTAAACACTTGTTGTTGAATTTAATTCTATCTACTTGGAAGTAGTTGAGTGTACTTTATTTGTGGTTTATTTGTGTACTTGAACCTTGGAAGTGTGAAGATAATTATTGTATTGTTGGATTTTAGTACAATTATGTCTAGTGAAATGTTTCATTATGCTAACATATTGCATCGGGACATGACTTCTTTTCAAACCATTGATGAGGGACAAAGAGAAAACTTGTTCCATACTTCTTGTAGGGTACAAGGAAACTTGTGTGCAGTTATTATTGATGGCGGTAGTTGTACTAATGTTGTAGCTGCATCATCAGTATCGAAGTTGAAACTTGAAACTATCCCACATTCTAAACCCTATACATTTCATTGGTTGAATGATCAAGATGGTCTTTGTGTAACCCAAAGGGCTAGGGTACCCTTTAGTATAGGGGACAAGTACTATGATGAGCTTGAATGTGATATTCTTCCTCTTTGTGCATCCCATATATTACTTGGTAGACCATGGTTGTATGACAGGATGGTATTACATGATGGGTATAGAAATACTTATATGTTTAAAAAGGATAGTAAACGTATAGTATTGAACCCTATGTCACCATCAGAGGTCCAGGAGATGCAAAGACAGATAAAACAACCATCATAGAATCTTGGGGATCATAGCCACATGATCAAACCATCAGAGGACCAAACTGTGCAGATGCAGACACTGATGTGCTAACCTTCAGAGGATCCTGATGATCATAGTCAGACGAGCAAACCACCAGAGAGCCAAACTGTTCAGAGAAAGTTATGTTCACCTTCAGAGGTTTTAGAGGGTAATGAGCAATTAGTCCAACCATTAGAAGACCATGAGGATCGGCAGCATACAGATGAGTTAGAAAAAGAGGAAACAGTTTCAGTGGAACAGGTTGATACAGGGGTAACTTTAGTGGATAATGGGTCATTATTTGTGTTGCAGAAGAGATACATCTTGGAAACGGAAGAGAGAAGACAATCACCACGTGTAGTATTTCAAATATTGGGATTCTGTAGAGATATTTCTTTAGGTGACTTGCTAGGAGGAAACAAAGTCCCTACTGCATTTGATCTACTAGATTTGAGGACAAATCTTTTTGAGGCCCGAGGAAATGATAGGAATAAAAATCTGATAAGACCTATCATTAGGGCAAGAACTGAAGGATTTCAAATCTTGGCGTTGAGGGCCCATTTTGAGCAGATTGAACCTAGAATTATTTATATATTAACCTATTTTCTATTATTGTTGTATTATGTATTCCAACAGGTACACTTATCATATTCTATAGGGCAATGGACAAACTCTCTCAGACTCAGCTTGTGGGTTATCCATGGACCGACCTGAACCGGCGATGAGTTGGGCCGATGGATCCTATAGAAGACCGGCATCTAGAAGACCATTTCTTTTATATATTTCTTCTTTTATGAACTATTTTTTGTTGTATTTGGTTTTGGGACACTTTTATTTCTTTGTAACTTTCATTTAGGGTTAGCCACCTTAAAAGTGGCAAACTTGTAATTTTGAGCACTTTTTAACCCTAGAAGTAGCAAGTATAAATACTTGCTTAAGAGAGGGTTTGAGGAGCTTTTTTTTTTTTTTTTTTTGTAGAACATACACCTCTTTTCACGTGTGAATTAGGGTTCACACCTTAGTTCCAACTCTTATCAATTTCAATTCCAAGACTTGAAATTGTGGCGAGTGCAACAATTGGAATTTGTGAGTCATATCAATTCCTACTTATTGTGTTTTCTTTTTCTTCTCTAGTGTGTAATATCTAGGGTTGGATTAGAACATTCTTGGTCAGATTTACATCTTATTGTACATGAATTCATTTGATTATTTGAAGGAATTATCAAGTTGATTCAATTCATCATTAAGGATTTCCTTGTTAACGTGAATTTTCACCATTTGGAAAAGGGATCTTCCTTTACAGTTTTCTTTATCAATTGAGGCTTCATTTGCATGGATTATATGATATTAGAGTGTTATTAGAAACCCTTTTCATTGTGGTATTCATATTATTTCATTGGTTGATTGAATTTCATCATTTCAACATTAGGGTTCATTAGAAAGGTGCCATTTTGGGATCCGATTTTCCTTAGGCTTGAGATATCTTTTGTTAAGTCTTTTGAATGTGCTTTAAAGTGTGTTTAGGCACATCAGTATAGCTAAATTAAGTAGGAGTAGTAGACTGAGGTCTCACATGAATTTTTAGACAATGAAAACCTCAATCTAGCAATTACCAATGAATCAGACCTAAGTTACCAAAGCTCCAAGATGGTTCACTCTAATCCTTATCTTGATTAAGCAGGTTTTTGCTTGGTTATGAACAGATAATTTGATCAACTTTGAGATCCCTAACAACTAATACAAGCCAAGGAATTTTGACCCCAACTTTAAATATGAATATCATATAGGGCAAGAAGGACACTCTACTAATAAGTGTTAGAGACTTTGGAACAAAATCCCAAGACTTAATTGATGCAGGAATAGTATAGTTGGATTTCATTAATGCCCCAACCTCAAACATCAATAACAATTCGCTACCTAATCACAAGTCTACGATCAATATGATCACATTTGAAGGGCCAGAACCTCGACTAAAAGAGCCCTTTACCCCAGTAAAACAAATAGTGCAACAAGCAAGCCATTTACCACACATGAACCTAAAAGACAAAACTCTAGATGAGCCTGCTATCTACCAAGTAAAGAACAAGAACAAAGCTCCCAAGTCATACGAGAGTCACATATAAATGGAGTTAACAAAGAGGTGGTTGGTGGGAGATCCAACAGTTGACACTTTAGGTAGATCATTTGGAAAGTTCAAGTATTTGGTAGATTATTCATTCACACTAACGGTTTATGGGTTATTTACTAGTTAGGGGCTTGAATTCAAAGAGGAAGATAATCGACTAGATGAGAAAGATAAGTCCATAAATATGATCGAATCTAGCCTAAAACTAATAGTTATAAAATGTTATGAGGAAAAAGAAGCAGAGGCAAAAGTCCCAAAGAAGAAGTATGTGTTCCATATCCTAATCTCCCCAGAGAGATATAAAGTGACACCACTTAATTATCAAGCTATAAATTAGGAAAAAGCCTAAATTATAGGAGGGATCACTCACTTACGAAAAATCTACGATCCTAAAAACAGAGTCTCCATTGAGGAGCTCACCACTGAGGTAGAAAAGGAAGAGGAAGAGGGACTCCCTCCATTTACAAAGATGATTAAATCAAGTGAGTATAAGGTCATGGAACAGCTCACTAAAGTCCTAGCCCAAATATCACTCATGGGCCTTCTCATGTCATCTAAACCCCATGGAGAGGCACTCTCCAAAGTGCTCAAACAAGTTAAGATGCCAAAGGGAATCGCAATAGAAAAATTGAGCTACGTCGTAGACTCAATCTTCACCATGGATTAGATATTTTTCTCGCATGAGGAAATAAGAGAAGACAGTGACCAACACACAAAAACCACTTTTTATAGTGGTAAAATGCAATGATACAATAGTATCCCAGGTCCCTATAGACAACGGGCCTTCTCTTAATGTATGCCCTTTAGCTACCTTCGACTTGCTGGAGGTCAATATGACTAACATTAAGCTAAGCTTAACGGTAGTCTGGGCTTTTGACGGCTTTAAGAGGGAAATCGTGGGAGAAATCATGATGTGCTTAAAACCAAGGTCTATGCACATGCAAAACTAATTTGAAAGACAATTAGACAATGTCAATTAAACTAGTTCAACAATTGCACAATTCCTCAATATTTATGAACCAATTCCCACAACAAGGACGTGATCAAGAATGAATCTAAGTATGATGATGCTTTGATAGCAAAAGATGATATGCCACAAAAGGGGATTAAGCACAATAAAAAAAAATCCAAATGTAAACCTCAAAAGACAAGATCAAATTCGGTTCACAAGAGAGACAATTTGCGTGAACCCTAATTGATGGAAGGTGAATCAAATGATAAAATCAAGGAGATGAAATCCACAAAGATGATAAATCTCAATTGAATCAATTAACCAACTTAAGTTCCAAGAGAATTCTAATCAACAATACACAAATTAAAAGTTATGACCCTCCTCACAACAAAGAGAATTCCACGCCATAAGTGTAATGACAATTTAAAGGTGATAATAAATGCTAAGAACCAATCAATTAAGTATTAATGATTTGATTACAAATGCAATCGAATCTGACCAAAAAACTTCCAATTTAACCGTAGATATTACACAATAGAGAAGAAAAGAAATCACAACAAAATGAAATTGATATGACTCACAATTTCAAGTGTTGCACTCGCCACAATCTCAACTCTTATGATTGAAATTGATAAGAGAAATTAAACTAAGGAAGAACCCTAATTCCCTCACATAAAGTGTATGTTTAAATCTGAAAAATGGCCTCCTAAAACCCTATTTTAAGCAAGTATTTATACTTGCTTCCTTTAGGGTTAGAAAGTACACAAAACTACAACTATGCCACTTTTAGGATAGTCGGTCCTAAAACTCTATTACAACCAAATAAAAGTTTCCCAAAATGATTACAACAAAAATAGTGATACGATTCCAAGAGCTAAGATATGGGCACCAAAGAGATCGAAGTCAATTCGAGCTATAGGTGGCAGTACGAGGTCCAAAAAAGGAGGACATAAGCGTCGGAAGGACCTAAGGCGAAGTTCGGCCAGCCTTAAGCCGGCCTTGAATAAAGGCCGGCCAAATTAGTTCCAAGGCCGGCGGCCTTAGTGCCGGCTTATATAAGTAAGTCGTCGGCCTTTGGTGCCAGCTTACAATTAGGCCGCCAACCTTTCGTTGGCCTTGAATGGCCTTGCACAATTTTTTTAGGCATGATATAAATAGTGGTCTTTAAGGTTTTTTTCGAGAGAATGTTATTTTTTTTGTTGTAAGAAAAACACTTGAGCGTGTGTGAATCTCCTTTGGAGATTATTGAATATTGAGAATTGATTTCACTTTATTCTTATTGTTCTTATCAAATTCTTGGTTCCTATAGAATTTATGGCGAGCATTGTTATTGAATTCTTGGAATTCTTTAACTTTAGTGATTGATTTATAGAACATGGTCTCTATCATTCTATGATTTAATTGCGAATCAGTTTAATTTTATCAATCTTGGCATCTATAGTTTGGTAATTTTATCCATATCCTTATTTTTATTCCATTAGTACCATAATCCATAAAACCCTAAAATTTCTAAAATTTGATTGTTATTGACGATTTGATATGTGTGAAAAGGATTCGATTCAATTTATAACATTTGGTATCAGAGCATATTCAAATCCGTAACATTTGCTATCAAAGCCAAGGTGAATCGACACAGGTTAAATCAAAGCGAAGGTTGGTGGATTTGAGAATCGACGCGGGTTTAATTGGTAAGGTTGTTGAATCTCAATTCAATTATAGTTTTAATTCAATATTGCCGTTGGTTGGAAAATTTAGGAATTTATTTTGGTAAGTATTGCTGTGAATTCAATCGTTGGGTGTTGAATTGCTGTAAATTGGTGTTTTGGGTTGTTGTTGAGAATTAGGGTTTTTGTGAATATCATTGCTAAATTCAATTGTTGGGTGTTGAATTGCTGTGAATTGGTGTTTTAGATAAGAACAATTTTGATTGGTAGAGATGTCGTCGCGTTGAAGTGTTAATAACAAAAACAATGGGAATGATGCTGATAATGGGGGTAAGGTTGTGACTAGGGCTGAGTTCAATCAAATCCAAAAAAATATTAGATTGATTATGGAGAGATTAGAGGTTAGGGATAGAAGAAGCCATAGTGGTGCAGGAATTAGGAGAAGACATTCTAGTAGTGAATCTGATACTGGTAATGAAAGGAGTAGGAGAGGAAACAATGATGACAGGCATAAGGGGATTGAAAACATAAAGCTAAAAATTCCACCTTTCACTGGTAATAGTAAACCAAAGGAATTCCGAGACTGGGTGCCACGGGTTGAGAAGGTATTTGACTACTATAAGTGGGATGAGCGAATGAAAGTGAAAATGGCATCTCTAGCATTCTCTGAATATGCTAGTCTGTGGTGGGATAAACTATAAATTAAGAGACGTAGGGCGGATGAGGAGAAAGTGCGTTCATGGGCTTTGATGAAAAGATTGATGAGACGCAGATTTGTGCCAGATTACTATAAACAAGAGATTTTGATGCAATTGCAGTCCTTAAGGCAGGGTAAGAAAAGTATAGAAGAGTATGTAAAGGAGTTTGAGACACTAATGGCAAGGTGTGATATTAAGGAATCATCAGATGAATCCATAGCTCATTTCATCAATGGGTTGAAGATGGACACTGCCAATGTAGTGGAACTCTAGCATTATCAGACTTTAGAGGATGTGATTAAATTAGCCAGTCAGGTTGAGCAGCATCAACGCAGGCGGGATCAGAAATCATATCACCACCATAAGTTAGATGATGGTGAGAGGGAGAAGGAAAGGAAGGAAAAAGGAAAGGCAGTCGCTAGTGAGGCTGTTGACCAAACACAACAAAAGAAGAGCAGGGATATAAAATGTTTTAAGTGTTTAGGACTTGGCCATATTGCTTCTCAATGTCCTTATAATAGGGTTATGGTCATAAAGGGTGACACGATCGAGAGTGAGGAGGAATAATAAAAGGGTACTGAGGCAGAAGAGGAAGATGAAGACATTATAGCACATCCAGTACGGGGATACTTGTTAATGGTTAAGCAGGATGAAGCTATTCCTGAGAGAAAATTTATTTCATATTCAAGGCATGGTGTAAGGGAAGACATGTTTGATTGTGGTTGACACAGGCAATTGTACCAATGTTGCTTCAGCAGGCTGGGTTACTAAGTTGGGTTTATAGGTGAAGTAGCATCCAAGACCTTATGCACTTCATTGGTTGAGTCCATAGGGAGCTATTCAAGTACACAAACAGGTTCGTGTTCCATTACTTATTGGTGATTATACTGACGAGATTGTTTGTGATGTAGTTCCCATGGAAGCAACACACTTGATCCTTAGAAGACCTTGGCAGTATGACCTCAAAGCTAAGTATGATGGATACACCAATGAGTATACCATTCAGCAGCAAGGCAAGGCATACAAGCTTCTTCTTATGAGTCAAATTGAGGTACAACAGACAAGGTTGATTTGCCTTAAGAAGCCCAAGGGAAAGAGGAGTTTGTTTATCTGGTCTAATAAGATGGACGATACAGATTTGAGGTCAAATCTTTTTCAACATGGAGGGAATGATATGAGTCCAAGAGCTAAGATATGAGCACCAAAGAGATCAAAGTCAATCCAAGCTATAAGTGGTAGTACGGGGTCCAAAAATGGAGGACATAAGTGTTGGGAGGACCTAAGGCGAAGTTTGGCCAGCCTGAAGCCGACCTTAAATAAAGGCCGGCTAAATTAGTTCCAAGGCCGCCGGCCTTGCTGTCGGCTTATATAAGTACGCCGCCGGCCTTTGGTGCCGACTTACAATTAGGCCGCCGGCCTTGGCCAACCTTGAGCTGGCCTTGAATGGCCTCGTACAATTTTTTTTGGGAATGATATAAATAGTGGTCTTTAAGGTTTTTTTCGGGAGAATGTTATTTTTTTTTTGTTGTAAGAAAAACACTTGAGCGTGTGTGAATCTCCTTTGGAGATTATTGAATATTGAGAATTGATTTCACTTTGTTCTTGTTGTTCTTATCAAATTCTTGGTTCCTATAGAATTTGTGGCGAGCATTGTTATTGAATTCTTGGAATTCTTTAACCTTAGTGATTGATTTATAGAACGTGATCTCTATCGTTCTATGATTTGATTGCGAATCAGTTTAATTTTATCAATCTTGGCATCTATAGTTTGGTAATTTTATCCATATCCTTATTTTATTCCGTTAGTACCATAATCTAGAAAACCCTAAAATTTGTAACATTTGATTGTTATTGACAATTTGATTTGTGTGAAAAGGATTTGATTCAATTTGTAACATTTAGTATCAAAGCATATTCAAATCCGTAACACATCACATTTCAACTCAAAAACTTTGTCAAAATCAGGTAAAGACAATAATGGAGCACAAGTGAGTTTTTCTTTTACCTCTTCAACACTCCTCTAAGCTATTTCACTCCAAATAAAAGGTATACTCTTTTTAGTCAATTCAGTGAGAGGACTGACAATACCACTAAAATTTTGGACAAAGTGTCTATAAGAGGATCCAAGTCCATGAAAACTTCTTACCTTAGTAATTATGGTAAGTGTTGGCCATTCCTTGATTACCTTCACTTTCTCCTCATCCACCCTAACACTTGAACCAGATATAACAAAACCCAAAAATGTTACCTTAGTTTGGTAAAAAGAACACTTCTAGATATTTGCAAATAGCTGTTGTGTCCTCAATATTGAGAATACTACCTAAAGATGCTCTACATGTTGTTTTAGGTTTTTGCTATAGATCAGAATATCATCAAAATAAATAACAACAAATTTTCCTAGAAATTCTTTCAGTACATGATTCATTAACCTCATAAATGTATTAGGAGCATTACTCAAACCAAAGGACATAACCAACCACTCATACAGTCAATGACATGTTTGAAAAGTCGTTTTCCATTCATCCCCTTCTCTCATCCGAATTTGGTGATATTCGCTTTTAAGATCCACTTTGGAGAAGACCTGTGAACTTTGCAACTCATCTAACATATCATCGAGTCTAAGAATAGGATACCTATATTTGATGCTGATTTTGTTGATGGCTCTACTATCGATACACATTCTCCAAGTACTATCCGTATTAGGAATAAGAAGGGTAGGTAATCCACACAAAAGAGAGATATAAAATGAGCGTGAATAAATACCGGCAAGTGTACCGGATCGGATCAAGTAATATAGTGAGAGAAGAGTGTCGAACCATGAAGATTGATTAAGTAATAAACCTATATCAATTTCTACTATTATTTAGGCAATGATGTTTGATGAGAATTGAATGAATTATACTAAATTCTCAAAAAGAGAATTGTGTTTGAAAAATGATGAATTGATGGTGGGAAATAGAATCCACCTTAATTCCACTAATCATATTGCCTTCATGTTATAATAACTCATAGCTATATGGATTTTCACAAGAAATTAACAAAACCTTAATCCTTTATCAAGTTTTAAAGCAATGTTACCCCAATTTAATTTAATAGCTCCCGCTAATTAAAATCAAATGAGGATTCTAATTCACAATCATAAATTTCCCAATTATATGATTGCCTAATATCTCTAAAATAATTTTTCCTAATCCCTTAGTGAAAAATTTAATAAAAATATTGCATGAAACACTTAGGTCAATTTCTAATAAAATTCAATAATGATGCTTCCACATGAATTATTAAATCTTACTTAGGAATTCTTGATAAAACCTAAATTTCTCCTTCGAGTCATTTACATTCCTATGCATTGATTTCAATTACAAAATACAATTTATAACAGGACTTCTTATATGAAAATTCTGTATATCTATATTTCCTATAACATGAATACAGTGATCATTTTAGTTTGAATTATGGCTTCATCATGTTTCCCACAAGGATGATTAGAACATTATAGTATGAGTTGCATAAAAACAATTGAAATAAACAGGTGCAATGGAATTCATATTGAACAACAAGAATAAACTAATAAATGGCGTAAAAGAAAATACAGTAAATGAAACAATTGTTATAATCTTCAAGAGTTTGTAGAACTTCAATCTTCCAAAATGACTCCTCGAATTCTTCAATTGAAAGCAAACTTCAGCAAAATGACATTCTTTCTTCAAACTAAACTTTGGAAAAATCTAAAGTTCCTAAGGGAATTCTAATGATTCAAAAGAAAGACAAATGATGCTAAAACAAAGAAGAAAAACAAAGGATGCTAAGAAAAAGGGATGCCTCCAAGGTTCACACAAGGGGCCTATTTATAAATCTAAAGAGAAGGAGGATAAGCTTGATCTGTTGAGGAGTTGAGTCAGCAAATTAATTAAGATACGATTTTGGAGAGATTTTCGCAATGGATATCCGGGGAGTAATGAAGGCCGGCTCAAGGCCGGCGGCCTTCAATGTAGGCCGGCTTAAAGGCCGGTGGCTTTAATGCTTTTTGAGGCTGGTTTAATATAGGCCGGCTCAAGGCCGGTGGCCTTAAATGTAGGCCGGCCTAAGGCCGGCGGCCTTCCATGCAATCATCCGCTTGCTTCTTCAATTTTGTGAAAAACTCCTCCAATTAACTTCTAATTTACTTTTGGGTTCTCAAAACCTGAATTTTCACAATAAACACCATTAAATATCATTTCTTTATATTTTCTTTATAATATTGAAATAAATTTAATATAAGCCCAAAAGAAAATATAAGTATAATGTGATCTTATCAACATCCCCAAACTTGAACTTTTGCTTGTCCTCAAGCAAAATAATTGATTTAAACCAAAGAAATCCATCATTGAACTTCTGGTGCCCATTGTTCTGACCATACTGAAATTTGTAACTAGTATATCTAGTTGAAATTTAGTAGTTAATCTAAATACAACAGTTTTTTAATCCTAGTGTTTAACAATAGAAAACAATACTTAGTCCATAAGGAAAAATATTCATTTAAACTTCATTGGTTATTAGCAAGTATCATCTCCCTCAATTTTACTTCTCTAAACAAGATAACAAGGAGTGAAAGCATATGGTATCCATTTTTTCCTAGAATTTCTCCCGTTATTTATTTATTTATTTGCCTTAATTGACAGCGGAGTGAGACTTCACTCTTCTGAGGGACCAAAGCTCGCCCATGTCAACCTGGTTTTCATTAAGGTGCTAAATTTTTGCCTTTCCACCCTTCTCGGTATTGTGAGTTCATTGAGTCGGCACATCTTGGGCTCATCGCCTAAGTGACTGATACGCTCAGAACGTATATATAAAATGGGAGCGTAAATTGCAACAAGTGCACTGGTCGTATCAAGTAATAAAGTGGTGAAAAGTAAGGTTGTCGATCCCTCGAGGAACCAATAGAGTATTAGATCTATGGCAATTCTTACCAATATCTAGGTGATTAAAAAGGGGTTTTGAAATGTCTAATCTAAAAATTTAACTTAAAGCAACAAGGAAAATTTTATGAAGAATCTATCAATTATGAACAAGGGAAATTAGAATTCACCCTAGATTTGTTAATCAAATTGCTACCATGTTATATCAACTTGTGGTTATAAGTTTATTCAAGTGAGTTTAGAAAATCCTTTTTAGGGATGTTGACCTTAAATTAATTAGTCGGCTTCCGCGTCTCCAATTAACCAAGGAATCAAAATTATGTTCATACACCTCCCGATGCTACAAACAACTAATGCCCTAAATCAATTAACCCTAATCCCTTAGTGATTAATTAACAAGAAACATTGCATTGCGCCCTCCATAGACTCTAATTAAACCAATTATCGCAACTCCCGTATTGACAATCAATCTAATTAAGAATTCCTAACAAATCCTCATCAACTCCCGTATCAAAAGGATTTCTAACAATTATAATGAAAGACCAATTATAATTGAAATCAAAGGAATTGCAATCATGAATAATCCTAATAATTCCTAATCATATAACATGGCTACAATTATCCTTTTAACATTCTAGGGTTTCATCCAATTTCCCACAAGGATGATTTAGAACATTATAGTATGAATTGCATAAAAACAATTGAAATAAATAGGTGCAATGGAATTCATATTAAACAACAAGATTAAACTAATAAATGGCATAAAAGAAAATAAAGTAAATGGAACAATTGCTATAATCTTCAAGAGCTTCAATCTTCCAAAATGACTCCTTGAATTCTTCAATTGAAAGCAAACTTCAACAAAACGACTTTCTTTCTTCAAACTAAACTTTGGAAAAATCTAAAATACCTAAGGAAATTGTAATGATGCTAAAACAAAGAAGAAGAAAAAGGATTCTAAACAAAAGAAAGGATGGATTCTCAAAAACAAAAAGGGATGCTCCCAAGGTTCACACAAGGGGTCTATTTATAGATCCAAAGAGGAGGGGGATGAGGTGGATCTGATGAGGATGTGAGTCAGCAAATTAATTAAGATATGATTTTGGAGAGATTCTCGCAATGGATATCCGGGGAGTAATGAAGGCCGGCGGCTTTACTTCTTTTTTAGGCCAGTTTAATATAGGCCGGCTCAAGGCCGGCGGCTTTGAATGTAGGCCGGCCCAAGGCCGGCGGCCTTTGTGAAAAACTCCTCCAATTAACTTGTAATTTACTTTTGGGTCCTCAAAACCTGTATTTTCACAAAAAAACACCATTAAGTATCATTTCTTTATATTTTCTTATAATATTGAAATAAATTTAATATAAGTCCAAAAGAAAATATAAGTATAATGTGATCTTATCAACATCCCCACACTTGAACTTTTGCTTGTCCTCAAGCAAAATAATTGATTTAAACAAGAGAAATCCATCATCGAACTTTTGGTGCCCATTGTTCTGACCATACTGAAATTTGTAACTAGTATATCTAGTTGAAATTTAGTAGTTAATCTAAATACAACAGATTTTTAATCCCAGTGTTTAACAATAGAAAACAATACTTAGTCCATAAGAAAAAACATTCATTTAAACTTCATTGGTTATTAGCAAGTATCATCTCCCTCAATTTTACTTCTCTAAACAAGATAACAAGGAGTGAAAGCATATGGTATCCATTTTTTCCTAGAATTTCTCCCCTTTTTTTTTATATATATATGTTTTATTTGCCTTGATTGGCAGCGGAGTGAGACTTCACTCTTTTGAGGGACCAAAGCTCGCCCATGTCAACCTGACTTGCATTAAGGTACTAATATTTTTGCCTTTCCGCCCTTCTCGTTATTGTGAGTTCATTGAGTCGGCACATCCTGGGCTCATCGCCTAAGTGACCAGGTTTTAAAAGGACCCCTACGAACTCTTCCTCACACTAACATTTAACATTGGATACTCTTAACTCACTTTCCTGAGTTATTGGAGTAAAGGCTCTTTTCTTTTTTTTTTTTTTTTTTTTTTAAGGGATCACTAAGTAAAATATTTCCTTTACCTCTTTCACTAGGTGTTAAGGTATTCTCAAAGAAATTTCAAGAGAGATTTATCCCAACCAATTTTTCCTTGAAGTAAACTTGCTTGTTTTTTTCAACTTAAGGACTCAATCTCAAGTTCAAAGGCTAAACATAGGGTAAACCCATTCTCTAGAGATTTTACTATTAAATTTTAACTATGTAAACTAATCACAACAGTTGGCGAGTGGGGCACCAATCTAAGTCAATTTCAAGATTCCATTGATGGTAAACACTTAAGGACATAAATAAAGCATGGGATTTGTAAGCTCATGATGTGTGCAATCATTATAATTCTACATTTATAATCCCTTCCCCATTGTTCTCAATGTCCTCATTGTTCCTAATATATCACAAAATTAAGGGAACGAATGTCAATGCAGAAATTGAAATACCGGTACTTCCCTGGTGTAAAATTGTTCATTAGGAAGAAAATTCCTCCTAAAATGTCTGTCATCCTTGGAGTGTCTTGATTGCACCGGCGGCTCTTATCCAGCCTTGAATTAGTTTTTTTTTTTTTTTCCAAACAACACTAGTGTATATACTTTTTGAGCATGGGCTGCCTCCCATGAAGTGCTTAGTTTATAGTCGCTAGCCCGACTTTTCCAGTTCAAGTTCTTGAATTTACTAAATCCACAGTTGTGGCGTTTCTATCAACATGTTCCCCTTCATAGTAATGTTTGAGAAGATAACCGTTTACTTTGAAAGTACGGTGGTCTTCTGCCTTCAACTCAACTGCACCATAAGGAAACACATTAACAATTTCAAATGGTCCAGACCATCGTGATTTCAACTTACCTGGGAATAGCTTCAATCGAGAGTTGTACAATAAGACTCTTTGACCAGGCAAGAACTCCCGCTGTAAGATGTTCTTATCATGCCATTGCTTTGATCTCTCCTTGTAAATTCTCGCATTTTCATATGCTTCCTCTCTCATCTCAGCCATTTGATTCAATTGGAGCAACCTCTTTTCACCTACAGCTTGCAACTCAAAGTTAAGATATTTTATGGCCCTGTATGCCTTGTGCTCAAGCTCCACGGGTAGGTGACATGATTTACCATAAACAATCTTGTAGGGGGACATTCCAATAGGTGTTTTAAAAGCTGTTCTATAAGCCCACAATGCATCATCAAGTTTTAAAGACCAATCCTTTCGGAATGCATTGACAGTTTTCTCTAAGATTCGCTTAATTTCCCTATTGGATACCTCAACCTGTCCACATGTTTGTGGATGATAAGGGGTGGTAATTTTGTGAGTAACTCCATATTTCAATAATAATTTCTCAAATTGCCTGTTACAAAAATGTGTTCCCCCATCACTTATTATTGCTCTAGGTACTCCAAATCTTGAAAATATATTCTTTTTCAAAAATTTAATGACAACCCTACTGTCATTAGTTTGTAGAGCAACTGCCTCTACCCATTTCGAAACATAATCAACAGCTAAAAGAATATATTTGTTTGAAAAAGATGAGGGAAAAGGACCCATAAAGTCGATTCCCCAAACGTCAAAAATTTCAATTACAAGTATATTATTTTGTGGTAATTCATGTCTTCTTGAAATATTGCCAGTCCTTTGGCATTGAGCACAAGTCATAATGAAGTTCCTGCAATCATGAAACAAACTGGGCCAATAAAATCCGCAAGATAAAATTTTTGCTGCTGTTCTTTCTACCCCAAAGTGACCTCCTGTTTCTTTGGAGTGACAGTGCTGTATTATGCTAAGCTGTTCAATTTTAGGCACACATCGTCTAATTACTTGGTCAGCACAGGATTTAAACAAATACGGCTCATCCCAAAAGTAATTCTTCACGTCATGCAAAAATTTCTTTTTCTGTTGGAATGACAAACCATATGGTATGATTTTTCTAACCAAGTAATTAACTATGTCGGCATACCAAGGTAATTCATGGATGTCTATTGCATGCAAATGCTCATCAGGGAATTTTTCATTGATGGGTGGTTCTAAACAATCATATTCCAAATGTGATAAATGATCAGCAACCACATTTTCACTTCCCTTTTTATCCTTAATTTCTAAGTCAAATTCTTGCAGCAATAGAATCCAACGAATTAACCTGGGTTTAGCATTAGCTTTAGCAAATAAATACTTAAGAGCAGCATGATCTGTGTATACTATTACTTTAGAACCTATCAAGTAAGACCTAAACTTGTCACATGCAAATATCACTGCTAATAGCTCTTTTTCTGTTGTGGCATAGTTTTTCTGGGCCTCGTTCAAGGTTCTACTTGCATAGTATATAGCATGAAAGATCTTACCTCTTCTTTGCCCTAGTACTGCCCCCACGGCATAGTCACTAGCATCACACATCAGTTCAAATGGAATCTCCCAATTTGGTGCAACAATCACTGGTGCAGAGCTGAGCTTCTCCTTCAATATATTGAATGCCTGCAAACAATTTTCATCAAACACAAAAGTAGAATCTTTTTCAAGTAAATTACACAGAGGTCTAGAGATTTTAGAGAAGTCCCTGATAAATCTCCTGTAGAAGCCAGCATGTCCCAAGAAGCTCCTGACTCCTTTTACTGAAGTGGGTGGTGGCAACTTCTCTATTACTTCCACTTTTGCCTTGTCAACTTCAATCCCTTTTTCTGACACCTTGTGACCTAACACTATTCCCTCTCGTACCATAAAATGGTATTTCTCCCAATTCAGAAGTAGGTTAGTTTCCTTACATCTTTTGAGCACACAACCTAAATTTTTCAGACATGATTCAAATGACTTCCCAAAAACAGAGAAGTCATCCATAAATATTTCAATAAAATTCTCTAACATGTCAGAAAATATAGACATCATACACTTCTGAAAAGTAGCAGGTGCATTACAGAGACCAAAGGGCATTCTCCTAAATGCAAAAGTACCATAGGGACAAGTAAATGTGGTTTTCTCCTGATCCTCGGACGCTATATGAATTTGATTATACCCAGAATAACCATCAAGGAAACAGTAATAATCATGCCCTGCGAGTTTTTCTAACATCTGATCAATGAAAGGTAAGGGAAAGTGGTCTTTACGGGTGGCATCATTCAATTTTCTATAATCTATGCAAACTCGCCACCCTGTCACAGTACGGGTTGGGATTAATTCGTTGGCATCATTCTTTACCACAGTCATGCCACCTTTCTTTGGTACAACTTGGACAGGACTAACCCATTTACTATCAGAAATTGGAAAAATAATGCCTGCATCTAACAATTTAAGCACTTCCTTTTTTACAACTTCCTTAAGAGTTGGGTTAAGTCTTCTTTGTGGTTGTACTGTAGGTTTACACTCAGCTTCAAGAAATATCCTATGAGTACAAATTAAAGGGCTAATTCCCTTAATATCCGCAATGGTCCACCCGATAGCTTCCTTATGTTCTTTAAGAACATCCAAAAGTTGTTGCTCTTGATCACCTGTCAAAGAAGAAGAAATGATAATTGGCAAAGTATCATTTGTTCCAAGATAAGCATACTTTAAATGACCAGGCAAAGGTTTAAGTTCAAGCACCGGGGATTGTGTTAATGATGGCATCGGTTTCTTCTCAATGGTCCCCAGCTCCTCATAGTGTCGAGTCTTGAATTCACAAACTTGTTCAACACGTTCTTCTTGGGGTTCATCCTCATTATCACTCTAATCATCTAAATCCCTAAGAACTGACTCCATTGTGTCCACACCTGCATTCTCTTCCATGAACTCAGAGGAAAGCTCATCAACACTATCAATAGTGTAACAGGATTTACAGTCATCAAATTTCTTTGTAGCCTCATACACATTAAACGTGACTTGTTCATCCATAACTCTTAAAGTAAGCTTACCTTGTTCCACATCAATTAAGGCTTTACCTGTTGCAAGGAATGGTCTGCCAAGGATCATGGGTACCTCTTTATCCTCCTCCATCTCCAAGACTATAAAGTCAACAGGAAAGATGAATTTATCTACTTTCACTAGGACATTTTCTACAATCCCTCTTGGGTATTTGATGCTCCTATCAGCAAGTTGCAAGGTAACATGAGTTCCCTTGCATTCTCCAAGTCCTAATTTCCTAAAAATAGATAGAGGCATTAAATTTATACTTGCACCAGAGTCAATAAGAACTTTATCAAAATGAAAATTGCCTATGGTGCAAGGAACAGTAAAACTCCCCTGATCTCTTTGTTTTCTTAGCAAACTAGGTACATCATTCTGTAAGATCATTGAACATTCCCCTGTAAGCATCACCGGTTCATTCCCTTCAATCTTCCTCTTCTTTGTGAGTAAATCCTTCATGAACCTAGCATATGATGGCATCTGCTGAAGTGCTTCTGCAAAAGGAATGTTAATTTGCAATTTTTTAAAGACTTCTAAAAATTTAGCAAATTGTGAATCCAATTGTTGTTGCTTCAGCCTTCCTGGGAAAGGAATAGGAGGAACATATGCTTTCACTTTTGGTGAATTTTTCTTTAATTCCTCTTCCTTTTGTTTCCCTTTATCTTTTTCCAGGTTAACCTCCTCTTCCTCAAGTTTCTTATCAACCAATTCCTTACCACTTCTTAACATAATAGCATTTACACCCTTAGGATTTTGCTCAGTATTGCTAGGTAAAGACCCATATGGTCTATTACTCAACTGTTGAGACATTTGACTAAGCTGATTTTCAAGATTCCTAATGGTGGCTTGTTGATTTTGCAACATTGTGTCAGTCTTTTGCATATAACTTATCATGAGTTCTTCCATTTTAGACTGACCTTGCTGAGAAGAGGTATTATGATTAGGATATTGTTGATGGGGAGTATTATGATTAGGACCTTGCTTTTGAAATCCAGGGGGTTTAAGTACATTGTTATCATTTCTCCATAAGAAATTTGGATGATTACGCCACCCTGGATTGTAGGTGTTTGAATAAGGTCCTTGATTACCTCTTTGGAAATTGTTGACAGAATTTACTTGCTCTCCATGGGATGAGGAGGAAAAGTTTCCAGATGGGCACTCAAGAGTTGAGTGTGGTCATGAGCATAACTCACAACAAGAAATTTGATTAACATTGAAAGAAGGTGTAGAGGTGAGTTTACTTACCTGGGCGGTAAGAGCAGAAATCTGAGCTGTTAAGGTGTCCATGTCATTGACAGATGCCACTCTAGACTTACCTCTTTCATGTTGCCAATTATGTGCACTAGAGGCCATTTCATCTATCAAAGCACTAGCCTCATCATATGTCTTACTCATTAGTGCACCACCAGAAGCAGCATCTACCAGAGATCTCAATGTATCATCTAAACTGAGATAGAATATCTCAATAAGGAGATTATCTGGTAATCCATGATGGGGGAATTTTCTAATTGCCTCCTTGAATCTTTCCCATGCTTCATAAAGTGATTCACCACTAAACTTACTGAAGTTTGTGATGTCATTTCTTAACCTAGCAGTTCTAGCTGGTGGAAAAAATCTCCTTAAAAATTTATATGAGAGATCTACCCAAGTGGTTACAGAGTCTTGTGGCAATGAATTGTACCAAGCCCTAGCTTTTTCTCTAAGTGAAAACGGAAAAAGTTGTAGCCTAATTACATCATCAGATACATTATTCATTTTCACTGTATTACAATATTGAAGAAATACTGCAATATGCTCATCAGGACTCTCATTTGGATATCCTCCAAATTGATTTGATTGAACCATTTGAACGAGTGCTGGTTTTAACTCGAAATTATTAGCCTGAATTGTTGGTCTTCTAATTGCAGGACCTGAAACAACAGGTATCGTGTATTCCCGAAGTGCTCTACCAACACCTTGAATCTGATTGTTGTTCTCATCTGCCATGTTCTCTTCTTCCTTTCTTCTTTGCTCTCTTCTAAGTTGTCGCAAGGTGCGTTCTATCTCAAGATTAATTGGTAGAAGTTCAGCACTTCTACTCCTGCGCATAAAAAGAACCTTAAAGAGAATGGAAAACGATCACACAAAGATAAGAAAAATTAAATAACAAAATAATTGTGCCTAAATTACCAACAGAATTACGAAATCTAATATCTATTAGTTCCCCGGCAACGGCGCCAAAAACTTGATACGCTCAGAACGTATATATAAAATGGGAGCGTAAATTGCAGCAAGTGCACTGGTCGTATCAAGTAATAAAGTGGTGAAAAGTAAGGTTGTCAATCCCTCGAGGAACCAATAGAGTACTAGATCTATGGCAATTCTTACCAATATCTAGGTGATTAAAAAGGGGTTTTGAAATGTCTAATCTAAAAATTTAACTTAAAGCAACAAGGAAAATTTTATGAAGAATCTATCAATTATGAACAAGGGAAATTAGAATTCACCCTAGATTTGTTAATCAAATTGCTACCATGTTATATCAACTTGTGGTTATGAGTTTATTCAAGTGAGTTTAGAAAATCCTTTTTAGGGATGTTGACCTTAAATTAATTAGTCGACTTCCGCGTCTCCAATTAACCAAGGAATCAAAATTATGTTCATACACCTCCCGATGCTACAAACAACTAATGCCCTAAATCAATTAACCCTAATCCCTTAGTGATTAATTAACAAGAAACATTGCATTGCGCCCTCCATAGACTCTAATTAAACCAATTATCGTAACTCCCGTATTGACAATCAATCTAATTAAGAATTCCTAACAAATCCTCATCAACTCCCGTATCAAAAGGATTTCTAACAATTATAATGAAAGACCAATTATAATTGAAATCAAAGGAATTGCAATCATGAATAATCCTAATAATTCCTAATCATATAACATGGCTACAATTATCCTTTTAACATTCTAGGGTTTCATCCAATTTCCCACAAGGATGATTTAGAACATTATAGTATGAATTGCATAAAAACAATTGAAATAAATAGGTGCAATGGAATTCATATTAAACAACAAGATTAAACTAATAAATGGCATAAAAGAAAATAAAGTAAATGGAACAATTGCTATAATCTTCAAGAGCTTCAATCTTCCAAAATGACTCCTTGAATTCTTCAATTGAAAGCAAACTTCAACAAAACGACTTTCTTTCTTCAAACTAAACTTTGGAAAAATCTAAAATACCTAAGGAAATTGTAATGATGCTAAAACAAAGAAGAAGAAAAAGGATTCTAAACAAAAGAAAGGATGGATTCTCAAAAACAAAAAGAGATGCTCCCAAGGTTCACACAAGGGGTCTATTTATAGATCCAAAGAGGAGGGGGATGAGGTGGATCTGATGAGGATGTGAGTCAGCAAATTAATTAAGATATGATTTTGGAGAGATTCTCGCAATGGATATCCGGGGAGTAATGAAGGCCGGCGGCTTTACTTCTTTTTGAGGCCAGTTTAATATAGGCCGGCTCAAGGCCGGCGGCTTTGAATGTAGGCCAGCCCAAGGCCGGCGGCCTTTGTGAAAAACTCCTCCAATTAACTTGTAATTTACCTTTGGGTCCTCAAAACCTGTATTTTCACAAAACAACACCATTAAGTATCATTTCTTTATATTTTCTTATAATATTGAAATAAATTTAATATAAGTCCAAAAGAAAATATAAGTATAATGTGATCTTATCAGTGACCAGGTTTTAAAGGGACCCCTACGAACTCTTACTCACACTAACATTTAAGATTGGATACTCTTAACTCACTTTCCTAAGTTATTGGAGTAAAGGCTCTCTTTTTTTTTATTTATTTATTATTAAGGGATCACTAAGTAAAATATTTCCTTTACCTCTTTCACTAGGTGTTAAGGTATTCTCAAAGAAATTTCAAGAGAGATTTATCCCAACCAATTTTTCCTTGAAGTAAACTTGCTTGTTTTTTCAATAAGGACTCAATCTCAAGTTCAAAGGCTAAACATAGGGTAAACCCCGTTCTCTAGAGAGTTTACTATTAAATTTTAACTATGTAAACTAGTCACAACAGTTGGCAAGTAGGGCACCAATCTATGTTAATTTCAGGATTTCATTGACGATAAACACTTAAGGACATAAATAAAACATGGGATTTGTAAGCTCATGATGTGTGCAATCATTATACTTCTACATTTATAATCCCTTCCCTACACTTAAATTGGACAATGTCCAAATTGTTCCTAATATATCACAAAATTAAGGAAAAGAATGTCAATGCAGAAATTGAAATACTGGTACTTCCCTGGTGTAAAATTGTTCATCTGGAAGAAAATTCCTACTAAAATGTCTGTTATCCTTGGAGTGTCTTGAATGCACCGGCGGCTCTTATCCAACCTTGAATTAGTTTTTTTTTTTAACGAAATTAAAACACTAGTGTATATACTTATTGAGCATGGGCTACCTCCCATGAAGCGCTTAGTTTATAGTCGCTAGCCCGACTTTTCCAATTCAAGTTCTTGAATCTCCTAAATCCACAGTTGTGGCATTTCTATCAACATGTTCCTCTTCATAGTAATGTTTGAGAAGATAATCGTTTACCTTGAAAGTACGGTTGTCTTCTACCTTTAACTCAACTGCACCATAAGGAAACACATTAACAATTTCAAATGGTCCAGACCATCGTGATTTCAACTTACCTGGCAATAGCTTCAATCGAGAGTTGTATAATAAGACTCTTTGACCAGGCAAGAACTCTCGCTATAAGATGTTCTTATCATGCCATCGCTTTGCTCTCTCCTTGTAAATTCTCGCATTTTCATACGCTTCCTCTCTCATCTCGGCCATTTTGATTCAATTGGAGCAACCTCTTTTCACCTGCAGCTTGCAACTCAAAGTTAAGGTATTTTATGGCCCAGTATGCCTTGTGCTCAAGCTCTACGGGGAGGTGACATGATTTACCATAAACAATCTTGTAGGGGGACATTCCAATCGGTGTTTTAAAAGCTGTTCTATAAGCCCACAATGCATCATCAAGTTTTAAAGACCAATCCTTTCGGGATGCATTGACAGTTTTCTCTAAGATTCGCTTAATTTCCCTATTGGATACCTTAACCTGTCCACACGTTTGTGGATGATAAGGGGTGGCAATTTTGTGAGTAACTCCATATTTTAATAATAATTTCTTAAATTGCCTGTTACAAAAATGTGTTCCCCCATCACGTATTATAGCTCTAGGTACCCCAAATCTTGAAAATATATTCTTTTTCAAAAATTTAATGACAACCCTACTGTCATTAGTTTGTAGAGCAGCTGCCTCTACCCATTTCGAAACATAATCAACAGCTAAAAGAATATATTTGTTTGAAAAAGATGAGGGAAAAGGACCCATAAAGTCGATTCCCCAAACGTCAAAAAGTTCAATTACAAGTATATTATTTTGTGGTAATTCATGTCTTCTTGAAATATTGCCAGTCCTTTGGCATTGAGCACAAATCATAATGAAGTTCCTACAATCATGAAACAAACTGGGCCAATAAAATCCGCAAGATAAAATTTTTGCTACTGTTCTTTCTACCCCAAAGTGACCTCTTGTTTCTTGAGAGTGACAGTGCTGTATTATGCTAAGCTGTTTAATTTTAGGCACACATCGTCTAATTACCTGGTCAGCACAGGATTTAAACAAATATGGCGCATCCCAAAAATAATACTTCACATCATGCAAAAATTTCTTTTTCTGTTGGAATGACAAACCATATGGTATGATTTTGCTAACCAAGTAATTAACTATGTCGGCATACCAAGGTAATTTATGAATGTCTATTGCATGCAAATGCTCATCAGGGAATTTTTCATTGATGGGTGGTTCTAAACAATTATATTCCAAACGTGATAAATGATCAGCAACCACATTTTCACTTCGCTTTTTATCCTTAATTTCTAAGTCAAATTCTTGCAGCAATAGAATCCAACGAATTAACCTGGGTTTAGCATCAGCTTTAGCAAATAAATACTTAAGAGCAGCATGATCTGTGTATACTATTTCTTTAGAACCTATCAAGTAAGACCTAAACTTGTCACAAGAAAATATCACTGCTAATAGCTCTTTTTCTATTGTAGCATAGTTTTTCTGGGCCTCGTTCAAGGTTCTACTTGCATAGTATATAGCATGAAAGATCTTACCTCTTCTTTGTCCCAGTACTGCCCCCACAACATAGTCACTAGCGTTACACATCAGCTCAAATGGACGCTCCCAATTTGGTGCAACAATCACTAGTGCAGAGCTGAGCTTCTCCTTTAATATATTAAATGCCTGCAAACAATTTTCATCAAACACAAAAGCAAAATCTTTTTCAAGTAAATTACACAGAGGTCTAGAGATTTTAGAGAAGTCCCTGATAAATCTCCTGTAGAAGCCAACATGTCCTAAGAAGCTCCTGACTCCTTTTACTGAAGTGGGTGGTGGCAACTTCTCTATTACTTCCACTTTTGCCTTGTCAACTTCAATCCCTTTTTCTGACACCTTGTGACCTAACACTATTCCCTCTCGTACCATAAAATGGCATTTCTCCCAATTCAGAAGTAGGTTAGTTTCCTTACATCTTTTGAGCACACAGCCTAAATTTTTCAGACATGATTCAAATGACTTCCCAAAAATAGAAAAATCATCCATGAATATTTCAATGAAATTTTCTATCATGTCAGACAATATGGACATCATGCATCTTTGAAATGTAGCGGGTGCATTACAAAGACCAAAGGGCATTCTCCTAAAAGCAAATGTGCCATAGGGACAAGTAAAGGTGGTTTTCTCCTAGTCCTCGGGTGCTATATGGATTTGATTGTAACCAGAATAACCATCTAAAAAGCAGTAATAATCATGCCCTACAAGTTTTTCTAACATCTAATCTATAAAAGGGAGGGGGAAATGATCTTTGTGGGTAGCATCATTCAGTTTTCTATAGTCTATACAGACTCTCCAACTAGTTACAGTGCGAGTGGGAATTAATTCATTAGCCTCATTTTGTACTACAGTCATACCACCTTTTTTTGGTACAACTTGGATAGGACTAACCCATTTACTATCAGAATTCGGAAAAAATAATGCCTGCATCTAACAATTTAAGCACTTCTTTTTTTACAACTTCCTTAAGAGTTGGGTTAAGTCTTCTTTGTGGTTATACTGTAGGTTTACACTCAGCTTCAAGAAATGTCCTATGAGTACAAATTGAAGGGCTAATTCCCTTAATATCAGTAATGGTCCACCCGATAGCTTCCTTATGTTCTCTTAGAACATCTAAAAGTTGTTGCTCTTGATCACCTGTCAAAGAAGAAGAAATGATTATTGGCAAAGTATCATTTGTTCCAAGATAAGCATACTTTAAATGACTAGGCAAAGGTTTAAGTTCAAGCATCGGGGGTTGTGTCAATAACGGCATCGGTTTCATCTCAATGGTCCCCAGCTCCTCATAGTGTCGAGTCTTGAATTCATAAACTTGTTTAGCACGTTCTTCTTGGGGTTCATCCTCATCATCACTCCAATCATCTAAATCCTTAAGAACTGACTCCATCGTGTCCACACCTACATTCTCTTCCCTAAACTCAGAGGAAAGCTCATCAACACTATCAATAGTGTAACAGGATTTATATTCATCAAATTTCTTTGTAGCCTCATACACATTAAACGTGACTTGTTCATCCATAACTCTTAAAGTAAGTTTACCTTGTTCCACATCAATTAAGGCTTTACCTATTGCAAGGAATGGTCTGCCAAGGATCATGGGTACCTCTTTATCCTCCTCCATCTCCAAGACTATAAAGTCAACCGGAAAGATGAATTTATCTACTTTCACTAGGACATTTTCCACAATCCCTCTTGGGTATTTGATGCTCCTATCAGCAAGTTACAAGGTAACATGAGTTCCCTTGCACTCTCCAAGTCCCAATTTCCTAAAAATAGATAGAGGCATTAAATTTATACTTGCACCAGAGTCAATAAGAACTTTATCAAAATGAAAATTGCCTATGGTGCAAGGAACAGTAAAACTCCCCTGATCTCTTTGTTTTCTTGGCAAACTAGGTACATCATTCTGTAAGATCATTGAATATTCCCCTATAAGCATCACCGGTTCATTCCCTTCAATCTTCCTCTTCTTTGTGAGTAAATCCTTCATAAACCTAGCATATGATGGCATTTGCTGAAGTGCTTCTGTAAAAGGAATGTTAATTTGCAATTTTTTAAAGACTTCTAAAAATTTAGCAAATTGTGAATCCAATTGTTGTTGCTTCAGCCTTCTTGGGAAAGGAATAGGAGGAACATATGCTTTCACTTTTGGTGAATTTTGCTTTGGTTCCTCCTTTTGTTTCCTTTTATCTTTCTCTAGGTTAACCTCCTCTTCCTCAAATTTCTTATCAACTAATTCCTTACCACTTCTTAGCATAATAGTATTTACACCCTTAGAATTCTACTCAATATTGCTAGGTAAAGACCCAGATGGTCTATTACTCAACTATTGAGACATTTGACTCAGCTGATTTTCAAGATTCCTAATGGTGGCTTGTTGATTTTGCAACATTGTGTCTGTCTTTTGCATATAACTTATCATGAGTTCTTCCATTTTAGACTGACCTTGCTGAGAAGAGGTATTATGATTAGGATATTGTTAATGGGTAGTATTATGATTAGGACCTTGCTTTTGAAATCCAGGGGGTTTAAGTGCATTGTTATCATTTCTCCACGAGAAATTTGGATGATTTCGCCACCCTGGATTGTAGGTGTTTGAATAAGGTCCTTGATTTCCTCTTTGGAAATTGTTGACAAAATTTACTTGCTCTCCATGGGATGAGGAGGAAAAGTTTCCAGATGGGCACTCAAGAGTTGAGTGTGGTCCTAAGCATAACTCATAACAAGAAATTTGATTAACATTGAAAGAAGGTGTAGAGGTGAGTTTACTTACCTGGGCGGTAAGAGCAGAAATCTGAGCTGTTAAGGTGTCCATGTCATTGACAGATGCCACTCTAGACTTACCTCTTTCATGTTGCCAATTATGTGCACTAGAGGCCATTTCATCTACCAAAGCACTAGCCTCATCATATGTCTTACTCATTAGTGCACCACCAGAAGCAGCATCTACCAGAGATCTCAATGTGTCATCTAAACTGAGATAGAATATCTCAATAAGGAGATTTTCTGGTAATCCATGATGGGGGCATTTTCTAATTGCCTCCTTGAATCTTTCCCATGCTTCATAAAGTGATTCACCACTAAACTTATTGAAGTTTGTGATGTCATTTCTTAACCTAGCAGTTCTTGTTGGTGGAAAAAATCTGCTTAAAAATTTAGATGAGAGATCTACCCAAGTGGTTACAGAGTCTTGTGGCAATGAATTGTACCAAGCCCTAGCTTTTTCTCTAAGTGAAAACGGAAAAAGTTGTAACCTAATTACATCATCAGATACATTATTCATTTTCACTATATTACAATATTGAAGAAATACTGCAATATGCTCATCAGGACTCTCATTTGGATATCCTCCAAATTGATTTGATTGAACCATTTGAACGAGTGCTGGTTTTAACTCGAAATTGTTAGCCTGAATTGTCGATCTTCTTATTGTAGGACCTGAAACAACAGGTATCGTGTATTCCCGAAGTGCTCTACCAACACCCTGAATCCGATTGTTGTTCTCATCTACCATGTTCTCTTCTTCCTTTCTTCTCTGCTCTCTTCTAAGTTGTCGCAAGGTGCGTTCTATCTCAAGATTAATTGGTAGAAGTTCAGCACTTCTACTCTTGCGCATAAAAAGAACCTCAAAGAGAACAGGAAACGATCACACAACGAAAAAAAAAATTAAATTAAATTAAATAACAAAATAATTGTGCCTAAATTAACAATAGAATCTGAAGATGGTCTAATATTAATCAATCCCCGACAACAGCGCCAAAAACTTGATCCACGCAAAAGAGAGATATAAAATGAGCGTGAATAAATACCGGCAAGTGTACCGAATCGGATCAAGTAATATAGTGAGAGAAGAGTGTCGAACCACGAAGATTGATTAAGTAATAAACCTATATCAATTTCTACAATTATTTAGGCAATGATGTTTGATGAGAATTGAATGAATTATACTAAATGCTCAAAAAGAGAATTGTGTTTGAAAAATGATGAATTGATGGTGGGAAATAGAATCTATCCTAATTCCACTAATCATATTGCCTTCATGTTATAATAACTTATAGCTATATGGATTTTCACAAGAAATTAACAAAACCTTAATCCTTTATCAAGTTTTAAAGCAATGTTACCCCAATTTAATTTAATAGCTCCCGCTAATTAAAATCAAATGAGGATTCTAATTCACAATCATAAATTTCCCAATTATATGATTGCCTAATATCTTTAAAATAATTTTTCCTAATCCCTTAGTGAAAAATTTAATAAAAATATTGCATGAAACACTTAGGTCAATTTCTAATAAAATTCAATAATGATGCTTCCACATGAATTATTAAATCTTACTTAGGAATTCCTGATAAAACCTAAATTTCTCCTTCGAGTCATTTACATTCCTATGCATTGATTTCAATTACAAAATACAATTCATAACAGGACTTCTTATATGAAAATTCTGTATATCTATATTTCCTATAACATGAATACGATGATCATTTTAGTTTGAATTATGGCTTCAACATGTTTCCCACAAGGATGATTAGAACATTATAGTATGAGTTGCATAAAAACAATTGAAATAAACAGGTGCAATGGAATTCATATTGAACAACAAGAATAAACTAATAAATGGCATAAAAGAAAATACAGTAAATGAAACAATTGTTATAATCTTGAAGAGTTTGTAGAACTTCAATCTTCTAAAATGACTTCTCGAATTCTTCAATTGAAAGAAAACTTCAGTAAAATGACATTCTTTCTTCAAACTAAACTTTGGAAAAATCTAAAGTTCCTAAGGGAATTTTAATGATTCAAAAGAAAGACAAATGATGCTAAAACAAAGAAGAAAAACAAAGGATACTAAACAAAAGATGCTAAGAAAAAGGGATGCCTCCAAGGTTCACACAAGGGGCCTATTTATAGATCCAAAGAGGAGGAGGATATGCTTGATCTGATGAGGAGTTGAGTCAGCAAATTAATTAAGATACGATTTTGGAGAGATTTTCTCAATGGATATCTAGGGAGTAATGAAGGCCGGCTCAAGGTCGGCGGCCTTGAATGTAGGCCGGCTTAAAGGCCGGAGGCTTTAATGCTTTTTGAGGCCGGTTTAATATAGGCCGGCTCAAGGTCGGTGGCCTTGAATGTAAGCCGGCCTTCCATGCAATCCTCCGCTTGCTTCTTCAATTTTGTGAAAAATGCCTCCAATTAACTTGTATTTTACTTTTGGGTCCTCAAAACCTGAATTTTCACAATAAACACCATAAAATATCATTTCTTTATATTTTCTTCTTTATAATATTGAAATAAATTTAATATAAGTGCAAAAGAAATATAAGTATAATGTGATCTTATCAGTAGGAACAGTACATGGACTAAAACTCTCTCTAACAAACCCTCGTTCAACCAACTCATCTATCGGGCGCTTTAATTCCCTAGCCTCCTCGGGATTCATGCAATATGTTGGTCTATTTGGTAATATTGAACCGGGCATTAGATCAATAGCATACTCTATCCCTCTCAAAGGTGGTAATCCTACTGGCAAATCATCAAGAAAAATGTCAGTATACTCATTCAATACCTAAGAAACTGCTGAAGGTAGAGATTGTGGTTCTTGTACCCCTAATGCACATCTTAACTGAAGCAAGTATACTAGAGTCTCTTATGTAATTATCCTCTCCATTTCACCTTGTCCCATCAATAATACCTTCTTTTCCTCAGAATCATTACACTGTATTGAAGCCTTTTTAACCTTTGATGGCCTACTGATCTATTGCAGAACCTTTTGGACCTTTAAAGGTGACATTGGATTCAGAATAATGCGTTTGCCATTCTTCTTGAACACATAAATATTCCTGAAGCCATCATACAAGACCCTCATGTCATATAACCAAGGCCAGCCAAGCAATATATGGGATGCACACATAGGCAAGATATCTCACTCAATCTCATCACAATATTTATCCCTTATACTGAATGGTACCTTAGCTCTTTGGGTCACATGAAAACTTCCTTAATCACTAAGCCAATGCAATCTATATGGGTCAAGATGTAGACTAGTAGTAAGTTTTAGCTTCGATATTAACAAGGCGGCTACTACATTGGTATAACTACCACCATCAACTATAAGGATACACAAATTTCCTTGTATCCTACAAAAAGTATGGAACAAGTTTTCCCTTTATTCTTCATCCTTATTAGCAAATGTAGTCAATGTTCAGCACAACACTTTAGCATATTGAAACACTTCACTAAACATTGTTGTATTTAAATTCAACGCCACAATAATAATCTCCACACCTCTTAAGTAACGGTGCAACAACCTCCCCAACTACAACACAATTTCACGCCACTTTACAACATCCCAAATACAACATACTCACACTGCCACTTACATAATGCACACACGATGTAGTAAAAATTCAAACAATAACAACAACAACACTCACGGTATAACACGTTCTTCTCACCACACACATACACACACACACTCATGACTTAACAACCTTCAAATCACAACATACACTTCTACGCCACACACATACACACCTCACTTACGGTGTAACAACCTTCAAACCACAACACACAATCACACTCACGGTGCAACACATACTCCACAACGCCACTTCCAATCACGGCAACAAATAAAATGGAAACAATTATAGTCACTTCTCTAAATGGTAAGTAAATAACTCCAACTAGTCAAAGTGTATTATGATGATCAATATACAATAACTCCCTCAACTTAATGATTGATTTTGAAATTCAAAATGTTTCTTAATCCTCTACGCAAGACAAGCAAATTTAAAATGAAAATGCACTTCTAATTCCAAAATGCTCAAGAAAATGCACTTCCCCTTCTTCCACAAACAATCAACTCACAAGAAGATGAAGATTACAAAGATTAATTTGGAAATTCCACCTCCAATTCTGCAACAACAAAGCATATCACAATACAATCACTTACAATTACTTCAATTAAGAAATGGAAGAATAAGAACCCTAAATCTCAAATTGAAGATCACACAAATCCCTTCTCAAAACCTTTGCTCTGATACCAAAAATTATGATGTACTCAATTCGGATCTCAATACCACTCAACAAGACAACACACAATTGATTCAATTCTAAACTAAATGGTGTGACACAAATTGAAGGTAGAAGCCTCAAATGGTGTGAAACAAGAACCAAGAACCCTAAATGGTGTAGACAAAATTAAGATGCACTACAATTGGATTCCAATACCAATAAGAGACAAACGAACAATTCAATTCCAATCCTTACAATTGGCATGAAAACCTAGCAATACAAGAACCCAAATTTGGCGTAAATGGAACAAACAAAATCAACCAATTATAAACTAGATATAACTCACTAGCAATAATTGGATGCAACTTAAGAAATCTTGACATGACTTACAAGAATTCCTTAAGCCAACTTGCCACAATTTCACAAAATGAAATTGATAAGAGTAAGGTACCGTGAAGAGGAGCACTCCCACAGCAACAAAATCAGATGTATATTGTTTAAAAAGTCCCCTCCTAACCTTTCTTTGCAAGTATTTATACTTGCTCTAAATAGGGCAAATTCAACAAAACAAATTACAAGTATAAAATAACATGTGTGGTCGGTTTCTAACAAAAGGAGATTACAAATGAAAAGATCATATGTGGTCGGTTTCGTCACCTCAATGGAGTAATGTAGGATTAGTTCTTCTTTATGTAAGTTCATGAAAAACCGACAAACTAAGCATTAGTGAATTTACCCACCGTCTTGTAAAAACTGACAAATGTACCTACTAGAATGCATAACAAATATACAATAGAAAAGAAAATACTAAACAAATATCTTCAAGGTCTAATTATTCAAAGAGGACCCTCATCGCCAAATTTTGTAACCCTTTGGCTCTTGCCCTATTGATGGGTCCTTTGGGTATATGATGCCTATCACTTATCCTTAGCAATGTTGTAACCAAATCCACGGTGATTTGTTCCCACTTTCATTCTAGAATCCTCAATGGTTGTAACAGTCCCTCAAGTCTTTAGTGTTCAACTTTAACTTGTTGGCTGATGGAGCATTAAGAGATGAATCATGCTAGGTCACTTTTCATGCCTTCCCTCCAATAACCCTTCTTAAGTTCCTATACATGTTGTTTCCTCCTGAGTCTATCATGTATCTATAATTGTAGGCTTCATCTATAATGTAATCTCTCAACTTCTTATCTTTTGGTATGTACCATCAACCTTGTAACTTCAAGACTCCATCTTGATCTACTTCAAAGTCTACACTTGCTCTTTATTCCACCTTGTTTTGAATATCTAATAGCTTTAGGTTGTTAAGTTGCATTTCTCGTATTTTTTCAAAGAGAGTAGGTCGTACTTCCATAGTTGCTAACTATGCTTCCTCCTCATGCTATATGAATTCAGTCCTTAACTTCTCAAATTCTTGTATCAACCGTTGTTGTTCTATTAATAATGTTACTACTTAGCTATGATTCTCTTTGATTAGAGCATTGGCTACTACATTAACCTTCCTTGGATGGTAGTTGATACTAACATTGCAATCCTTGATGAGTTATAGCCACCTTTCCTAGCGCATGTTGAGCTCCTTTTTAGTGAATAGATACATTAAACTCTCGTAATTTGTGTAAATTTCGTAGCTTTGCCGATACAAGTAATGTCTCCATATCTTTAGGGAAAATATGATTGCTACCTATTCCAGATCACGAGTGGGATAATTCTTTTCATGTGCTTTCAATTACCTAAAAGTGTAAGCCACAATTTTCTTATTTTGCATCAGAACACATCTTAACCCATTCTATGAGGCATCACTATACACACAAAGGTTACTTTAAGTTAGGTAATGTTAGCATATCAGCTGAGATCAACTTTTTCTTTAACTCTTGAAAGCTTGATGGGAGTTAAACCAATACACCTACAGGACCCATAACAAGAGTGAGAGCTAGAAGACTATAGAACTTAACATTTAGGATACTTTTTGAACAATTGAAACTCGAAGACATTCGCATAGTGTCTTCATTTACTTTATATAATTGTTTTGTATCTAATTAGGGACATTTGTTGGTATTATAGGACTACAAGCAAACACACTAGTGCTTGGTTTATGGGTGATTCATAGAACTAAATGAATCAATAAAAACTAGCCTTATATTATGTTCAATTAATCGAAGGAGAGCTTCAAGAACCAGCCCTATGTAGCTATTTTTCTTTTGTTATTTTCCTTATTTAGAACAACTATAAATACTTGTAAAAAGGAACATAAAGGCACTTTTGAACAATCATATTACACTTGCTATTTTCATGTGGAAAAGGGAGCACTCTTCTCTTCCATTTTGACTCTTATCAATTTTTATCTAAGGATTGTAGCGAGTGGGCTTGAATTGTTATGAGTTACATCATCAATTGCAAGTCATTCCTAATTTTAACTAGTGTGTTATATCTGGTAAGGAAATGGGAGCTTTATTTTATTCTTATTTCACATCAATTAGGGTTCATATGCAATTAGGGTTCACGCCAATTTTGATTGCACAATTACTTAATTGAATCTTCAATTAGGATTGTTAATTGGAATTGGATTTTGGCATATCAAAGCTTCTCTTACAACTTCCATCCCACTCGAGCTTTATGTCCTTTTGGGTCAATTTAGTCAATGGCTTTGAGATTAATGGAAATTTCTTCACGAATCTTTTATAATATCTAGCCAATCCAAGAAAACTTTTTTACTTTTGTAATTGTAGTAGGTTGTTGTAGCTGACTATGGCCTTGATCTTTTCTAGATCTATTGATAGGCCTTCTCCAAATATGATATGTCTTATGAATGCCACTTAATTTATCCAGAATTCACATTTCGATAATTTCATGTATAGTTAATGTTTTCTCAATAGTCCTATGGCAATTTTAGGGTGTTCCTCATGCTTTAGCTGAGTCTTAGAATAAATCTAGATATCATCGATAAAAACCACTATGAAATTTATCCAAGAACGGTTTGAAGATTCTGTTCATAAGATCCATGAATGTAGTTGGAGCATTCGTTAATCCAAATGGCATTACTAAAAATTTATAATGACCATATCTCGTTTGAAAGGCGATTTTAGGTATATCTTCTAATCTGGTCTTAAACTGATGGTACCCAAATTGTAGATCAATTTAAGAAAGGACACTTACTCTTTGCAATTAATCAAACAAATCATCAATTCTCAACAAGGGATATTTATTCTTGATGGTCAACTTATTCTATTCTTAATAGTCGATACATAATTGCATGGATTTGTCCTTTTTGACAAATAACACTAGAGCTCCCTATGGTAATGTGCTTGGGTGAATGAATCCTTTCTCTATTAATTCTTACAATTGTTTCTTCAGTTCCTTCAACTTGATTGAGGCCACTCAATAAGGTACTTTAGAGATTGGTTCTATTCTAGGTTTTACTTCAACGGTGAAGTCCATCTCTCTTAAAGGAGGTAATGATGTGAACCCTAGGTTGAGATTATCCTAGAACCTGATTGGATGGAAATGTTGCCCTAGAATCGTACTTAGAACCAAGCAACAACTTAACCTTAACTCGAATAATGAATTAAAACCAAAGTTATAAATAATTATGATCAAAACAAGTTACCATGATTAGATTAGAATGAGTTCTTGATGAAGAACAATAGAGAGGTTTTTCCTTAAGAGAAAATAATACATCCAAAAAGTACCATATTTGAAACCCTAAAGGGCTATATATAGTCTTGATAATTAAATGAAGAAATGACAAAGAAACCACAAGACGGATAATTAAAAGCTAGCTCTCAAAGCCGGTGGCCTATGTTCTACGCTGGCTAAGTAAGTCAGTGGCTTACAAGGACAAAGTTGGCGGCCTAAAAATGCTAATTTGACATCATAAAGCCGGCAGCCTAAGTTCCACACCAACGACCTTCTTCCACTTCCAAGCATTCTTCAATATCAATAGTGGAGATGCTTGATAAATGGAAAATGATCTCTTCCTCTTTCAGCATAAATATCTATAACGCTTGGTCCAAGTGTTCTTAAATAAGTCTATTCAAAGCTTGCTCCATATGTTTTGCTCTTGCTCTTATCATCGATCCTCCAATTCCTTCTAGTAGGTCATAGGAAAGATTTGGTGCAAGTTGATTCCCATCATTCCCTCTTTCTTCAAAAGGATTCATCCTCAAATCACCCACTTCATATAAAGATAAATCAACAACATTAAAAGTAGAACTTACATTTCCATAGTTGCTAAGCAAGTCAATCTTATAGGTATTTCCATTTATCCTTTTTATCACTTAAAACGACCAATCTCCTTTGGGTTGTAACTTAGATTTCCTTTGTTCAGGAAACCTTTCCTTGTGAAAATGTACCCAAACCCAATCTGCAGGTTAAAAAATGACCTTAGTGCACCCTTTATTGGCTTGTCTAGCATAGTGTTCATTCTTCTTATCTATATTGGTATGAGCTTTGGCATATAAATCCTCTACAAAATTGGCCTTCTATTTTCCATCAAGATTAACAATTTCATTAGAAGGCAAAGGTAATAAATCTAAAGGAGTTAAAGGTTTAAAACCATACACAATCTCAAAAGGTGACTATAATGTATTAGTATGAACACTTCTATTGTATGCAAACCCAATATGAGGTAAGCAAGCTTCCTATTGTTTTAGGTTCTTTTGAATGATAGCATGCAATAATGTAGTAAGTGTTTTATTAACTAGTTCAGTTTGCCCATCCATTTGAGCATGTGCAACAATTGAAAATAGGAGTTTAGTCCCTAACTTATTCCATAAAGTATGCTAAAAATGACTTAGGAACTTAACACCTCGATTACTTACTATTGTTCTGGGCAATTCATGCAAACATACTACTTCCTTAAAGAACAAATAAGTAATATGTATTGCATCATTGGTTTTAGAACTTGTAATAAAATGTGTCATCTTACTAAACCTATCAACAACAACAAATTATTATCTTTACCACTTTTAGTCCTAGGCAACCCAATTACAATGTCTATGGAAATATCAGTCTAAGGTTGAGTAGATACAAGCAGTGGTGTATACAACTTATATGGTTTTACTTTAAACTTTTCTTGTTTACAAGTTAGAAACTTATCACAAATAGATTGCACATCAAGTTTCATCTTAGGTTAATAAACATGTTCATGCAATATGTCTTTCGCACACCAAAATGTCCCATTAGCCCTCCTCTGTGGGACTCTTTAACTAGCAGTTCTTGCAATGAACACATAGGTACACATAACTTATTCTTTTTAAATAATAATCCTTTATGCCTATAATACACCCTATAAGCACATTTTAAACAGGCATTCCATGCTTGGCAAAAATCAGCATCATTAATATACAATTCATTAATGAATTCAAAACTAAGTAATTTAGATTGTAAGGATGTTAGTAATACGTACCTTTTAGACAATGCATCAGCAACAACATTTTCTTTCCCATTCTTGTATTTAATTACATAAGGAAAAGTTTCTATGAATTCTAGCCACTTAGCATGTCTTTTATTAAGCTTACCTTAGGATTTTAAAAATCATAAGTTCTCATGGTCAAAATGAATGACAAACTCCCTAGGCCACAAATAGTGCTGCCATATCTAAAGAGTTCGTATGATAGGAATCAAAATCCGATATGACCTATCATTAGGGCAAGAGCCAAAGGGTTTCAAATCTTGGCAATGAAGGCTCATTTTGAGCAAATCAACCTTGGAGTTATTTGTTTACTAACCTCATTTCTCTTACTCATGTATTATATATTCCAATAGGTACACTTATCATGCTTTACAAGGCGTTGGACAAATTCACTAAGACTTAGCTTGTGAGTTATCCATGGACCGACCTAAACCGACAATGAGATAGGCTAACGAATCCTATGGAGGAGTTACCATAATCAAGACTATTTTTATTTGTAATTATTTATTTGGACTATTTATGTGTAAGCTTTTGCGACACTTTTTATTTGGTTGTAATTAAGTTTTAGGACCGACCACCCTAAAAGTGGCATAGCTGTAATTTTATGGACTTTTTAACCCTAAAGGGAGCAAGTATAAATACTTGCTTAAGTAGGGCATTGAGGGAGTGGGTCAAAGTTTTAGAATGGAAAAACACTTTTACGTGTGAAGGTTAGGGTTTGCCTAATTCAAATTGCTCTTATCAATTTCAAATCCTAATTTGAGGTTATGGCGAGTGGCTCTAAGCTTAATTTGTGGGTAATATCAACTTTACCTTGTTGCATTTTCCTTTCTTCACTAGTGAGTTGCACCTAGGGTTGATTTGGATGTATATTGAATAAAATTTGATTTCATTTGTAATCAAATTCTTGTTGCTTTAATTTATTGGTTTTAACCTTAGTTTTAAGCTTCAATTTAGCATCATTTTGAACCGTGGATCACTTTATTGGGAAAGTGGATCACGGAGTTGATTCTTGTTGTTTTGTGTGTAATTCATGTGGATTTACTTGTGATCATTGTTATATTGGAAGAATTTATCATTGTGGAATTGTTAATTGCAATTTTGAGCATTCAAATTTCATTGCATTACCTTTAGGGTTCACACTAAACCTAGTAGAGTTGAACGGAAATTGAACCAGTGAATTGGGGTTTATAATATGCTCCAATTGCATATACTTAATCCCTAATTTAGGTACATCATATTTGGTATCAGATCTTGTGGTTTAAGAGGAGGGATTTTGCAATTTGAATTTGGAAATTAAGGTTCTTTAGTTTAGCACCTTGGTTGGAATTGTTGAAGGGAACTTGAGTATTTGATTTTGATGTTGAAGTGATATAATTGTTCCTTGTTGTTGTAGACACTAAGTATTTGTAATATTCCTTGTCTCTTTGAGTTGGTTGTGATTGTTTAAGGGGAAGTGATCCTTGTGATCATTTAAGGAAGTTGAGATTTGATGTTTGGAAGAGTAGTGTTCAATTGTTGAAGTGGATTGGTGTTGTGTGCATTTTCAGAAATTGGAGGAGTAACATTTATGATTTCAAATTTAAATTCTAGATTTGAAGTTGAGCAAGGAATAAGAAAAACATTTGAAATTCAAACATCCATTAATTTGAAGTAGTTATTGAAGTAACATTAAGGATTGTTGTTTGAATTTGAATTGCCTTTCCATTTATGGAGAAGGTTGCATTTAGTGGAATTATTTGAATTGTTGTTACTACCTTTGTTGTGAGGTTTTCGGTGTAAGGGGATTCAACAAGAAGTGTTGTATGTGTTAAGGCAAGGAAGTGATACATTTGAAGTATTGTTATTGTTGCTTAAGGGAGTGCACCATATGTTTGTTTAGTGTGAGTGGCGGTGTGACTTGTTGTGTGTGTGTAAGTGTGAGTGGCAATGTGACTTGTTGTGTATGTGTAAGTGTGAGTGACGGTGTGAATTGTTGTATATGTGAAGTGGTCTTAATTGATCATGAAGTGGACATGAGGAGTAGCAGTGTTGATCCATTGTGATCAATGGAAGAAGTGTGAATTGTGTAGTGTATTTTCAGAAGTGAGGAGTAGCAAATTGTAATTTTCAAATTTGAATTTCAAAATTGAAGTGTGAGTTAAGAAGTAATTTCAAAGTTCAAAACACACATTAAGTGATTGTTTAATTGTATGTCATTTGAATTTGAAATAGCTCCTTACCATTTGTGGAACCTTGCACTTATCGAATTCCTTTTGAATGTGAAAGTTGAGCTACCTTTTTGCATTGAAGTTGCAGTTTGATTTTTACGTGGAATTGAGAAAAGTGTATTGTAGCTTGAAGTAACTTGTATGTAGTGCTGTAGTCTTTGTAAATTTAGTAAAGGGTGTTAACATTTGATGTTGGTTGTTATATGTGTTGTTAAGCTACTTGTTGTTGGGGGCGTGCACATTGTTGAACCGTGAGCAAAGGGGAAATTATGTGGCAATGAATGGTGTGTTGTGTATGTGTTTAATTGCTACCAATTGTATATTTAGGTGGTGAGGAGCCAAGGAAAAAAAAAAGGAAAGTTGAGTAGTAGAATTTGAAATTTAAATAAGTCATTACAGTGTGAAAGTAATTGAACTAATTACTTAAACACTTGTAGTTAAATTTAATTTTATCTACTTGAAAGTAGTTGAGTGTACTTCACTTATAGCTTGGTTGTGTACTTGAACATGGAGGTGTAAGGATTATTATTATGTTGTTGGATTTAAACATAATAATGTCCAGTGAAATGTTTCATTATGCTAATGTATTATGTTGGACATTGATTACATTTACTACTAAGGATGATGAACAAAGGGAAAACTAGTTCCATACTTCTTATAGGGTATAAGGAAATTTATGTGTCCTTATAGTTGATGGTGGTAGTTGTACCAATGTAGTAGCAGCATCATTAGTATCGAAACTAAAACTTGCCACTACTCCATATCTTGAACTGTATAAATTGCATTGGCTTAGTGATCAGGGGAGTTTGCACGTGACTTAAAGAGCTAAGATACCTTTCAGTGTAGGGGATAAATATTGTGTTGAAATCAATTGTGATACTCTACCTATGTGTACATTTCATATATTGCTTAACAGGACTTGGTTATATGATAAGAGGATCTTACATGATAGCTTTAGGAATAATTATGTATTCTAGGAGGGAAAATGAATTATTCTAAATTTGATCTCGCCTTCAAAGGTTTAAAAGGTTTAGCAACAAATTAGTAGATCATTAGAAGGCCATGAGTAGTTGAAACAACCTTTAGAGCACAAAATTTATCAAACATAAATGTACCAACTTTCAGAGGATCCTGGCGATCATAGTCAAAAGAGCAGACTACCAGAGGACCAAACTGTTTAGGGGCAGTTGTGTTCACCTTCAAAGGTACTAGAGGCTTATGAGCAGCTGAGTAAACCATTGGAGGATTCTGAGGGTTAGAGTCAGATGAGCCCATCATTAGAGAGTTAGATTGTTTAAACACAGTTGTGTCTACCTTCAGAGGTTTCAGAGGGTAGTGAGTAGTTAGGCCAAACATTAGAGGGCCATGAGGGTCAACGCCATACAGATGATTTAGAGAAAGAGGAAACAAAATCAGTGGAACGGGTTGAGATAGGGGAGACCTCAATGGATAATGGGTCATTATTTGTATTGCAGATGAGATACATCCTAGAAATGGAGGAGACAAAACAATCACCCCCTATAATATTTCAGATATTAGGGTTCTGTAGTGATACTTTTTCATGTGGATTGCTAGGAGGAAACAGAGTCTCTAGTGCATTTGATTTGTCAAATTTGAGGATAAATTTTTTAAGGTTGGAAGAGATGATTGGAATCAAAATCCAATAAAACTTATCATTAGGGCAAGAGCCAAAGGGTTTCAAATCATGGCGATGAGGGCCCATTTTGAGCAAATTGACCATGGAATTATTTGTGTACTAATATCTTTTCTCTTATTCATGTATTATATATTCCAATAGGTATACTTATCATGCTTTACAGGGCGATGGACAAACTCACTAAGACTCAGCTTGTGGGTTATCTATAGATCGACCTAAACCGGTAATGAGCTAGGTGAACGAATCCTATAAAAGACCTAACATGATGAAAACTATTTTTATTTGTAATTATTTATTTGGACTATTTATGTGTAAGATTTTAGGACACCTTTTTTTTTTGTTGTAATTAAGTTTTAGGACTGTCCACCATAAAAGTGGCATAGTTGTAATTTTGTAGACTTTTTAACCTTAAAGGGAGCAAGTATAAATATTTGCTTAAGTAGGGTTTTGAGGAGAGGATCAAAATTTCAGAATAGAAAAACACTTTTACGTGTGAAGGTTAAGGTTTGCCTAATTCAAATTGCTTTTATCAATTTCAAATCCTAATTTGAGGTTGTAGCGAGTGGCTCCAAGGTAATTTGTGTGTAATATCAAGTTTACCTTGTTGCATTTTCCTTTCTTTACTAGTGAGTTGTATCTAGGGTTAATTTGGAGGTATGTTGATCGGAATTTGATTGCATTTGTAATTAAATTCTTGTTACTTTAATTGATTGGTTTTAGCCTTAGTTTTAACCTTCAATTTAGATCATTTTGAACCATGGATCACTTTGTTGGGAAAGTGGACCACAAAGTTGTTTCTTATTGTTTTGTGTGTAATTCACATAGATTTACTTGTGATCATTGTTATATTGGAGGAATTTATCATTGTGGAATTGTTAATTGCAATTTTGAGCAATTAGATTTCATTGCATTACCTTTAGGTTCATGCTAAACCTAGTAGAGTTGAACCGAAATTGAACTAGTGAATTGGGGTTTATAATTTGCTCCAATTGCATGTACTTAATTCCTAATTTAGGCACATCATCATATTAAGTGAGGTGCTCAAAATCAAGTTTAAGCACAATCAAATGACTCAAGAAAACAACTCACAATTCAATCACAAAACCAGTCTAATGTGGATGACAAATCACGTGAAACCCTTTGAGATTTGATGGAAAAATGAAGATCAAATGATGTAATTGCAACCCCTATTTGTAATCTTCACCAAGTGACAACAAATGGAATGAGATCCACGTGAAAATCAGATCAAAATGGAAGCAACAAAAACCGTGATTTCCACTCTTCCTCCAATTCCAATTCACGCCTAATAAGTGTGCCTGTTGGAAAACACAATACAAGAATAATAGAAAAAAGGTTAATTTATAAATAATTCCGGGGTCGATCCGCTCAAAATGGGCCCTCATCACTAAAATTTGAATTCCTTTAGTTCTTGCCCTAACGATAGGTCTTATCGGATTTTGATTCCTATCAGCTCCTTGGGCCTCAAAAAGATTTGTCCTCAAATCTGGTAGATCAAATGCAGTAGAGACTTTGTTTCCTCCTAGCAAGCCACCTGAAGAAATATCACTGCAGAATCCCAAAGTCTGAAATACCACAGGTGATGATTGTTTTCTCTCCTCCATTTCTATGATGTATCTCATCTGCAACACAAATAATGCTCCATTATCCAATAAAGTCACCTCTATATCAACCTGTTCCACTGAAATCGTTTCCTCCTTTTCTAACTCATCTGTATGTTGCTAATCCTCATAGCCTCCTAATGGTTGGCCCAACTGCTCACTACCCTCTGAAACCTTTGAAGGTGAACATAACTGTCTTTGAACAGTCTGGCTCTCTGGTGGTCTGCTCATCTAACTATGATCATCAGGATCCTCTAAAGGTTGGCACATCGGTGTTTGACAAATTTTATGCTCTAAGGGTTGGCTCATGTCACTAGAGCCCTCAAGAACCTTTGAAGGTTGGCATACCTGCGTTTGCACAGTTTGGTCCTCTGAAGGTTTGATCATGTGGCTATGATCCTCAAGATTCTATGATGGTTGTTTTATCTGTTGTACCTCCTGGACCTCTTATGGCGACATAGGGCTCAATACTATACGTTTACCATCTTTTTTGAACATATAAGTATTTCTATACCCATCATGTAATACCATCCTATCATACAATCATGGTCTACCAAGTAATATATGGGATGTACAAATAGGAAGAATATCACATTCAAGCTCATCACAATACTTGTCCCCTATACTGAAGGGTACCCTAGCCCTTTGGGTCACACAAAGACTATCCTGATCATTTAACCAATGCAATATATAGGGTTTAGGATGTGAGACGGTTTCAAGTTTCGACTTAGATACTAATGATGCAGCTACAACATTAGTACAACTACCACCATCAATAATGATTACGCACAAGTTTCCTTGTACCCTACAAGAAGTATGGAACAAGTTTTCTCTTTGTCCCTCATCAATGGTTGGAAAAGAAGTCATGTCCTGATGCAATACGTTAGTAGACAAATACAACTTACTTGACATTTTTGCTTACTAACTTCAATAACCACAATACACTTCACCACACTACGGCAACACACCCTCACACACCCATGGTGCTCACACTCAACCAATACAAGAAATGTTTATTGGTACATCAAGTAAAGTTAAATAAATGAAGTGCACACAATTATTTCTAAGTAGTTAAGAATTAAATTCAACCACAAGTGTTAAGTAATGAGTTCAATTACTTTCATACTTTAATTGTTTTGTTTCAATTTAAATTCCACTACTCAACTTTCCTTTTCTTGCTTTGGTTTCACACTAATTAACTTCACAATGGGCAGCACTTAAACACAAGCACAAAAGCACAACTCACTGCCACACAACTCCCCTTTTAGCTCACGGTTCCACAATTACTCACGCCACCAACAACAAGTATCTATACAACACACATAAGAACCAACACCAATTACACATACCCTTCACTAAATGTATTAAAACACAACTCCGCACACACACCTCTTCAAATCATGGTACACTTCCCCACTTCTACATAAAAAAATTAAACCATAACTTCAAAGTAAAAGGCAGCTCAACTTTCAAATTCAAAATGAGCTCAATAAGTGTAAGATTCCACAAATGGTAAGTAGTTATTTCAAATTCAAATGACACACAATTAACTATGACTTAATGTGTGTTTTGAAATTTCAAATTGACTTCTTAAAGTACACTTCAATTCTGATTTCAAATCTGAAAAATGACAATTGTGATTCCTCAAATTTTCGAAAATGCACACACTACACAATTTCCACTTCACAATTGTAACACTACTCTTCCCCTTCACGGTTTGTTATCCATACACTACACTCTCACACTTTAGCCTCAATGTAAAGCACCTTACTCCACACAACTTCCACAAATTCACAAATGGAAATTCCCTCACTTAACATACAAACACAATGCCAACAATTCAATACTCATTTTTACACCACAATTCATACACATACAACCACGGTGCAACAACTTCCACAATTTTATTTTTTTTTGTAAGCACAACTCTACATACAATACTTTAAATTATACACTTCCTTGCCACTATAAAACACCAAAGCAAACCACAACTTATACAAGGCAATAGCAATTCAAATTTGAAAATCAAACTACTTCACTAATTGCAACTCTTCCACAATTGGTAAGAAGTAATTTTCAAATTCAAACAACCACACATTAACTTCTTCAACTTAATGTTTGTTTTGAAAATCAAATAATTTCAAAATCTTCTACACAACTCAAATCTGGAAATTGCTCAATTGTACCCACTATTTCTGAAAAACAAACAAGTAAAGTTCATACTTCTTCTTCCTATACAATTGGAAATATTTCACACTTCTGAATTTACTTTCAAAAGCACTAGCTTTCGTCTTCCTTCACGATGAAGCCCACAACATAGAAGCTTCAACAAGTATTCAAAATCACTCCAACATGCAGCAAATTCAACTTCTACTCAAGACAATTCACTCCACTTCAAACAACTACAACAACAATTTCAATTTTGGAATCAAAATGTAAACTCAAGAACCTAAATTTCCGAAATTCAATTGAAAAATCCCTCCTCTTAAACCTCAAGCTCTGATACCAAAAGATGATGTGCTCAAAATCAAGTTTAAGCACAATTAAATGACTCAAGAAAACAACTCACAATTCAGTCACAAAACTAGTCTAATGTGGATGACAAATCACGTGAAACCCTTTGAGATTTGATGGAAAAATGAAGATCAAATGATGTAATTGCAATCGCTATTTGTAATCTTCACCAAGTGACAACAAATGGAATGAGATCCACGTGAAAATCAGATCACAATGGAAGCAACAAAAACTGTGATTTCCACTCTTCCTCCAATTCCAATTCACGCCAACACTAAATTGAGATATAGTTCAAATACTAAAAGAACAATCAATCTTAACAAGACAATTGTTCATGAATTACACTCGCAAATAATTCCAAGAAAGCTTCAAATCCACCCTAGATTTGACTCACTAGAGAAGAAATGAAAAACAACAAAGATGAAATCGATATGACTCACAATTCCCCTTTGTCACATTCGCCACAATTTCAATTCTTGGGTTGAAATTGATAAGAGATTTTTGAACTAGGATGAACCCTAATTCCACATGTGAAGTGTTATGTTTAATCTGCAAAAATGGCCTCCTCAAACCCTACTATAAGCAAGTATTTATACTTGCTACTCCTAGGATAAGAAAATGGTCAAAATTACAAGTTTGTCACTTTTAAGGTGGCTAGTCCTAAATGAAAATTACAATCAAAATAAAAGTGCTCCAAAATGATTACAACATAAATAGTCCATGAAAATGAAAAATATATAAAAGAAATTAGTCTTCAAGATGCCGGTCTTCTATAGGATTCATCGGCCCAACTCATCGCCAGTTCAGGTCAGTCCATGGATAACCCACAAGCTAAGTTTGAGGGAGTTTGTCCATTGCCCCATAAAATATGATAAGTGTGCCTGTTGGAAAACACAATACAAGAATAATAGAAAAGAGGTTAATTTATAAATAATTCTAGGGTTGATCCGCTCAAAATGGGCCATCATCTCTAAAATTCGAATTCCTTTAGTTCTTGCCCTAACGATAGGTCTTATCGGATTTTGATTCCTATCACTAAGGCATACTGCTCCTTATCATAGGTACGGTAATGCCATCCCACTAAGCTTTCCATTGAAGAAGGCAATTAGTTTGGAATCTTACATCAAAACAACCTCTATTTCAATCCTTGATACATCACATTCAACCTCAAAAGATTTGTCAAAATTAGGCAGACGTAATAAAGGTGCATTAGTCAAATTTTTTTTTCAAAGTAATGAAAGCCTTATCATGTACCTCTTACCACCTAAACACAACATTCTTTTTAACAAGCTCATTTAAAGGTGCTGTAATATAACTAAAATCCTTTACAAACCTCCTATAAAAACTTGCTAAACCATGAAAACTTCTTACCACACTTGCATTCTTTAAGGTAGGCCATTCATAAATCTCCTTCACCTTATCTTCATCTACTTTTATTCCCTGTGACCTTACGACAAATCCAAGAAAAATAATAATTTCCATATAAAACCACACTTTTGTAGGTTGCATAAGATTTATTTTCTTTCACAAAACTCAAAACAACCTGTAAATGTTTAACATGATCATTTAAATTTTTACTGTACACTAAGATATCATCAAAGCAAACTATAACAAATTTTCCAATGAAAGAATACAACACATGATTCATTAGACTAAAAAAGGTGCTAGGTGCATTAGTTAAGCCAAATGGCATGACTAACCACTTATATAACCCATATTTTGTCTTAAAAGCAGTTTTCCATTCATAACCTTCCTTTATGTGAATTTGATGATAACCACTTCTTAAATCAATCTTTGAGAATAAACATGAACCATATAACTCATCAAGCATATCATCCAACCTAGGAATAGGATATCTATACTTTATCGTGATCTTATTAATGGCTCAGCAATCTACACACATGCGCCATGTTCCATCTTTCTTAGGAACCAACAGCATAGGAATTGAACATAGACCGAGCCTTGCTTACACGAATCCCTTTTGTACAAGTTCTTCCACCTACCTTTGTATCTCATTTCTCTTATAGATTAGCTCTATATGCAAGTCTGTTAGGCATAAATGACCCTAGAATAAAATTGATCCGGTGCTCAATACCTCTTAGAGGAGGCAATCTATCTGAAATGTACATGGGAAATAACTCTTCAAATTCTTAATGCAAAGACTGTTATGGTCCTTCATGTAGATCTTCAATAATAATGGATTCTTTAATAATTTTAGGGTTTTCTTTATTTGGTACTAATGAATAAAAGAAAAAGGATATGGATAAAATTACCAATCTATAGATGCCAAGATTGATTGGCTCGCAATTAAAACATAGAATGATAGAGACCACGCCCTATAAATTAATCAATAATGTTAAAGAATTCTAAGAATTCAATAACAATGTTCGCCACAAATTCTATAGGAACCAAGAATCTGATAAGAACAACTAGAATAAAGGGAAATCCAATTCTCAATATTCAAGAACTCTCCAAAGAGGATTCACACACTCAAAGTGTTTTTTCTTTTCAACAAAATAACATCATCCTTTAAAATACCTAAAAGAAGACTATTTATATCATGCCTAAAAGTAACCTAAGGACACATTAATGAAATATTAATAAAATAAAGCGGAATAAAGAAAAATTGGTGTGAGGCCATTCAAGGCCGGCGACCTATATGTAAGCTGGCACTAAGGCCGGCAGCCTTGAATCTAATTTGGTCGGCCTTCATTCAAGGCCGGCTTAAGGCTAGCCGAACTTCGTCTTGTGTCTTCTCAACGCTTATTTCCTCCCTTTTTGGACCCCGTACTACCACCTATAGCTTGAATTGACTTTGATTTCTTTGGTGCTCATATCTTAGCTCTTGGAATCCTATCATTCCCTCCATGTTGAAAACGATTCGACCTCGAATCTTTATCGTCCATCTTGCTAGACAACATAAACAAACTCCTCTTTCCCTTGGGCTTCTTAAGGCAAATCAACCTTGTTTGTTGTACCTCAATTGGACTCATAGGAAGAAGCTTGTATGCCTTGTCATGTTGCTGAATGGTATATTCATTGGTGTATCTATCATACTTAACTCTGAGATCACACTGCCAAGGTCTTCCAAGAATCAAGTGTGTAGCTTCCATGGGAACTACATCGCATACAATCTCATCAGTATAATCCCCAATAATTAATGGAACACAAACCTGTTTATGCAAATGAACAGCTCCCTGTGGACTCAACCAATAAAGTGCATAAGGTCTTGGATGTTGCTTCACCTGTAAACCCAACTTAGTAACCCAGCTTGCTAAAGCAACATTAGTGCAATTACTTGTGTCAACTACAATCAAACAAGTCTTCCCTTGAACCATGCCTTGAATATGAAATAAATTGGCTTTCTGATTAGGAACAACTTCATCCTACTTAACCATTAACAAGTCTCCCTATACTGGATACGCTATAATGTCTTCATCTTCCCCTTCTACCTCACTACCCTTCTGTTCTTCTTCCTCATTCTCGACTTTATCACCCTTTATGACCATAACCCTTTTATTAGGACATTGAGAAACAATATGGCTAAGTCCTAAACATTTAAAACATTTTATATCCCTGCTCTTCTTTTGCTGTATTTGGTCAACAACCTCACCAGTATCTACCTTTCCTTTTTCCTTCCTTTCCTCCTCCCTCTCACCATCATCTGACTTATGGTGGTGATATGATTTCTGAGCCCGCCTGCATTGATACCGCTTAACCCGACTGGCTAATTTAATCACATCCTCTAGAGTTTGATAATGCTGGAGTTCCACTACATTGGCAATGTCCATCTTCAACCCATTGATGAAACGAGCTATGGATTCATCTGATGATTCCTTAATATCACACCCTGACATTAGTGTCTCAAACTCCTTTACATACTCTTCTATACTTTTCTTACCCTGCCTCGAGGCTTGCAACTCCATCAGGATCTCTTGTTTATAGTAATATGGCACAAATCTACGTCTCATCAATCTTTTCATCAATGCCCATGAACTCACTTTCTCCTCATCTACCCTACATCTCTCAGTTTGTAGTTTATCCCACCATAGACTACCATATTCAGAGAATGCTAGAGATGCCATCTTCACCATCATGCGCTCATCCCACTTACAGCAGTCAAATACCTTCTCAACCCGTGGTACCCAGTTTAGGAATTCCTCTGGTTTACTACTACCAGTGAAGGTGGAATTTTTAGCTTTATGTTTTCAATCCCCTTACGCCTGTCATCCTTGTTTCCTCTCCTACTCCTTTCACTACCGGCATCAGATTCATCACTAGAATGTCTCCTCTTAATTCCTGCACCACTATGGCTTCTTCTATCCCTAACCTCCAATCTCTCCATAATCAATCTAATATTTTCTTGGAGTTGATTGAACTCTACCCTAGTCACAACCTCACCCCCATTATCAGCATTATTCCCATTGTTGTTGTTATTAGTGTCATTAACACTTTCATGCGACGACATCTCTACCACTCAAAATTTCAGCAATAGATATTCACAAAAACCCCAATTCTCACCAATAGCCCAAAACACCAATTCAACACCCAACAATCAAATTCACAGCAATACTTATCAAAATAAATTCCTAAATTTTCCAACCGATGGCAGTATTGAATTAAAACTACAATTGAGTTGAGATTCAACAGCTTTACCGATTTAACCCGCGTCGATTCACAAATCCACCACCTTCGCTTTGATACCAAATGTTACGGTCCTTCACGCAGATCTTCAATAATAATGAATTCTTTAATAATTTTAGGGTTTTCTTTATTTGGTACTAACGAATAAAAAAAAAAGGATATAGATAAAATTACCAATCTATAGAAGCCAAGATTGATTAAATTAAACTGGTTCGCAATTAAAACATAGAACGATAGAGACCATGTTCTATAAATTAATCACTAAGGTTAAAGAATTCCAAGAATTCAATAACAATGTTCGCTACAAATTCTATAGGAACTAAGAATCTAATAAAAATAACTAGAATAAAGGGAAATCCAATTCTTAATATTCAAGAACTCTCCAAAGAGGATTCACACACTCTGTAAACACCACATTTTTAACCTAGGAATCAATAATTTTCAAAAATAATCAATTCTCAATAATTTTCAAATTTTCCAATTTTTTCTAATTTTTCTCTAATTTACCATAAATAATAAAAACATTCAAAAAATAAAAATAAATAGGAAAACACATCAATTTTGAAAAATGATTTCAGAAATAGCAATAATAAATAATAAACAATTTTTACAAATTTTTGAAATTTCAAAAAATACAAAAAAATAGAAAAATCGCATTGCATATATGCAATTTGCGAAATTAGAAAAATCAGGAAAGTGGGCTAGCTCAGCTAGTCCGGACCATGGGCTAAGGCGCGCGATGCGGGTGCGAGGTCGCAGCTTTGAAACGCGGGGGAAGCAGTTTCCGCGTTTTGCGAATTTTTCATTTACCCAGGACACGTGGCACCATCTGATTGGCTGGAGGAAGCGCACGCGCCGAGCGCGTGATCATCTCTACCTCGAGCCCGAGATCGCCGGCAAAGGAAAAATTCGTGTTTCGGCCGTTTTGATTCGATTTTTTGCACCAATCCAACAGATCTTCAACAGAAATAAGATAAACATTATCTAATTGGAATCAAATCGCAACAAATCGTTAGATGGACACAAATCGGAGTTGGTTTTTCAACTGAAAATCCGATCAGCTTCAATTGGAGGAAATCCGAGCTTATCCAGCTTGGTTTCAAGTGACTATAAATAAAGGAGGAGGTGGAGAAGCCAAAGCACATATCAGAATTGTGAGAAAGAGAGAAAAGAGTATAAATCGGAGGAAACCCAAAGTTGCGACCACCGATCGGAGTTGAACCACCACCAGGAGGCAATTTGGGAGTGAACCACCGCCACCATTGGATTCAGCACCCTCGAGAAGCTAGGATTCGACACCTCACCCATCGCAAAAGGCCACCGAAACGCCGTGATCGAGCAACCCCCACCGCCGCGTCCGATCGATCTAACCCGACCCGCACACCGACCCGGATCCAGGTAAGTCGGATTTTCAGGATTTTTTTATTTATTTTATTTAATTTACTTATTTTGTTTATTTATTTGTTTCGAATTAATTTATTATTTATTATTTATTATTTGTTTAGTCATTTATTTATTGGTTGTTTATTATTTGTTTAATTATTTGTTTTTGTTATATTTTCAATAAATAGGAAAATGTAGAAATTAGATTTTTCTAGAATTAAAAATGTAGAAAAAGAAAAATAAATAATAAATAAATGATAAAAAATAATAAAATAATAAAATACAGAAAAATAATAAAAATATTAGGAAAGTAATGATAAAATTTTAGATTTCAAAATAAGATAGATAATAAAACTTGGTATAAAAGTTTCAAAAAAATTCCCAAAAATCACAAAAACCATAAAAATCATAAAAATCATAAAAATCATAGAAATCATAAAAAATTCAAAGATTATGAAAGAATCATAAATATAAGTTTTAGCACTTAGAAAAATCATTTTCTTCAAATAAATCAAAATTGACGTTTTTCCTAAAAAAAATCATTTTCAAAAATCAGATTAAAGCTTAGACTTAGAAATTTTTAGAAAAATCCCAAAAATGGTAAGAACATAAACTAAAAAAGATTTCATATATTAAAATTCACCAACACACTTAAGGTTTTTCAGAAAAGCAAACTACGGCTTGTTTGATCCTGAGTAGTAGGTACGTAGGCACCCATTCGGGTCAACCCCCTAAAATGAATGAAAAATCATTTTTTCAAATAATTCATTTATAAACATAATAAAAGGCAACAGAAACAATGAAACACATTTCTAAAGATGAACAATTTTTGGAGATTAGGTGGTAACCATAAAAGTTTTAATAGGTTAGCCTCAGGACTTAGAAACTCTGGTTTTCCCTTTTCCTCTTTTCACAAAAACGAGAAGAGGAAAGAACAACGACTAGTAGTCCAAATTACGACTAATCCGCTCCTTTAGTCTTAATTCAATTTTCCCAACAACAGTTGAGTGGCGACTCCAAAATCAAACGAAATTCCTAACTCAAGTCGAGGATCTAGATTAGATGAGCATAGGGTCTAGTTTAGATTGGATTAGGAATGTGAATTCAAAAATTAGACTTGACAGGATGGCGACTCCACTGGGGACCTATGCCAGTAGGCTAGCCACCTGAATCTCTTTGAATTATTATCTTTAAGAAATATGATTACTCTATTACTAACCTTTCAGGGTTTAGTTAGATTTTTAGTTTTCCTTTATTGTGGAGAGGTTTTGCATGCAAGTATCTGTGTGAGTAGATGCGGTCGAACCCAAACCGTCCTAGAAACCTAAGACGGGGAGCCATTATATAGGTTTCGGGCGAAGTGAGTTGATTCACCGTTCGGGACTGATTAGGCTACCCTACCCTATGCTTCGATATGGCCTGAGATCCATTTCTACGAGAATGTGGGAGGCCATAGAGCTCGGGAACCAGTTAGAACCAACCTACTTGCATACATAACATCATAAGGGGTTGACAATTAAATGACAATGTAATGGTTTGTTGTTTTGTCTTTGGAGTTCAAGACTATTTCCCTGTAATGTTTTCATAGCTCTGTTTGTAACTAGGTTATTTCTTATTGTAATAGATAGCTACCAGTATAGTCGACTGCCTCCTCCGCAAAGAGATTCGGGTGTACAAACCTTTGGACCCAAAATTGGTACTGGACCATTGGTTTACCTTGTACAACCCAGAGGAGCAGGCCTTCATCCAGCAAAAGATCGGCCCCATCCTCTCACTGACAAAGATAGAGGTGAATCTGCCTTTAGTCCGAGTCATGCTTCAATTATGGGAAATTGAGCCCACCGCCTTCTTTATCGGGCCACATGAAATCACCCCTACCTTGGAGGAATACACCCAGTTGCTACAGGCTCCAGCACTAACCGATCAGATCTATATGCCAGACCTAGAGGCCGGGCCAACCGCTACCTTCAGCAGATTACTAGGCATCCGGAAGACAGTAGTCAAGAAAGCCCTAGCGGACTATAATGGGTATTGTATACGCATGGATGATTTAGAGGCCTGGTTCATCACTCGAGAGGACAATGGGGATAGAAAGGACATCCTATGTGGGGACCCTAAGACTTATAGATAGAGAAGGGTGAACGTTTTCATCTTGACAGCCTTCACCACCATACTGTTCCACACCGGGACCTTCTATATTCACTACAGGGCTGCAGAGCTGGTAGCCCAATTCTTGGATGGAAGGTCTTACATCCCAGCTATACTGGCTGAACAGATCCGAAATTTGAATTTCCTTAAGAAGAAAGGCCATGGGATCCTGCGCTCAAGCCTCAACCTTTTGCTGATATGGTTCGTAAGCCACCTTAAGTGCTTCGGGTTGAACATGGTCAGGAAAACCCTAGCCCAACAGGTGGATCTGGTGGATTCATGTATAGAAAAGGTAAAGTTACCTAACGACCTTACCAGCCACAGTTGGGTAGAGTTGCTTAGAAGCTTCAGTGCTGAGGACATTCTATGGATAACCAGATAGAGTTGCTGTGACAAAATCATCTTGAACTGCAGTAACTTCCAAGCCGTGCCTTTGATCGGAATCAGCGGATGTATCGGATATCACCTCAACTCAATGGTCCGACAATTCGGTACTATCCAAGATATAGTTTATCGGCCCTCGCTCGAAGCAGTCACCTTTGAGTATCAAGATCCAAACCTATTGGTAGCCGAGAAGTTTGCTAAGTTGGCAGAGGTCAAAGCACTTTAGGAAGCTAAAATTGAAAGCCCAAATGTAGACCTCGGGGAGTTAGATGGTGAAGTGCGGAAACACCGAGCCACTAGAGAATTTGTAATCCGCCAGCTATATCAGACAGGAGAAAGAGCATATCGGGTTCCAGATGTCACTTAGCCTAGACCAGACAAGATCAACCCAGAGACAGAAATCTACCTGGAGCAGGTTAAGGCCCGAATGGAGGTATACTTTGAAGCTTTAGATTATAAGAAAGACATCTAGAAAGGACGCTTCAAAGAAGCCGACCAAAGAAACAAAGCCTTAGAAGCACAATTGGAGAAGTGCCAAGACAAAGTTAAGGAATTAGAAGCCTTCATCAGTGAGAAGTCTGAGCCTCCACAACAGAAGACTAAAAGAGCTAAGAAATAGAGCATTATTTGTAATCTTTTATTTTGATTATCGAACTCCAAATTTTCAAAATTAATAAAAGTGAAGTTTCAATATTACATTGTCAATTAGTTGTCAACCCTTTATTTTTAGCATCCGTGTGAGCATCTGGTTTGCATATTTACTAAAACATAAGAACAATAAAAATAAATAAAGAAAGAAAATTGAAGAGTTACTAACAATAAGAGATCTTTTCAAGGTCCTAAAAGTTGCTTCTAAATGGTCAGCTTAACCTAAAGCTCATAGTCACTTGCTCTAAACAACCAAAGACCTCTATAACCAACAAAAGACCCCATTCACTTCAAAAGCTCTCCTCATATCTTGATTTAGCCTCAAAACGTCAAACGTCCCGACACCCTCCAATCCTAAAAGCTGCACTTGAAGTTTCCTTTCCATCAAAAGTCATCTAAACCAGACACAGAGACAATTAATTTTTTGGGCACACTTTCAAAGTAGCTATGGTCAATTATCAATGAGGGTATAAAGAAGACTACTCCAAATCCTTGAGTCTTAAGACCAAATCGCTTGTTCAAATTGACAATAGTACATAAGGACACCATGAGAAGTGGAGAACATAGGAAAATTTGATGAAATGAAGGGTATATTTGTTTAAGAGGTTTAAGATGACAAGAGGCAAACCACGTCCCAAACACTAACCCTTAAACACTTGAAAGTGGATTGTTATTAATGTGAGGTTTTGGACTCATTCCTTAAAGGAGGTCTATCTTGAATTTGATACGTTAAATCAAAATAATGTTAGGCATTCATTTTTTCTACCCTAAACACAATCATCCTTCGATAAACAAGAGTTTCAAAATTTAACCCTACTATCAACCACCCCACGATGGAATAATTGGGAAGATAGAGACATCAATAGTGCTTGCCCTAGTTGTAACAATTCAAAATTTTAGCCATAGATAATTTATTTGAGATGAAGAGAAGTCCACATTCTAAAAAAAAATACACATAAACCATAGGAAATGATCACCATTGGGCCCAAAAGAAAAAGGAAAAAAGATGGAAAAAGAGAATGAATGAAGAAATAATAACAAATGAAAAAATGAAAGAAAAAGAAAGAAAAGAAAAAGAAAAGAAGAGAAATGAGAAAAGCCTACGAATGTAGCTAAATCTATAAAAAGCCCAACATTTGAAAATACCAGGGCTAAATACTAGAGCAGTTCAAAGATATACTACCTTTTGAAGACTTCTCCAAATCATTGAAAATAACTTATCTTAAGCAAAAATTGCTAGGGCAAGTACTATTCCAGTTCTTTTTCTCAACGTTTCTTGACTTACAAACCCAAGTTGAAATGATGATTCTTTCAAAATAAACCTTAACATACTTTTCTGAAACCAACAACCAAAGAGCCTAAATTGCATTACAAGTATCAAAAAGTCCTAACAGATTGATTAAAGCGTATTACTTACAAGAAAGACCATAATTTTTGGAATAGAAGTCAAGAGTGACATCTAAACCAAGAGATTGTAAGGAAGTCCTCTTAGATTAAACCAATATCCAATTATAAATGGAATGAGAGAATTTACTCATTGGCGTTGTTTAGCCTTATGTACCAATGTCCTTCAAGAAGAAGATATGAGTCTTAATTATAAGAAACCCCTCAAGAGATGATTGATTAAGCTAAGACAACATTTTGTTTCTAAGATTAAACCAAACCCTCTAAGAAAAATGAGGCAAAAGAGTAAGTGATTATTGAGTGGTAGGGAATGCTTACCCTTTATTTGAATTTTTAGGAGCCTTGTTAGACTCTTTACTCGTTAGCAATGCTTACTAAAAAAAAAACACTTTAATGTTTTGCCACATTATCCTTAGGTTTCAGAAGAGCATTTTTTCTTGAAAATTTGTAGAAAAATTTTAGTTATCACTTGCTCAGAAGTCTTAAGTCATCTTGCATTTGGTTGTTATTGAAAAAAAAAAAATAAGATTCTCACTTAGGATACTCTTCCTTTAATAGGGTAGTTAGCCCGATAAGGGGCTGATACGAACCACGCCAACCCGTAACGAAACCCAATATCGATACATTCGAAAATTCGTTGCCTAAGACGCCCAAACATCTAATGTGGAAACTGTGACCCGTTGTCTATAAGCGAGACAGGAACCTTGGTATAAAGTGAAGACGCCACAATCGGGATGGAAGACCGATTGATAAGTCGGGATGAACGCCACAAAAATCAATCCGATAAGTTCGATTTAGTTCTTGAAGAACCAAGAGAGGTGCCTCTCAAAAGTGTTTAATGTTCAAAGATGTCTAATCTCTAATGTTCTAAACCCTAGGAGCTTTTATACTAGGGTTACAATTCGTGTAAAAACAAGTCCAAAACGACGTAGTTTAGTTAAGTGACATAAAAACGTGAAACAGAACAAGCTGGTCGACAGGGGATACACGGCCTGTGTACTTTGGCCGTATACTTTTCTGTGCAACTTCTGGCAACATACACGCCCGTGTACTTTAACCGTGTATCTTTCTGTGGATTTGCTTGACTCCATACACGGCCATGCCTTTTAACCGTATATCTAGCCGTGTATGATTCTATGCAATCTTGAGAGTCCTACACGGCCGTGCCTTGAAAGTACACGCCCTCTTCAACCCGTGTCCGGTGTGACTTGTATAAGAGCAAGGGTCTTCCCATGGTTGTTCCAATCCGTTCCAACTTCATGATTGCCCCAATCCTTCCCGGCTTCATGGACATCCTTTATCAACCCGTTAAGTGCTTCCTTGAGTCGTTTCGCTCGACTTCTTGTGATCAGTCTAGGCAGTACTTCAAAAGGATCCACATTCCTTCTTCCAGCTTGACTCTCATCATGGATCTCATTATTCCCCTTCCTTAGATCTCTCAAGGTTAGCCCATAGGGGGCACCTTTTGAGCCATCAATTCAAATCTAGGTTAGATAGCCCATAGGGGGCACTTTCCTAAAACCTTGTTCTCATGGTCAGCCCATAGGGGGCACTTTTTGAGACAAGTCCCATCAAAGGTTAGTCAGCCTATAGGCGGCACTTTCTTAAAAACTTTGTCCTCATGGTCAGCCCATAGGGGGCACTTTTTGAGGCAAATTCAAATCATAGGTTAGTCAGCCCATAGGGGGCACTTTCCTAAAACCTTGTTCTCATGGTCAGCCCATAGGGGGCACTTTTTGAGACAAGTCCCATCAAAGGTTAGTCAGCCCATATGGGGCACTTTCCTAAAAAACTTTGTCCTCATGGTTAGCCCATAGGGGGCACTTTTTGAGGAAAATTCAAATTTAGGTTAGTCGGCCTATAGGGGGCACTTTCCTAAAACCTTGTTCTCATGGTCAGCCTATAAGGGACACTTTTTTAGATAAGTCCCATCAAAGGTTAGTCAGCCCATAGGGGGGCACTTTCCTGAAAATCTTTGTCCTCATGGTCAGCCCATAGGGGGCACTTTTTGAGGCAAATTCAAATCCAGGTTAATCAGCCCATAGGGGGCAATTTCCTAAAAAACTTTGTCCTTATGGTCAGCCCATAGGGTGCACTTTTTGTGGCAAATTCAAATCTAGGTTAGTCAGCCCATGGGGGACACTTTCCTAAAACCTTGTTCTCATGGTCAGCCCATAGGGGGCACTTTTTGAGATAAGTCCCACCAAAGGTTAGTCAGCCCATAGGGGGCACTATCCTAAAAAAAAAACTTTGTCTTCATGGTCAGCCCATAGAGGGCACTTTTTGAGGCAAATTCAAATCTAGGTTAGTCAGCCCACAGGGGGCACTTTCTTAAAACCTTGTTCTCATGGTCAGCCCATAGGGGGCACTTTTTGAGATAAGTCCCATCAAAGGTTAGTCAGCCCATATGGGGTACTTTCCTAAAAACCTTGTTCTCTTGGTCAACCCATAGGGGGCACTTTTTTAGACAAGTCCCATCAAAGGTTAGTCAGCCCATAGGGGGGCACTTTCCTAAAAATCTTTGTCCTCATGGTCAGCCCATAGGGAGTACTTTTTGAAGCAAATTCAAATTTGGGTTAGTCAGCCCATAAGGGGCACTTTCCTAAAAATCTGTTCTCATGGTTAGCCCATAGGGGGCACTTTTTGAGATAATCCCATCAAAGGTTAGTTAGCCCATAGGGGGCACTTTCCTAAAGGCTTTGTCCTCATGGTCAGCCCATAGGAGGCACTTTTTGAGGCAAATTCAAATCTAGGTTACTCAGCCCATAGGGGGTACTTTCCTAAAACCATTGTTCTCATGGTCAGCCCATAGGGGGCACTTTTTGAGACAAGTCCCATCAAAGGTTAGTCAGCCCATATGGGGCACTTTCCTAAAAAACTTTGTCCTCATGGTTAGCCCATAGGGGGCACTTTTTAAGGAAAATTCAAATTTAGGTTAGTCGGCCTATAGGGGGCACTTTCCTAAAACCTTGTTCTCATGGTCAGCCTATAGGGGGCACTTTTTTAGATATGTCCCATCAAAGGTTAGTCAGCCCATAGGGGGGCACTTTCCTAAAAATCTTTGTCCGCATGGTCAGCCCATAGGGGGCACTTTTTGAGGCAAATTCAAATCCAGGTTAGTCAGCCCATAGGGGGAAATTTCCTAAAAAACTTTGTCCTCATGGTCAGCCCATAGCGTGCACTTTTTGAGGCAAATTCAAATCTAGGTTAGTCAGCCCATGGGGGACACTTTCCTAAAACCTTGTTCTCATGGTCAGCCCAGGGGGCACTTTTTGAGATAAGTCCCATCAAAGGTTAGTCAGCCCATAGGGGGCACTTTTTGAGATAAGTCCCATCAAAGGTTAGTCAGCCCATAGGGGGCACTTTCCTAAAAAAAAAACTTTGTCCTCATGGTCAGCCCATAGAGGGCACTTTTTGAGGCAAATTCAAATCTAGGTTAGTCAGCCCACAGGGGGCACTTTCCTGAAACCTTGTTCTCATGGTCAGCTCACAGGGGGCACTTTTTGAGACAAGTCCCATCAAAGGTTAGTCAGCCCATATGGGGTACTTTCCTAAAAACCTTGTTCTCATGGTCAACCCATAGGGGGCACTTTTTTAGACAAGTCCCATCAAAGGTTAGTCAGCCCAAATAGGGGGCACTTTCCTAAAAATCTTTGTCCTCATGGTCAGCCCATAGGGAGTACTTTTTGAAGCAAATTCAAATCTGGGTTAGTCAGCCCATAAGGGGGCACTTTCCTAAAAATCTGTTTTCATGGTTAGCCCATAGGGGGCACTTTTTGAGAGAATCCCATCAAAGGTTAGTTATGGTGCCCATAGGGGGCACTTTTTGAGGCATTCAATTCAAAGGTTAGTCAGCCCATGAGGGGCACTTTCCTAAACTCTCCCGATTAGTCAGCTCTTGGGGCACTTTTCGGAAATGTTCTCCCAAACAGTTGCAAGTCTAACAAGACGCTTCTGTTGACAAGTAGCCAGCTCATAAGGGCGCTTCCTAAGTAAATTTCTTTCTACGGTTGCAAGTCCAATAAGACGCTTCCTATCATCATTTCTCATACATTCCTACACAATGCTTGAGATGTGTCATGTCGCCAATTAGTCAGCCCGTAAAGCACTTTTGGGGAAGGAACATTACCTTGAATTGTTAGGAACACCTTCAATTGTAAGATTATTAGCTCTTGGAGCATTTTCCTACTAAAAATCCATTCTAAACGCCAAAAATGGTGTCTTTTGTTTATCTTTGTAGTTAATTTTTTCAAACTTTACCACAAAGAGGGGCAGCTGTAAACACCCCATTTTTGCCTTAGGAATCAATAATTTTCAAAAATAATCAATTCTCAATAATTTTCAATTTTTTCCAATTTTTTCTAATTTTTCTCTAATTTACCATAAATAATAAAATTATTCAAAAAATAAAAATAAATAGGAAAACACATCAATTTTGAAAAATGATTTCAGAAATAGCAATAATAAATAATAAACAATTTTTACAAATTTTTGAAATTTCAAAAAATACAAAAAAATAGAAAAATCTCATTGCATATATGCAATTTGCGAAATTAGAAAAATCAGGAAAGTGAGCTAGCTCAACTGGTCCAAACCATGGGCTAAGGCACACGGTGCGGGTGTGAGGTCGCAGGTTCGAAACGCGGGGAAGCAGTTTCCGCGTTTTGCGAATTTTTCATTTACCCAGGACACGTGGCACCATCTGATTGGCTGCAGGAAGCGCACGCGCCAGGTGCGTGATCATGTCCTACCTCGAGCCCGAGATCGTCGGCGAAGGAAAAATTCGTATTTCGGCCGTTTTGATTCGATTTTTTGCACCAATCCAACAGATCTTCAATAGAAATAAGATAAACATTATCTAATTGGAATCAAATCGCAACAAATCGTTGGATGGACACAAATCGAAGTTGGTTTTTCAACCGAAAATCCGATCAGCTTCAATTAGAGGAAATTCGAGCTTATCTAGCTCGGTTTTAAGTGCCTATAAATAGAGGAGGAGGTGGAGAAGCCAAAGCATATATCAGAATTGCGAGAAAGAGAGAAAAGAGTGTAAATCGGAGGAAACCCAAAGTTGCGACCACCGATCGGAGTTGAACCACCACCAGGAGGCGATCTGGGAGTGAACCACCGCCACCATTGTATTCAACACCCTCAAGAAGCTAGGATTCGACACCTCACCCATCGCAAAAGGCCACCGGAACGCCGTGATCGAGCAACCCCTGCCGCTGCGTCCGATTGATCCGACCAATCCAACCCGACCCGATTCGACCCGACCCACGCATCGACCCGGATCCAGGTAAGTCGGATTTTCTGGATTTTTTTTATTTAATTTACTTCTTTTGTTTATTTATTTGTTCCGAATTAATTTATTATTTATTATTTGTTATTTTTTGTAATTTGTTTAGTCATTTATTTATTGGTTATTTATTATTTGTTTAATTATTTTTTTTGTTATATTTTCAATAAATAGGAAAATGTAGAGATTAGATTTTTCTAGAATTAAAAATGTAGAAAAAGAAAAATAAATAATAAATAAATGATAAAAAATAAAAAAATTATAAAATACAGAAAAATAATAAAAATATTAGGAAAGTAATGATAAAATTTTAGATTTCAAAATAAGATATATAATAAAACTTGGTATAAATTTTTCAACAAAATTCCCAAAAATCACAAAAACCATAAAAATCATAGAAATCATAAAAAAATCAAAGATTATGAAAGAATCATAAAAATAAGTTTTAGCACTTAGAAAAATCATTTTCTTCAAATAAATCAAAATTGATGTTTTCCCTAAAAAAAATCATTTTCAAAAATCAGATTAAAGCTTAGACTTAGAAATTTTTAGAAAAATCCAAAAAATGGTAAGGACATAAACTAAAAGAGATTTCATAAATTAAAATTCACCAACACACTTAAGGTTTTTCAGAAAAGCGAACTACGACTTGTTTGATCCTGAGTAGCAGGTACGTAGGCACCCATTCGGGTCAACCCCCTAAAATGAATAAAAAATCATTTTTTCAAATAATTCATTTATAAACATAATAAAAGGCAACAGAAACAATGAAAGACATTTCTAAAGAGGAACAATTTTTGGAGATTAAGTGGTAACCGTAAAGGTTTTAATAGGTTAGCCTCCGGACTTAGAAACTTTGGTTTTCCCTTTTCCTCTTTTCACAAAAACGAGAAGAGGAAAGAACGACGACTAATAGTCTAAATTAAGACTAATCTGCTCCTTTAATCTTAATTCAATTTTCCCAACAACAGTTGGGTGGCGACTCCAAAAATCAAATGAAATTCCTAACTGAAGTCAAGGATCTAGATTAGATGAGCATAGGGTTTAGTTTAGATCGGATTAGGAATGGGAATTCAAAAATTAGACTCGACACACTCAAAGTTTTTTTTCTTTTCAACAAAATAACATCATCCTTTAAAATACCTAAAAGAAGACTATTTTTATCATGCCTAAATGTAACCTTAGGACACATTAATGAAATATTAATAAATAAAGCAGAATCAAGAAAAATTGGTGCGAGGCCATTTAAGGCCGGCGGCCTATATGTATGCCGGCACTAAGGCCGGCAGCCTTAAATCTAATTTGGCTGGTCTTCATTCAAGGCTGGCTCAAGGCTGGCCGAACTTCGCCTTGTGTCCTCCCGACGCTTATTTCCTCCCTTTTTGGACCCCGTACTACCACTTGTAGCTCGGATTGACTTTGATTTCTTTGGTGCTCGTATCTTAGCTCTTGGAATCCTATCAAAGACAAAACCACACTGGGCAAAGATGAGCTAAGATCGTTAGTTGTAAAATAAACATCCTTTTATAAAAGTACAAGTAATGGTTGCCTCGCTAACATAGCTCTCTTAATCGCTCCTTTTATAGCAAAAGCACTCATTCTTTTATTGCTCTCTTCACTTCTTTCCCCACTCTTTCTTACATTCTCACTCTTTTTATCACTCCTTCCTTTTTCTAATGTACTCACTTTGTTTGCTCTCACTTTGCACTCTTTCACTATTCTAACTTAATCCTCATATGCCTCCAATGGTTTGAAAGGTGTTAGCATAATGAGTTTGTTATTCATTACAACTTTGCACACTTTTTTATACCCATCATGATTGACCTTCCTATTAAACTACCATAGACGCCCCAAAGGAGATGCCTGGCATGCATAGGTGTAACATCACAAAGTACCTCATCCTTGTAGTTACTAATAGAAAATGCAACTATAACCTGCTTTATTACTTTAACTTCTCCACACTCATTTAACCATTGCAACTTATATAGCATAGGATGCTTCATTATAGGTACATGCAATTTCTTAACTATCAAATAACTTGCAACATTTGTGCAACTACCACTATCAATGATCATGCTACATACCTTACCATTCACATGGCACCTAGTGTAGAAGATATGCTCATGTTGTTCCTCATCATCATCTTCCTTAGGTTGTATGTTTAGAGCACACCTAGTAACCAACATTTCTCCTTTCACAAGACCCTCTACATCAACATCACTGCATTCCTCCAATGGTGGCATATCTCCCCCATCTGAGTTGATACTCTTTATATCACCATTATCTAAAACCACCTTAACCCTCTTATTTAGACACTAAGAGGCAATGTGCCCCAACCCCTAACACCTGAAACATTTTATATCACGTGATGTAGTAGAAGGTTTAAGTTCAATTTTACCTTTAAGATGGGCAGTTGGTTCCTTAGACTTTGCATCTTCCTTTTGTCTAGATGTACCCTTATGATTCCTCCAATTTGTCTTCCTTGAAGAGCTAGAAGTAGAGCCATACCTAGAGTGATGAGGATCAATTAGTATGAAAAAGGAAGGAGCCAAAATTCCATGATCCATTACATGGCAATGGAGGCCCAATGACCCGAGCTAGAGCTAAAAGGATGAACAAAGCTCTATGAAGACTAGTCATGGACTTGTAAACCTGGGAATCAAGCTACACTAAAGGAACACATACATATGTCAACTTGATTCACGTGACTATGGAAGGATGAAATAATTTAGGAACATTAAATATTTGCATGGACCACTACACTAGAGGATACGTTCAGATTTGTTAATGTTTATTTTTATTTTTTGGTTTGTTAGTTATGTTATTTAGTTGCCTACTTGATGACATAAGGATAAGTATAGAATAGGCTACTTAGGATTTCCATGTTGTAGGGTTTTTTTTCCATGTTATATGCATGCTATATATGCCGTGCAAGGGGGCGGCCAAAGATAACTTTTGAAATATATGAAAAACACATCACGAAAAAACCTCTTTTTGTTCTTTTACAAAAGAACATTTTTATGGAATTCTTAATTGAATTACTGGGAATACCTATTGATAACTTAGGTTACAATTAACGGGTTTGATTAGGTTTTAGTCATGCATCGCTTGTTCAAGATGATCCTTAGGGTAATTGAAACCAACTAGCATCATCGGGGTTTTAGGTTTAATATACCTAGGGTTTCATGCATCATTTGTTATCAGAGCTTCAGCTTCTTGAATCAAGTAATTTCTATCCTTTTCTTTAATTTATCTGTTGTTCTTTTCCATACTTGTCTGTTGTCTTTTCCATATTCATGGATAGAAGTTGTATAAAAAAAATCATTTTTTTTTAGTCTTCACAATCCATTACGGTCGACGGCATCTAGGGTTTTCAATTGAACAATCAATTGTGTTCAATTCATAGTTCTTCTATAAAAAAAAAAAAATTATTCAGTTGCAAAAGAAAGAATCAAGAATCAACATTAAAAAAAAAATTAGAATTCAGTTGTGAAAGAATTGCAATTGCCGAAATTATATGATAGCTTATTGATTCAATTTACTTTCCATATCAATTGTTTCCAATTCCTACTGTAACATATCCTTGATTGTCTATGTTTAGAATCTGATTTGTACACATCCCTTAAACAATCAGCCCCATAGTGATAATTTCCTTTTACATTAGAAGTAATCTTTGATTACGTATCTATTTAGTGGAGAATCTTTTCCATATCAATTAGATGTGTAGTTTGTATTCATTCATTCACATGACTTGGCTGAATAGTAATCATTAGTGTTGACTTAGTAATTTGAGTTTAGGAGTTCCAAATTGAGTTATTAGCAATACAATTACAAAAAGTAGGTTGTGAGATCATTTTTTGTGAGAGATATACACGAGTGGAATTTTGAGCATATCATTTGTGAGCAATACACGAGTGGGTGTGAGGAACATACTTATATATTTCTTGTAATTGTGATCATAACTTGCTGCAAATTCTAGAGTTATATCAGGACAAAACATTAATGGAGGAGAAAGTCGAGTAATGTTTGAGGAATTGATGGAGGAGATGAAGAGGATCCTAACGGGTGAACTAGAGTAGATCCATGAAAGGATGGATAGGATGGAAAGGAATAGGGAACCGTCTAGCAGTACCACTGTCAGGTGAGGAGTAGGTAGACAGAACAAAGGAGGCATTAGGATAGATGAAGGGGAGGAATCTGACTTTGGAGATTACCAACACGTGAGGGATAGGGGAAGTATCTATAGGCATGATAGTAATTTAGGGAGTATTAAGAAGAAAATCCTAACCTTTCAGGGAAGGAATTATCCAGAGCTATATTTAGAGTGGGAGAGAAAAATGGATCATGTGTTTGAATGTCACAACTACATGGAAGAGAAAATGATAAAATTGGCTATAGTAAAGTTTTCATATTACACCAGTATATGGTGGGATCAATTGGTGCATAATAGGCATAGGCATGGAGAGTGACCTGTTAGCACTTGGGAGGAGATGAAAACTATCACGCAGAAGCATTTTATTCCTAGTCACTACTACTATAGGGACTTACTTAAGAAAGTCTAAAGGTTGACTCAGGGGAATAATAGTGTAGAGGATTATTACAAAGAGTTAGAGATGGCCATGATTAAGGTGAGAATTAAGGAGGATGACGAGGCCACCATGGCTAGATTCATCAATGGGTTGAATAGGGAGATAACTGATGTAGTAGATCTTCACCATTACTTAAATATGGAAGAGTTGCTACATAGAGCTATTAAAGTAGAGGGGTAAATAAAGTATAGGAGTGAGCAGAGGACCGGTTCAACGAGGATGAGAGATATTAAATGTTTTAGGTGTTAGGGATTTAGGCACATTGCATCCTATTGTCCAAATTAGAGGGCTATGATTATCAGTGATAGTAGGGATGTAGAGAGTGTGAGCTCTAAAGAAAAGGAGAAAGCACCATCGCAGGAGTATAATAATGTTGATTTAGAGGGATTCGTAAGTGGTGAGTTATATGTCACGGGGAGAGTACTTAGTGTACAACCCTAGGAGGATAGTGAGGGGATCTAGCGTGAACATATTTTTCATACACGGTATCATGTATAAGGTAGAGTCTATAGCTTAATAATCGATAGTGCCAGCTGCACCAATGTTGCTAGCACCTTGCCAGTAGAAAAGATGCAATTGAAAGCTATGAAACATTTGAGACCATATCGATTATAGTGGTTAAGTAATTGTGGGGAGGTTAAGGTGACTAAGCAGGTTCTTATAGCCTTTTCCATAAGGAGCTACAAAGATGAGGTTATGTGTGATGTGGTACCTATGTAGACTAGCCACATATTGTTAGGGCGATCATGGCAGTTTGATAAGAAGGTTATGTACGATGGGTACAAGAACCAATATTCTTTTGTTTTAAACAAAAGGAAGGCGGTTCTAACTTCACAAAAACCATGGGAAGCTTGCGATGACCAAGAGAAAATTGCCAAAGAAGTTAGAGCAAAACACGAGAGTGTGCGAGAGTAGGGAGAGAAAAAAGAAAAGACTAAGAGACAAACACTGGTGAGCTATGAGGGAAGAGAGTCTGAAACACTGAGAGGAGAGAAAATTGTAAGAAAAAGTAAGTGTGAGAGTGCAATGTTAGTGAGGAAACAACTACTTGTACTTATGTATAAGGATGTTTAGGAAACAATTACTTGTACTTATGTAGAAGGATGTTTATTTTATTTATACTGACATTAACCTTCCGTTACCTAATATGGTGTTTTCTTTTGGCTTTGTTATAGGAACAGATGAGCTAGCCATAGATGAGAGGAAATTGGATTTGATCCAAAAGTGGCTAATACCATCCAGGAGAAAACGTTTGGTGCATTTGGGAAAAGAAAGATTTACACCACAGCAAAAGCTTAAATTATATCCTAGAGGAGAGGGACTTTTCTAAGTTTTAGAGTGCATCAATTACAACACCTACAAGATTAATTTGTTGAGTCACTGTAGTAATATAAGCGCAATTGTAATGTTTCTGATCTTACTTTTTATAATGCAAGTGATTCGAAGATGAATCTTTTCGAGGAAGGAGGGAATGATGAGGATCAGTTAGCATGAAAAAGGAAGGAGCCAAAATTCCATGGTCCATTACATGGCATTAGAGGCCCAATGACCCGAGCTAGAGCTAAAAGGATGAACAAAGCTCTATAGGGACTAGTCATGGACTTGTAAGCCAGGGAATCAAGCTACACTGATGGAGCACATACATATGTCAACTTGATTCACGTGATTACGAAAGGATGAAATAATTTAGAGACATTAAATATTTGCGTGAACTGCTACACTAGAGGATACAGTTGGTTTTGTTAATGTTTATTTTTATTTATTGGCTTGTTATTTATGTTATTTAGTTGCCTACTTGATGACAGAAGGATAAGGATATAATAGGCAACTTAGGATTTCCATGTTGTAGGGTTTTTTTTCCATGTCGTATGCGTACTATATATCCAGTACAAGGAGGCTGGCCAAAGATAACTTTTGAAATATATGAAAAACAAATCCTTTTTGTGAGTGAAAAAAAGAATCCTCTTTTTGTTCTTTTGTAAAAGAACTTTTTTATCGAATTCTTAACCAAATTACTAGGAGTACCTATTGACAACTTAGGTTATAGTCAACGAGTTTGATTGGGGTCTAGTTACACATCGCTTATTCAAGACAATCCTCGAGGTAATTGAAACCAACTAACACCGTTGGGGTTCTAGGTTTAACATACCTAAGGTTTCATGCATCATAGAGGTACCCTTAAACTTTAATTACCTCTCCAACTTAATAGCTTTATGCAATAGTTCCTCTATCTCCACATAATGATGTAGCTCCACAATGTTAGCTATCTCTCTATTTAGGCTACTAACAATCTAGCCATTGTAACTTCACAATCTTTTTCTATTTTAGCCCGAATCATAACAGCCTCTATCTCTTTATAATAGTCCTTAACACTCATAGGACCTTGAGTTAACCCTTGCAACATTCTATACAAATCCATGTAGTAATGACTAAGTATAAGCCTTTTTCTCATTACTACCTTCATCTCCTCCCATGACCTAATTGGTCTCTCTCCTATCCTTCACCTACTAACCACAAGTTGATCCCACTAAATACTAGCATAATTAGTGAACTCAAGTGCTGTTAATTTAACCTTCTTCTCCTCAACATAATTATGACAATCAGATACAAGTTCTACTTTTCACTCCCACTCCAAATACAACTCAAGGTCATTCTTCCCTAAAAAAGTTGGAATTGCCATCTTAATGCTCCCTAAATTATTATCTTGGCTTTGAACAACCCTTTTACCTCTCCTAGAACTATTCATATCAATATCAAAATACTCATCTTCCCCTTCTTCATTCGTAGTCCTTCTAAAAGACCTATGCTTAGAAGGAGATTCAAGATCATCTAACCTTCTATTCAGGAGTTTAAATTAATCTTTGACTACCTTCATAAATGTCCCCATATCAGAAACAACATGTTCTCCTTCACTATTCATGTTTCCACAGCCTGCAATAAAATTTGTTAATAACACAAGAAAGAATAATTTTTTCCCTCTGAACTCTCTCTTACGTGTTTACACTTAAAGATATGGATTCAATTTACTTGTGTATCACTCAATTATAGGTATATATTTTGGTATTCAATAAATATCTCCCCATAAGTTCTTTAACAAGAACCCTATCAATGACCTAATCAGGCAACAAATAATGACACATAATTACTAAGAACTAAGGACTAATTCAATCTAATCTATTTAAGAGGAAAACAAAATTCGTGACAACCTTTTTTTTCTTATATGATTTAATTTCTTTTCTTCTTCTTCTTCTTCTTCTTCTTCTTCTTCTTCCTTTTTTTTTTTAACTCTTGAACACACTATCAAAGAATAAACACCAACAATCCACGAAATCAATTGAATAATTATAAAATATGTAGAACGAATTTAGTGGAAACACTTTTTTTTTTCAATTAACAAGAACAATATTGAACAACCGAATTCAAAAGACTAAATTAACATAAACACATCAATTGCTTATAATGTTAAAGGATAGATAAAACCTCATTTCCAAGAGCCAAAGCTCTGATACTAAATGATGTGAACCCTTAGGTTGAGATTGTCCTAAAACCCAATTAGATGGAAAAGTTTTCATGCCCCAAAGGTTACGCTAGTTGTAATAGCCCATCGTGTACTATATTGAAGTCTAAGATTAGTTAGATTTCAGCACACATAAAGTTCAACATGGTACATAAGGTGTTGTTACTCTAAAGACTCCCAAAAGAATAACGGTTCTATGACTATTAAAGTTAACATGTATTAACATAAAACAAAATGTTCTACATATACAATAAGTAGAGAAATAGGTTTAAATAGTTAATATTACATTCATCCAGAAGTCTATTCAAACTTAAAAATATCTATTCTAAGTGTCTTCTTCCTCACTCACCCAACAACCACTATCTTTGAAGGCCCTCATTGTTGTTTAGATTCTACTAAGGTAAAACTAGAATGGTGCCAACAAAAAGGGCAAACTGTAGCGAGGGAGGGGGGGAGATGGGGAGGGGTAAGTGATAAAGGCATATTTTATCATGTTGTATTTTGTGATTGGTACATATATTATTGTCAATTATTAGAAATTTCCAATAAAAAGATACTTAAATTGCATTTATGTTAATATCTTAGGGATTAATGGACTTAAAGATGTATATGATGCAAAACATGAAGAAATCACAAGCAAGAGATGAGACACGGCCGTACCTTATGTAGTGTTTTTCCTTTCCACAATTATTAAAGAAAAATAAAGGACGAGAGGCTTAAGGGGATAGCCCACGGCCATGCTTCATGTGGTGGGTGTGTTTACCCCTTGAGACATGGTCGTGCCTAAAAGAAGAAGGAAAGAAGAAAATGCAGAGAAGCTTATGGAGTTATCCCACGGCCGTGGTTTATGTGGTGGCAGTAACAACCACATTACACATGGTCGTACCTCATGTGGTGGACTGCCGACTTTTCATATTCTTGTACAATTTGTACGTTTCTGCAGAGCATAAAAGTAGGGGAGAGAAAAAAAAAAAGAGAAAACGACCGAAGGGAGGAGAGGAGACTTTGAACAATTTAGTAGATTTTAGAACTTTGTTTTAAGAAATTTTAGCTTTTTACAAGGGAATTGAAGATTGAATTCAATTGTCTTTCCATCAATGGAGATCAAGTCAGAAATCTCTGAAGAGTTGTTTTAGGATCTTATTTCCAGATTTGCTGCATATTGGTGACTTCTTATCCTAATCATATTTTGCATTTCTGTGAATTGGTTCTTATGTCTTCAATGGATTCTTTAACATTTTTCATTGAATTTTGTCATGTTGTTATCTATTGTATAGCTGGCTAATTTCATTTGTGGGAATAGTGGATGAAGCCCTAGTTTGCTAAATTGATCAGTGTAGTTTTGTTATGAGATTAACATATATGTGGAGTATTCATGTTGTGAATTCCTATAATTTCAATTTAATTGTGATAAGATTAGATTGTTAGAAATCCAGTCAATACGAAAGTGGAGATAGGATTTGTTAGGAATTCTTAATTAGACTAATGAGACAATGCGAAAGCGGCGTTAATTGGTTTAATTAGGGTTCATATAGAGATTAAAGCTATGTTCTAATTAATTATTCACTAAGAGATTAGGGATAATTGTATTAGGGCATAAGGTAATCATAGCATTGAAAAATGTATGAGAGTATATTAGAATCCCCTGTTAATTAGAGATACGAAAGTGGACTAATTGATTTGAGGTTTAAAATGTTGAACTCACGTGAATAACCACATATAAGTTGATTTCAATAACTTAACGGTAGTTTGATTAGCATGACTAGGGTGAATTTTAAATTCCTACTGTTTAATTGGAAGTATTTATAAGAATCTTATAATTCTCATTAGCATAGAACTTAATTTAATCTCTTTAGTTAAATAGATAAATGATTCTTGTTTAAATTACCTAAATATCAGTATAAGTTATTATAGGTTTGGTAATCTTTTTAGTCCTTGAGGGAACGATACTCTACTCATCATATATTACTTGATTGCGACCTAGTATAATTGCTAGTGGTTTCACTTATACATTTCACGAGTTATCAAGTTTTCGGCGCCGTTGCCGGGGACTATAAGATATTAGACTTTGTAGCTTTGTTGGTAATTTAGGTGCATTTTATTTTGTTGATAGTGTGTCTTTACTTTTCTATCTTTTCTGCGGGTGCGCATGCAAAGGAGTAGGAATCTTGAACTTCTGCCCCTAGATCCTGAGATAGAGCGTACTATACATCGTTTGAGAAGAGAGAATAGATAGAGAGGAGTTGTTTAAACTCCTTGATGTAAGTTAACCCTGATAGTCAGGCTGAGGACTATAAAACAAGCGCTTCATGGGAGGTACCCATGATTAAAGATTTTTGTAAATTAATTTTATTTTTGAAAAAAAAAATTCGGTTGAGGATTTTAGGGGGATGAGATACAACCGTGGTTCGTGTGGTGGCCCTAAATCCACCACATGTCATATGGCCGTGCCACGGTAATGTGCAAATTGCGGATTGACTCACCCCTTACACCACGACCGTGTGTGAAAAAAAAAGTGTGTGAATATTCTTGATCTATTTTGTCTCTTTATGTTTCTTTGTTCTAACTTCAGGAACTATAGGAAAAATGTGTAGTTCATATGGAAAAGCAATGGCACTTTCATGATGAAATATTCCAGAGACTTTGCTACACTTTCATCTCAGGGAAGTTTCGTTATTCCCAAAGTACTTTTATGGTTTAATCAATTTTCTTTTGCAATTAGGAAAGACAATAGGGACATTGTCTGAATTAAGTATGGGGGAAGGAAAAATAAAATAGGCCATTATTCATGATAATTTGGATGTCTGTTGATGTTAATTTGTGTGGAATGAATATTTTGGACAATTATACTTCACCATTATCTTGAACTGTTGTATTGGAAAAGTCTAATATGATCTGGAAATGTGGTATAAATTTTCTTTTATCTAATTGATTTGATTTGGTGCCTTACTCATTAGCTGTTGTAATTGGTTTACTTAGTTCAAATTTAGTAGTGGAATCTTTAAGGAAAAATTTGACCTTTTGTTTAGATTCTTGAATTTAAAGTTCGGAAGTAGGTCGAGTCCTTTAGTGCAAAACAAGCAAGTTTACTTCTATGTGAATTAAGCTTGTATTTTGTCTTTTGAAGTGCTTTGAGAATATTTTAACTCTTAGAAAAAGAGGTAGAGGAAACTTTTTACTTAGTGATTCCTTATAAAAATAGTCCTAACTAATATAAAAAAAATTAATAAATAAAATAAAATATTTGGAGCCTTTACTCCAATGACTCAGGTAAGTGAGTTAAGAGTATCCTAACTTAAATGTTAGTGTGAGGAAGAGTTCGTAGGGGCCCCTTTAAAACCTGGTCACTTGGGTGATGAGCCCGGGATATGCCGACTCAATGAACTCACAATAACGTGAAGGGCGGAAAGGCAAAATTTTAATACATTAATAAAAGCCAATTGATATGGGCAGGCTTTAGTCCCTTAGAAGAGTGAAGTCAGACTCCACTATCAATCTGAAAAAAAAAAAAATTAGAATAAAGAATGAAATAAGACTATTATAGAAAGGAAAAAAAATCTAGGGGAAGAGTGGATACCATATGCTTTAACTTTGTGTTATCTTATTCAGATAAGTAATTAAAGATATTTTATACTTGCTAGTTGCTTTTGAAGTTTAAATGAGTATTTTGCTTTATTGGACTGAGAATTTATCTTTTGAAATAGGAGTTCGGTGGTTAAACATTAGGAATAAAAGTTAGTCTTCCCAGATTAACTACTCAATTTTTTCTAAGTATACCAGTTACATGTTTTCAGTTAGTTAGAGTGGTAGGCACCATCTTTTCAAATCAATTATGAGGAAAGAAAATTTTATATTTTCATTTGATAGTTTATTAATTGCTTGAGGACAAGTAGAAGTTCAAGTATGGGGGAGTTGATAAAAGCATATTTTATCATGTTGTATCATGTGATTAGTACATATATTATTGTCAATTATTAGAAATTTCCAATAAAAAGATACTTAAATTGCATTTATGTTAATATCTTAGGGATTACTGGACTTGAAGATGTATATGATGCAAAACATGAAGAAACCACAAACAAGAGATGAGGCACGACCGTGCCTTATGTAGTGTCTTTTCTTTCCACAATTATTAAAGAAAAATAAAGGATGAGAGGCTTAAGGGGATAGCCCATGGCCGTGCTTCATGTGGTGGGTGTGTTTACCCCCTGAGACACAGCCGTGCCTAAAAGAAGAAGGAAAGAAGAAAATGCCGAGAAGCTTATGGAGTTATCCCACGGCCGTGGTTTATGTGGTGGCAGTAACAACCACATTACACACGGTCGTGCCTCATGTAGTGGACTGCCGACTTTTCATATTCTTGTGCAATTTGTACATTTCTGCAGAGCATAAAAGCAGGGGAGAGAAAAAAAAAAAAAAAAGAGAAAACGACCGGAGTGAGGAGAGGAGACTTTGAACAATTTAGTAGATTTTAGAACTTTGTTTTGAGAAATTTTAGCTTTTTACAAGGGAATTGAAGATTGAATTCAATTGTTTTTCCATCAATGGAGATCAAGTCAGAAATCTCTGAAGAGTTGTTTTAGGATCTTATTTCCAGATTTGCTGCATATTAGTGACTTCTTATCCTAATCATATTTTGCATTTCTGTGAATTGGTTTTTATGTCTTCAATGGATTCTTTAACATTTTTCATTGAATTTTGTCTTGTTGTTATCTATTTAATGGCTGGCTAATTTCATTTGTAGGAATAGTGGATGAAGCCTTAGTTTGCTAAAGTGATCAGTGTAGTTTTGTTATGAGATTGACATATATGTGGAGTATTCATGTTGTGAATTCCTATAATTTCAATTTAATTGTGATAAGATTAGATTGTTAGAAATCCAGTCAATACGAAAGTGGAGATAGGATTTGTTAAGAATTCTTAATTAGACTAATGAGACAATGCGAAAGCGGCGTTAATTGGTTTAATTAGGGTTCATATAGAGATTAAAGCTATGTTCTAATTAATTATTCACTAAGAGATTAGGGATAATTGTATTAGGGCATAAGGCTATCATAGCATTGAAAAATGTATGAGAGTATATTAGAATCCCCTGTTAATTAGATATACGAAAGTGGACTAATTGATTTGAGGTTTAAAATGTTGAACTCACGTGAATAACCACATATAAGTTGATTTCAACAACTTAACGGTATTTTGATTAGCATGACTAGGGTGAATTCTAAATTCGTACTGTTCAATTGGAAGTATTTATAAGAATCTTATAATTCTCATTAGCATATAACTTAATTTAATCTCTTTAGTTAAATATATAAAATATTCCTGTTTGAATTACCTAAATATCAGTATAAGTTATTATAGGTTTGGTAATCTTTTCAGTCCTCGAGGGAATGATACTCTACTCATCATATATTACTTGATTGTGACCTAGTATAATTGCTAGCGATTTCATTTATACATTTCATGAGTGATCAGTAAGTTGTAAAGCTTAGTGTGATCCTAGCTAATAACCACCTTTCAAGTAAAACAAGCAAGTTAACATTCCTAATGCATGAATGCATGAATAATCATATGCTAAGCATCACATATAGTCAATCAAAAACTACATGTGGTCTAAGGATATTTCTAACAAATATACCCCTCCTTTGACCTTAGGTTAAAGATCATTTTAAAGTTCCATCAAAGTTTATGCTACCAATTTGATAGGAATCAAAATCCGTCAAGACCAATCGTTAGGGCAAGAGCCAAAAGATTTCAAATCTTGACAATGAGGGCCCATTTTGAGTACATTAACCCTACAATTATTTGTTTACTAACCTCTTCTCTCTTATTCATGTATTGTATATTCCAACAAGCATACTTATCATGCTTTATAGGGTGATGGACAAACTCACTAAGACTCAGCTTATGGGTTATCCATGGACTAACCTAAACTAGCGAGGAGCTAAGCCAACGAATCCTATAGAAGAGCTAGCATGATGAATACTATTTTTATTTGTAATTATTTCTTTAAAGTATTTATGTGTAAGCTTTTGGAACACTTTTTATTTTGTTGTAATTGAGTTTTAGGATCAGCCACCTTAAAAGTGACATAGTTATAATTTTGTGGACTTTTTAACCCTAAAGGGAGTAAGTATAAATACTTGCGTAAGTAGGGTTTTGGGGAACTTTTGCCAAATTTTCAAAATAGACACACTTCACGTGTTTAAGGGTTAGGGTTGCCTAATTCCACCTATTGCTCTTATCAATTTCACATCCCAATTTAAGGTTATGGTGAGTGGCTTCAAGGCTAATTTGTGAGTAATATCAAATTTTCCTTATTGCAATTACCTTTTCATCACTAGTGAGTTGTATCTAGGGTTGATTTGGATGTGTTATTAACTGAATTTGATTGCATTTGTAATCAATTTCATGGAATTTTGAGCCAAGATTGGACTAGTCCATTGAAGATTATAATTTGTTCCAATTACATGTGCTTAACCCCTATTTTAGGCACATCATATTTGATATCAGAGCATTATCATACTTGGAACTAAGATTGATCACACCATTGTTTAAGAATTAGTTTATAAATATTGAGGAATTGTGCAATTGTTAAACTAGTTTGACTGACATTGTTTGATTGTCTTTCAAATTGGTTTTGCATGTGCTTAATCTTGGTTTTAGGCACATCACAATTCCATTACAGTTGCATGCATCCTTAGCTACAAAAATCAGAGCCATGCTCTATATATCAATAGTTATGTTAGAAGAATGATCTTGTCAACAATGACCCGAGACAAACCAAAAGAAAATAATGTTTTCCCTACCCGCATGCCTCCAAATGCATGCACCCAAAATAGAATAATGAACACGAATTCATACCAATACATAACGATCCTCTAGTCATTTGTATATTGTTAGAATATGACACTCCCTCAGGACATCCTTTCATTATCTGTGTGACTGTGATTAAACATACAAAAATATACAAGAAGATGCTATGCATAATCCATTCAAAATAAGTACTTCGATATGCTTAACATAAGTTAGAAGGTATCCAAACAATTTGCAAACACTCCATCAATTACAAAAAAAAATCCATAAATACAAGCAACTACACTTTCTTTTCCTTTTAGGCCTTAACAAACAAAAAAACAATTAACTATATCAAGCACACACATGGGTTCATTAGTATTCAAATTTAGGTGCTATTAAAATTACAAACACAATCAAGTGGTAATCATTGTTGGTACTCACCTTGCCATCTTTGTTCAAAGATCATAGTAATCCTTAGGTAAAACCTGTATATACATATATAGGAAGTAACTATCCTTAAGATAACTAATCTAGTATCCCATAGTTAACCCCATATCTTATTAGAATCTTTTAAAGTCTTTTAATGTTAAGTCCTTTGTTTAGGGAATCGGTCCATCGTTAAGGTTCGTGCTTGGGTCCTCATTTAGGTAAAGTCTTGTCTTTGCCATAATAAGGCAAATATAAGTCCAAAGCATATGTCAAGATCAAGTCCATAAATATGTCCATAAGATGTCCAAGATATGTCAACAATATGTCCATAGATGTCCAATAGATCATAGACAGCCATAAGTTCTCATGATTTAATGATAAGGCTTTAATATTTTCTTTTTGCACTTTTTTTGTTAGGAGTTTGAAATATGTCAAACTTTAGGGAAATTTTCTAAATGAAAGATAAATGAGACAATCTTACAAAAATGAGTTTGTTTGATGTAGGATACTGATTAAAATCTAGAATTATTACAAATATGTAATAATAGTGTAAATATGATGACTATATTGTGGAAAATAATTTGGGTAAGTTGGGATTACCTTAATTTGATGGAAATGCCTAAAGTCAAATGCTTGACACATAGAAAATAAGTTAAGTTAGTAACTTCTTTAAGTGATCTAAAGATAGCTCAACCTTATTAGAAGTTACTTACCTTAGTTTCATGAAATTGGTGGTTCAAAACTATGATTTTCTTTAGGGATACAAATGGAGTGATGTGCCTAAATTAGGGGTTAAGCACATACAATTACAATAAATTATAATCCTCAAATGCACTAAACCAATCTCAGTTCAAATTACTAGAAATTGTGTAAACCCTAGTGAAGATGCAATGAGATCTGAATGTTCATTATAACAATTTTAGAAAGATAATTTCCTCCAATATAACACTAATCACAAGTAAATCCATGTGAATAATTCACAAAGTCAACAAGAACAAATCCGTGATCCACTTCCCATACAAAATGATCAATGGTTCAAGTGTGGCTAAATTGAAGGTTAAAAACCAAAGCTAAAAACTAATCAATTAAGCAATAATAATTTAATTACAAAAGCAATAAAATATGACCAAGAAACATCCAATCCAACCTTAGATATAACTCACTAGTGATGAAAAGGAAACACAACAAAAAGGAATTGATATTACTCACAATTTCTCCTTGTTGCACTCGCTACAATTACAATTCTTGAGATTGAAATTGATAAAAGCAATTGAACTAAGGAATGAACCCTAATTCTCTCACGTAAAAGGTGAAGTCTATTCTGAAAAAAATTCTCCCCAAAAACCTACTTAAGCAAGTATTTAAACTTGCTTCTTTTAGGGTAAAAAAGTTCACAAAATTACAATTGTGCCACTTTTAGGGTGACTGGTTCTAAAGAAAATTACAACATAAAATGGTCTAGAGAACAATTACAAATTACAAAAATAATATAAATCCTCAAAGAGCTAATGCATCGAAGAGATGTTAATCACAGCAGGCCATTGAATAATAATCTGATGATGTCTCATAGCGACCAACAAATGTAGGTCATTTAGCATCCCGTAGAGAAATATTATTGTTCCTGTAAGATTATTACTCAAAAATTATTAGATAAAAGAAATAAGGTGAAATATGAGTGATTTGGATCATCATCCAAATCGAGTTCTGAAAACATCTAGGTTGCCCGAAAAATTCCCATCATAGAGTTATTTTTGGGTGACATTTTCTGATCATATTGTGCAATATGAGGTGTGTTTGGTGGAAATTTGTTGGAAAAGTTTCAGAGGGATTGGGCAGCAAATGACATGTTAAAGGTAGGGTGATTTTGGTGCGAGTAAATTTGCTTTTTACCTCCTTTTTATACTTCTTAAGTTTTGGTGTTTTGTAATTAATTTTGAGTTCTGATTTGGCACACCAAAGGGGACAAGATTGGAAAGGTTTTAGATTAATAATTGGCATATGGTCTCATAGGATAAGCTAGGGTATTGATGGCATAAGATAAGATAAGGTTGAGGTGGCAAAATTAGGTAGGCTTGAAGGTACCAGAAGGGGGTAGACGATTTGAGCACCTTCTAAGAGGTTTCATGAGTGGATTTTTTGTTAATTTTAGCTAACCTCCTTATATTTGTCATGGAAAAATTTGGACTAATTTTGATTAGGTTCAGATTAGGTAAGATGGTTCCAAATAAGGAGTGAATTGGATGGTGTCAGGTTGGGTCACGTGAAAAAGGGAATTTTATTTATTTTTCTAAAGGCTTATCTCTTTGAATTTTGTTAAGCCCTTTTAGCTGGTAATCAAGGTATATGTATGATATAATGGGTTAAATTTTGGGTAAGTTCTATTAACTATACGATGAGATGGATTAAGATAAGTAAACCTTGGCAAAAACTGGAAAAATCATGTTTTAGTGCATTTTATTAGGATCCGATTTTGATATGTCCTCTTCTAAATTATTTTGTGTCTTTTTATTAGGTTAGACAAGATAAAATAGGGTAGGATTGAGATAAGATCAGATGCAATGAATGGGGATCTCGACAAGATAAGATAAGGTAAGGTAAGAAGAGAAGTTTGACTTCCCCTTTGTGGCGTCTTGAAAAAGGGAGTGGTTGGTGTGGTTTTGCTAGCTTTTTCTGATATTTTTGTGTAATTATTGAGTAATTAAGGGTGTAATATTGATTTAGGAAAAATTTTGGTTGAGTTTGATTAAGATTTGGCAGTGGTTTCGAGTTTAACCGCTTAGAAGTGATAGGAATCAAAATCCTTCAAGACCTACCATTAAGGAAAGAGTTAAAGGATTTCAAATCTTAGCAACGAGGGTCCATTTTGAGCAAATCGACCCCAGAATTATTCATAAATTAACCTCTTTTCTATTATTCTTATATTGTGTTTTCCAACAAGCATACTTATTTGCCTTCACACGACGATGGACAAACTCACTAAGACTCTGCTTGTGGGTTATCCATAGACCGACCTAAAAACCGAAGATGAGCTAAACCGATGAATTCTATTACAAAGCTAGCTTGTTGAAGATTATTTTTGTATTTGTAATTTATTTTTGAACTATTTATTTTGTAAGCTTTATGGGACATTTTATATGGTTGTAATTTGTGTTTTAGGATCAGCCAACTTATAGTGGCATAGTTGTAATTTTCTAGTCATTTTAACGCTAAAGGAAGAAAATATAAATACTTGCTAATTAAGGTTTTTGGGGACCTTTTGATAATTTGAGAAAAATACACTTTTGTGCCGTGAGAGTCACCCTCTTACAAGCATTTTGCTCTTATCAATTTCAAGTGTGAAATTGTGGCTAGTGGACTTAGATTTATTGTGAGTAATATCAACAAATTACAAGTTGATCCTAATTGCAAACTAGTGCGTCATATCTGGTAAGGAATTAGTTAATTTATGTTGTTCTTGTTACATGCAATTTAGGGTTCCTTACTCAATTTGTGGTTCATGCCATTTATTAATTAAAACTTGGAATCCATTGTGTTGTTATTAAATTGGTCCTTATCTAATTTAGTACATGCTATTTTAGAGAATTGTTTATCCATTGTTATGCTATATTTGTGAAGTTATATAGTTGATTCAACAATTGGAATGTATACATCGTGCTTTGGATTTTAGGCACAACATATTTAGTATCAGAGCTATATCATTCTTGGATTTAAGATTGAACACATCATTATATAAGAATAGGTTCATAAATATTGAGGAATTGACGCCATTGTTCATGTGATTGCAGCTAGTTTGACTGACATTATCTAAGTGTCTTCCAAATTGGTTTTGCATGTGCTCAATCTTGGTTTTGGGCACATCAAGAAGTCTTTTAAGTCATGGTTTAAGGAACTTTTGAGTTTGACTTGGTTTAATAATTGGGGTTTGTCATTAATTTGTATTTCTTTTTGTTAATTTAGGTTCTAGGCTATTAATCCTCTTAATTGGGATTCGATATGATAGATTTAGTAATAATTAGGCTCTAGTTAATGTAAGTCTTATTGAGTCATTGATTTTTGTTGACCTTTGCTTTAATTAAATTGATTTAGGTTATGATATATTAGATTTTCTCTAATTTCTAGTCTAACCTTGTGATGTGCTCAAAATCAAGTTCAAGCACAATCAAATGATTCAAGAAAACAAATCACAATTCAATCACAAAACCGGTCCAATGTGGATGACAGATTACATGAAACCCTTTGACATTTGATGAAAAAATGAAGATCAAATGATGTAATTCAATCCATATTTGTAATCTTCACCAAATAACAATAAAGAGAGATTAGATCCATGTGAAATTAGATCAAAATTGAAGCATCAAAATCGTGATTTCCACTCTTCCTTCAATTCCAATGTACGCCAACACTATGATATATATAGTTCAAGTACTAAAAGAATAATCAATCTTAACAAGACAATTGTTCATGAATTACACTCACAAATAATTCCAAGAAAGCATCAAATCTACCCTAGATATAACTTACTAGAGAAGAAATGAAAAACAACAAAGATGAAATCAATATGACTCACAATTCCCTTTTATTGCACTCGCCACAATTCCAATTCTTCGGTTGAAATTGATAAGAGATTTTTTAACTAGGATAAACCTTAATTCCACACATGAAGTGCTATGTTTAACCTGCAAAAAAAGGCCTCCTTCAAACCCTATTCTAAGCAAGTATTTATACTTGCTACTCCTAAGTTTAGAAAATGGTTAAAATTACAAGTTTGCCACTTTTAAGGTGGCTAGTTCTAAATGAAAATTACAAGGAAATGAAAGTTTTCCAAAACCAAATACAACCAAAAATAGTTCATAAAACAATTACAAAGTACAAAATATCATAAGTCTTCATGAACCAATGCCTCGAAATGGAAAACAATCGTAGCAAGTCTTTGATTGTCACTCTGAAGATGTTCGTGTCTATCAACTATTGTAGGACATATTGACATCCCATGGAGAATTATCATTGTACCTATAAGATTATTCTCAAATATTTATTAGAATAAAAGACATAAAGTAAAATTTGAGCGATTTGGATCATCATCCAAATCAGGTTCTGAAAATGTCGACTATGCCAAAAATTTTCCCATCATCTCCTCGGGCTTCTAAAAGATTTCCCCTCAAATCTAGAGGATCAGTTTTGGAACTGAACCCTAATGTCTCTATCATCCTGCTCTTCCGGCTATCAAAGGTAGTGGATGGAGTTTTGATCTACTCCTAAAACCCATAGACCTCAAATGGAGTCATTGGCGATAGAACTATGCGTGATTTGCCCATGCTGAACATGTAGGTATTTCTAAACCCTTCATGCAACACCCGTCGATCATACAACCAAGGCCGACCCAACAGTAAATGAATGCATGCATAGGGACTACATCACTCAGGATCTCATCATGAAATTTCTACCTGACATTCACAGGAACCTTTGCCCTAAGGGTAATATACATACTACCTCGATTATCCAGCCAATGCAAGTTATAAGGGCTAGGATGTGGGATAGTAGACAGATGTAATTTGTCTACCAGTGCAGCAGATATAACATTTGTGCAACTACCACTATCGATGATGAGAACACAAAGGTTACCTCTGATTCTACAAGAGGTGTGAAATATGTTCTCCCTCTGAATGTCACTAGTATTAGGAGATATAGTTAAAACCCTGCGTAGCACATTAAGGGGTAGATATTTTTCCCCTGTACGCTCCTCAGGTGTGTCTGCAGTCTAGTTATTATAATATTCCTACAGTGTCGTTGGTAGATCTGTAGGTTCAATCTGATTGTGGTCATCCTCAATATCCTCCCTAGTGTCCTCCATAACAGTCATCACCCTCTTATTTGGACACTATGCTGCCATATGCCCAAATCCCATGCATTTAAAGCATTTTACCTGGCGCGCCTTCCCACTAGTAGATCTAGGAACAGTCTGCCTCACATCTGGAGCCATTACCTCTTTATCCTTCCCAGTAGGTAAATTTTCTCTCATAATAATTGGGGTAGTTTTGTCTACTACCTTCATTGCCTCACCTACCACTTTTGTTCCCCCTGATCGACCGTCAGTTGATATGGGTCTAGTAATAGCACTGGGCCTACTGCTCAGAGCCCTAAATAAGTTAGACCTCCTTTGTCTGTCTACTTTTAAAGCCAACTGAATAGCCTCATCAAGTGTACTATAGCACTGCAGTTCAACAACACACGTTATTTCATATTTTAGACTTGAGACAAAACATGCTACAGTTTGTTATGGAGGTTCAACAGACCCACACCTAATCATAAGGGTCTCAAACTCCTACACCTAATCATCCATTGTTTTCCCTCCCTACCTCAATGTTTACAGTCGCATAAACAGTTCCTATTTGTAGTGCTCAGGAATGAACCCTTTTCTCAATACCCTTTTCATATCCCTCCAGGTCTAAATCTCAACCTCTCCATCCCGACGCCTGCTGATAATCAGATTCTTCCACCATAGTGCAACGTACCCTATAAACTCGACAGCAGCCAATCGGACCCTGGTACTATCATCAATCTCATAACATTCAAAGAGATCCTCAACCTTGTCCTCCTAATCTAAATATTCATCAGCTGATCCCTTGCCATCATAAGATGGCATCTGCAGTTTCACATATTCCAAGCCCCGAGGTGGCCTAAAATCCCTATTTTGATATGGGTTTGCCCTAAAATTGTCATCCCTCTCTTCCCTGTATGGAAGATGCTCCTCACCCATCCTTCTATTTGGATTCCCATCTCCCACTACTTTATCTTGATGAGGATTCTATGGAGCTACCCGAGGTGGTGCCGGCTGGTTTACCACTGGTGATTATGGTAATGTCATTCTGTCAATTCTAGTTATCAGTGTATCAACTATGGTAGTAAGATCCTGGAGCTATTCTTCCAAAGTTCTCCTACCTACCATATTATGACCCTGACCTCCACCAACCTGACTATTAGCTTCATCACCAATTCCCCCATTCACGTTGTCATTCGACGTAGTTATAGACCCCCGTATATCGATCCTCAAAGACAATTTGAAGCAATGAAACACACTTCACAACTACACTTCCTTTAACGCCACAAAATAGCAACTACAAAAAAGGAAAACAAACAAATCCACTTAACTTCACAAGTATGCTGATATAACCCACGTGTAGCACTCTTCTCTACAACACGGTGCAACACTTATATAATTCACCTCTACATGCAACACTTGCAATCCCCTTTTTAATCACACACACACACAACACCATACACTCACTATTCCTTAACACACCAATGCAATGCCACACACACACCTTTGCTATACACGGTGCAACAACAATAATAAGATATTCTCCCACTTTCCACAATTTAATCCGCAACTTAACAATAGGCAGCAATTCAAATTTGAATTTCAACCTCTTCACTAATTGCAAGCCTTCCTCAATTGGTAAGAAATGAATTTCAAATTCAAATAACATTCATTAACTCCCACAACTTAATGGATATGTTTGAATTCAAATAGATTCCTTACTACTCAACACAATGCAAATCTGTAAAATACACTTCCCCAATTCAGAATTTGCACAATGGAATTACAACAACAAACTTCACAAGCTCCTTCACACAACAAGCTAGTCACGATAAGAAAAGACAATTTTTCAAGTTCAAAAAAATGTTGAATTAACAACACTTCTACTCTCCTTCCCTTCCACGAAAATAATCAATAACAAGAAGCTACAACAATCCCTCCAATCCAACTCCAACAAGTAGCAAATTAGAATTCCAATCAAGACAATTTTCGCAACTCAAAACTACAACACACAAATTCGGTTCAAATATGAAGAACCCTAATTGAAGATGATAATCACAAAATTAACCAACAATTAATCCCTTCTCTCAACTTGTGCTCTGATACCAAAAGATGATGTGCTCAAAATCAAGTTCAAGCACAATCAAATGACTCAAGAAAACAACTCACAATTCAATCACAAAACCGGTCCAATGTGGATGACAAATCACGTGAAACCCTTTGAGATTTGATGGAAAAATGAAGATCAAATGATGTAATTGCAATCCTATTTGTAATCTTCACCAAATAACAACAAAGAGAGATTAGATCCACATGAAATCAGATCAAAATTGAAGCATCAAAACCGTGATTTCCACTTTTCCTTCAATTCCAATGCACGCCAACACTAAATGATATATATAGTTCAAGTACAAAAAGAATAATCAATTTTAACAAGACAATTGTTCATGAATTACAATCTCAAATAATTCCAAGAAAGCTTCAAATCCACCCTAGATATGACTCACTAGAGAAGAAATGAAAAACAACAAAGATGAAATCGATATGACTCACAATTCCCCTTTATCGCACTCACCACAATTCCAATTCTTCGGTTGAAATTAATAAGAGATTTTTGAACTAGGATAAACCCTAATTCTACACGTGAAGTGCTATGTTTAATCTGAAAAAATGGCCTCCTTTAGTCCATTTGCATTTAGATGTCCACACCGTAGATGCCACAACTTTGCTTCATCATCTGCTTTAACCATAATAGCTCTACTCACATCATTTGAGACATTTAGAGGAAACATGCAATTTTATGTCATGCGAACAATTGAAATCACTTGTCCTAATCTTTTGTCACATATTGCGCATGAATCACCATCAAATACAGTTGTGAATCCACTAGACATCAGCTAACCAATGCTCAACAAATTCTTAGCTAAGCTAGGCACAAATTGCACATCATGGAGAAGTCTAATGTCGCCTTAAACGGTTTTAATTGCAATTGTGCCTTTCCCTTCTACCTGGACCTGCTTATTGTTGCCAAGTCGTACTTCACTTTTCTAAGATTCATCAAGTTCTTTGAATAGGAAACGTGAATTAGTTATAAGGTTTGAGCATCTACTATCAACAAACCAGACATCATGTGCTACAGCTGGAGCAGTGGATTAAGCCATGAACAACTTGCTTTCATCTTCTACTTTCTTCATGAAGTTTGCGCCCTTCTGCCTTTCCTTTTGCCTGTTCCAACACTCAGCTTCTTTGTGTCCATATTTCTTGTAGTAATGACATTAAATTGAGCTTTTTAATTGGCGCCAATCACCGTACTGACCTCGTCCTCTACTGCTTCCTCTTCTAGCACCATGGAATCCACCTCTATTTCTGCCTCCACCTCTACTTACTAACTCCTCAAACTTTCCTCTATAATTGGACTCCCCCTTCACTTGAAACGCCTTTCATCACCCTTTTTAGAAGACCTATTCAATCTATTCTCATGAGCAATCAGTGAGCTCATAAGTTCATCAAAGGTATAGATGGATAAGTCCATTAATTCTTTGATTGCAGCAACATCATGATCAAAGCTCCTCATCAGATTCCTTAGAACTTTGCTCATTATGGTTTCATTACATATTTCTTCACCATATGTCTTCATCTAACTAACAATTTCTGATACTCTAGCTAGATAAGTTTGCACGGATTCCTTCTCAAGCATGGTCAAAAGCTCGAAGTTGCAACGAAGAGATTGCAACTTTACTTGAATTACCTTTTTATTACCCAAGTACTCTTGTTTCAATATCTCCCATGCCTCTTTGGATGTGTTTGCTGCTACAATTTAAGGAAAGATCTCATCATCTAGAGCTTGTTGTATGAAGAACAAGGCCTTCGCATCTTCTTGTGATTTTCTTGAAATTGTGCATCAGGTTCACCATTCAACTCCACATATCCATTCTCTACAAATTCCCACAATTCTTAGGACTTAAATAGCGTCTTCATCTTCAAGCTCTAGAACTAGTATTGTCCTTTGAAGATCGGGATCAAAGGCTAAGAACCCCCACCTGCACCGTTGTTTGCTTGTCTTTCCCTTATGTTTCTTTGTTTCCACAAATGTAAGATTGAACCCGAAGCCACGTTCAAGACTTTTTCGCAAGCTCTAATACCAATTTTGTTGGTAGAAAATTAAAGATACATACAAGATACGAATTTGGCAGCAATGAAAAGATTTGTTTTAATTCATATTATATTATTTATCATTGTCAATAATGCAAAAATAAGAAAAGATAATCTTACAACTAAAAAGATAAACTTAAACTTTAACAAACCAAATCTTCCTAAAAGTTTGCTGTCCTAAATTCTTGAATCATTCATTTAATAGTCAAGTGGACCTAAACGTAAAGTCACTTCCAAAAAAACGATAAGGCTTCTAGATACAAGGAGTCTGGTACTAATTGGAGATGAGGAATCTCAATTTTTATGGCAAAGTTTCGAACATCCTACGGATACATTTATTCCAAGGATGATATGGATCGAGAACTTTAAGTTAACTTCTTGGAATGCAATGGATGATCCTAAACCTGGAAACTTCACTTTCCAGGTTGATCCAGATAGTGATAATGTGTATATGGTCCCAAACAAGGGCAGTAGTCTCCCTTATTGGAGGAGTGGAGTCTACAAGAAGTTCCAGGATACTGACGACATGATCACTATGATATCGTGCCGGCTGTTGAATGCTATTTGCAGACTACCGGAGAATTCCAAAATTCAGCTAATAACAAATTATAATCCTAAATATATAAACGTATCCGGATTGGACTACAACCACACCTGACTAGTGATTTACTGGACGGGGCAAATACAGTTTTATGTACGGAAGGATGCATCAGCGCCTTGGAATTTGAACTGGTATCAACCGAGTGATGTGTGCAGCATCTTCAATTATTGTGGAAATTGTGCTGGTTGTAGTCGGGAAAACATTGTGCCCTGCAAGTGTTTACCGGGGTTTGAGCCAAAAGCACCAGAACAGTGGATTTATAGGCAATTCTCAGCCGGATGTACAAGAACATCATCAGCCTCATCTAATAGAAGAGAGTTCATCAGCTTTAAGAAAATGAAAGCCAGAAGCCTCTATCCTTTGAGTGAAATTGAGGCTAAATCTGAGGAGGAGTGCAAATCAAAATCGCAAAGCAAGTGTCCCATACATAGTCACTCGACTCGAGGTCCTGCGCCATCGAATTGCAATTTTATTTTATTTTTTGCAATTATTTGTAATAATCTAAAAGCTAATCAATGGTTAATTATTATTATCTTTTCCTTCCATCTATGCTGTGGAAAGCATAAAGAGTTGATGGAATTACATACAAAAGTTTAGATTTAGAAGTCAACCCGCAACCAGTGTTGTAAGAAAGGAGATCAAATGAAGAGAAAGAAACTGGAATAAAAAGAAACGAGGTGGAAGGGTGCGGGGAGAAAAGAAGGGGGGATGTGTAAGGTTATCTATCTGTGCACACACGTATGTATGCTTGTTTGGGTGTACGTGCAACACTAATTATGTTTAGTAGTATTTAGTAACCGTAGCTACAATTTGTCCTATTTGTGTACGAAGAAATGAGATGAATTTTTTAAATTACTTTCTCTAAATTTTTTAAAATTTACAAATTAATTTTTAAAATACTTTATGACGTTGTCATTTTCTTTTAAAATCTAAATCATTTATTATATGTGGCAACATTTCATGAGGACAAATTAAAAAAATTAAAAAAGGTGACTTTAGTGAAACCAAATCCTATAAAGATAATACTATAGAAGTTCATATTTTATAAGTTAGATGATATGTGAAGTAGAAAACAATTGCATGCATTAAAATACATGTACATAGTGTGATTAAATATTTGATTGAAAAATTATAAATTTGCCAAAATATATCATCATTAACATTGCAGAATGGGGTAAATGAATAAGTGGGAGCAATTTGCGATTAATTGCCGATTCAATTATCACGTTTGCTCCCTAACATCGAAAAAGCAAAGCAAGTACGAAACGTGCGAAAAACCGAGGTTTTGCAGCCCCCACCAAAAGCTTTGAGAGAGCTTATCGATGAAATGGTGTTGTTGCATTAGACGTCGGCTCTGCAGCACAAACATCAAATAGGACTCCATTATCGATAGAATTTTCACTTCGACAGGAGTGGAAGATTCATCACAGCTAGGAGTGTCTCTACAAACTCCTTCCAAACAATCCATTTTTCTCTCCAGAGTATAAATACCAAAAACTTCCAAGCACATAAAAATTCAACTCCAAATACAATCACATTATTGAGTAAACATGTGCATTTTCATAATTGAACACAATGACCATTATTTAATAACTTTTTTTTTATTCAAATGATCCATTTTAAATTTAGATTAGATAAAGGGATTTTAAAATATCAAACACACTTATGTATAAATATATCAACGAATAAATTTCTAGATGCTTTTATGGGATTCATAATATATCGTTCTTATTCCTACTCCACTTTAGTCTAAATTAGATGTTTTCAAAGAACATTCATGTAAAAAATCTTCTTCAGTAAGCTTGTCAAATTTTGAAATTTTACAATAATCCTTGGGGAAGTAGTATAAAGTAAGGTCTCCAAAGTTAGAGTTCATGTCACTTAGATAAAAATGAGAAATTAGAGACTCATTGCTTATACCTCCTAAATCAAGCTATCCTATCTTACTTTAGCCCTTAATTTGCTATAGTTGTTAGTTAAACATAACTTCTTAATAGAGAAATACTATCTACTTATTGTTAGGGCCGACACACACTAAATGATGAAGTAAAGCTAAAATAAGGGAAGAAAATAAAGGTACATGATTTTATCCTAGTTCACCTATTAACTAAGGCTACATCTAATAGAGGACTCCACTATAATCAGCACATTACTCTCTCTTTATATCACAAAATTATAAGCGAAAGACATAATATATAGTAACAGTTATTCATGAGCAAAGCCCAAACTTTTAATAAATAAATATGGGCTTAAATGCTAAAAGCCCTCTAGTCTCCAAGGAAGTATAAGCTACGTGCTTTCCTATCATAGGAGAGTATGAGCCACACCCAAACATTCTCCCACTTAGTGAATACTTTCCATGCTTTTTTAAAACCCAACACAGTTGTACACCATTTAAACTTTTCTACATTCATTGCCTTGGTCAAAAAAATTGAATTGTTTACTTGTGTATCAACTTTTTTCAGCACTACAACTTTTTGTTCTACTTTCTCTTGAATGAAGTGATATTGTATATCAATATGCTTTGTTCTTGCATGAAAACCAGGATTTTTAGCCAAAAATATAGCACTTTGGCTATCACAGCCAATCTTCACTCCTCCTTGTGTAAAACCAAGCTCGCTACACAATCTGCTTGTCCAAATCACTTCCTTAGTAACATGAGTAAGAGCCATGTATTCTACTTCAGTACTAGATAATGCAACCACGCTTTGTCTCTTTCTCATCCAACTCACAGCTCAATTGAATGAGGAAATAACATAACCTCTAGTCGACCTTCTACTATCAATGTCACCTCCCCAATCAACATCGACAAAACACTTTAGTTCTAATGCATATCGTTTATATGAGTTTTCATGCCTTCATAACATAACTCAAAATTAGATGTACTACAAAGATAATGAAGCACCACCTTTGCAGCTATCCAATGCTGCTTTCGTAGATTGGACATATATCAGCTCAATACTCCCACTACTTGAGCAAATTTTGGATGAGTACATACCATGGCATACATCAAGCTCCCCACTACACTTGCATATGGGACTGCTACCATCTCTTCAATTTCCTCTTCAGTCTTGGGACATTGAGATGCTAATAACTTGGAACTTGTGGACATAGGAGTCTTTACTGGCTTACAGTCTATCATATTGAATTTTTTCAACACATCTTCAACATATTTTTTCTAACTTAACCACAACTTTCCATTCTCTCGCTCTCTTTTTATCTGCATCCCCAAGATGAAGTTTGCTAGGCCTAAATCTTTCATCTCAAACTCTTTTGCCAATAGTCCCTTCACAATACTGATCATACTCATACTATTCCCAACTAGTAGCATATCATCAACATATAAAGTTAAAATAACAAAATCATCATCTAACCTCTTCATTATTGGAAAATAAAGTATACCTCTCAAGTGGTCTTCTTTACCTTGTGGACCTCCTTAAGGCCAGTTTAGGTGGAGCTTCAACTTCAAACTCAATATCAGAATCTACAATATCATCCTCCACATCAGGCTCATCAATTTCAAAATCTGAATTTTCTATTTCAACTTATGTAACCTCTGTCTTTCCCTATAAACCAACATCTAACTCAACCGTTTGTGATTCTTTAGGAGCTTGTGAAACAATCTGATTTATCATGGATTCTCTAAATACCACATCTTTGCTATAAATGATGCATTTAGTATCAAGATTCCACAACTTATACCCTTTAATACCATCTTTGTACTCAATGAAGATGCACTTCTCTATCTTGCTTTTAAGCTTATTTCTGTTTTTCTTAGGCACATGCACATACGCTTCATAACCAAATACTCTAACATGGGATATATTTGGCTTCTTCTTGAATAGCACCTCAAATGGTGTCTAATCCTTCAAAGCTGATGTAAGAGACTTGTTCTTTAGATAACACGCAATAGCCACTACTTTTGCCCAAAATCCAGTTGCTAAGTTTGCACCACTTAACATACTCCTTGTTTTCTCCATGAGGGATTAATTACGTCTCTTTGCCACTCCATTCTACTGAGGTGAATATGGTGTGGTTTCTTACCTTGCAATGCCACTGATTGCATAGAATTGATCAAATTTCATTGAAAAGAATTCTCCTCCATTGTCAATTCGCAACACTTTAATCTTTCAATCAAATTGATTTTCCATGAAAGCTTTGAATTCATGAAACTTTTCTAACACATCATCCTTTCTTTGCAAGAAATATATCCACACATATTTGGAATAATCATCAATAAAGGAAACATAATACCTTGATTTTCCAAACGATGCTATAGGTTGAAGGACCAAAAACATCACTGTGGATTAAATCTAGAATCCCTTTTGCTCTCCCTCTTATGGATTTAAATGATACTTGATTCTGTTTTCCATGTAGGCAATATTTAAAGAATCCACCCATTAAACAGCTTGGGATTCCATCCACCATCTTCTTTGAAGTAAGGGTCACCAATCGTTTCTCACCGATATGACCTAACCTCTGATGCCACAGCATTGCGGAATCTTCTTTCACTTACTCTGTGATATAACTCTTACCATTAATCATTGTGCTTCCTAGCAATTTCCACAACTTTCCACACTATTCGCCTTTAGCAATCACCATAGATCCATAAGTTAGCTTACATGAATACTTGTCGCTGATGAAAGTAATACTATCATCTGCTATAGTTCCAACAAAAATAAGATTCCTAGTAAGACCAGGAATATGCATCACATATGGAAGATTCTTAACTATCTCGTCCTTCATCGTTAGCTTCACCTTTCCACGACCAACAATATCAAGCATCGAATCATCTCCCATTCGCACTGTACCTCCTTGATATGGCTCATAACAATAGAACCAACCTCTATGAGGCATCATGTAAAAAGACACTCCAATATCAATTTTCCTCACACTACGGTGAACTTGAGATGAGTTGCGAAAGAGATACATGATGCCCACACTATTGTCATCATCTTTCTTTGTACTAGATGACGATGCATCATCTTGCTTCTCTAGACCCACACTTATGCTTCTACAATCCTTCAAGTGTTTAGTTTTTCCACACTTCCAACACTTTATTTCGGATCGATCATGACTTTTAAATCTTCCTCTAGACTTATTTTTGGATCTTTCACTATTCCTTCCTCTTATGAAAAGAGCATCATTCATTGCATTATCAAAACCTACTCTTCTCATCTCCTTAGATAATAAAGTAGACATAACATTCTCAAATGACAATGTACTAACACTAGTGCCAATCGAAACAATTATATGTTCCCATGAATTAGGCAATGAACACAGCAAATTACCTGCTTTATCCTCCTCATCCAGATTAACATCAATAGATGCAAGCTACCCATAGATAGTATTAAAATCATTATAGTGTGTAGAAAAGGAATCACCTTCACCCATCCAAAGGTTGTATAGTTGCTTCTGTAGAAACAACTTGTTCATGAGTGATTTGCTTTGATAAAGGCTTCCCAATTTCATCCAAAGATCCTTCGTTGTCTTCTTAGAGGTTACATTCACCAAGACGTTATCAGTGAGGCATAGCAAAATCAAGCTTCATGCATTCTGATCGCTACTTATCCACACCGTCAATTGAGTGGATGAGGTTGCAATCTCCTCCTCCTTCGCCTTCTCCTTGGTAATTAACTCAGGTTTATCTTCTTCAATTACATATGACAAATCTTTGTCCATGAGCGAAGCCTCTATCTTCAATTTCCATAACTCGAAACCCTTTCTGCCTCACTTTTCCACTTTAATCTATGATTGACCAGCCAACATCTTCCTAAGATTTGATTTTTTATTTTTTTGGATCTCTCTTCACCAAGAAAACTGTAATCTCAAACCTCGCTCTAATACTAGATGGTAGGGCTAGTATACACTAAATAATGAAGTAAAGTTAAAAAGGGGAAGAAAATAAAGGCATAAAATTTTATCTTAGTTCACCCATTAACTAAGGCTACGTCTAGTAAAGGATTCTACTATAATTAGCACCTTACTCTCTCTTTACATCACACAATTACAAGCGAAAGAGAGAATATATAGTAACAACTATTCATAGCCAAAGCACAAACTTTTAATGAACAAATATGAGCTTAAATGCTAAAAGCCCTTTAGCATCTTTGAGAGTATGAGCCACGTGCTTTCCTATCGTAAGAGAGTATGAGCCATACCCCAACATTCTCCTACTTAGTGAATACTTCCCATGTTTTTTTTTTTTAAACCCAATACAGTTGTACATTATTCAAACTTTTCTACATTCATGTCGTGGGGGACCCACATGCTTTGCTAACATAGGGGAGTATAAGTCATACCTCAACACTTAGTTAAATTTTAAAGTTATGGTTTGTCTATAAAACTGTCACCTATATGTATTTAATGTATTTCTATTTTATTACTATGTCTAAGAATTGTATAACACTCATATATATATATACAACCAACGCCCACTATGTTGGACCTATATATATATATATTGTGTATTCATCTGTATACATGCTTTGCTTATCCTAGCCGAACCGATCAAGTTTGAAACTTGGGGAGGACGTCGTATGGACAACTGCACGATTCCATATCTCTCGGTTAACATTTTAAGTATAATTAATTGTAGTCGCCTTTTTTATTTTTTATCATAAGAACGGTGCCATCACGATCCCCATTTTGTTTCTTTTGCTGGACACAACACAAAAATAAATATCTACATAAATTTCATGCTTCATACATATATATACAGAGGCATATGTACTTCTATATATATTTATATTTTCACATAATTTGGTTGGAATAGGGAACGGGTATATATGAATGTTTATACAAACACACACTTAAGGCCATGAAATTGTATTTTCTTACAAATTCAAAAATATACGTATGCGAACGTCTACGATATCCATTTACTGTAACACTTAATGTATTTATTTTTAAACCACTGATTTCGCACCCCTCGTGTTATACAGATCAGGAAGTACAATTATATACATGTATATAGGTGTTGTCTTTGTGTGCAAATACACTCTGTTAAGATAGATCCACCTCTCATTTGGAGTTTGAACATTTTCTTTTCTTTCCTTTTATTTATTTATTTTTTAATTTTCTTTAATTGTTTTCGAGTGTTAGTTGCAAGGGAAAGTACTGTATATAGATGAAGAACATCACAGATAGACAAGAACATTTCAGAGAGACGTATAGCTATATATAGATGTCAAACGTAAATGCGTAGGTAATCTTAGAAAAATCAAAACTTCATTCTTATTTGAAAGTAGGCTGTATATATATATAACATAAATGTACAAATAACGTAGCATTTTAGGAAGTAGATCCTATAAAATTATTATTATCTAAAGTTTTCAAAAATTACAGAACAATAGTTGGAATAATCTTTATTTTTGAAATATCTTATGATATTATCTTATAATTTCAATTATTGATTATATATATCAATATATTAAAAAAATAATTTTAGGAAACTTTAGTGGATCTAAATCTAGTATTTTACATAGAATCTTTCTTCAAGTTCCCAATTTTTCTGGTCTTTTAACGTCTTTGGAAGAACTACCAATATTTACGAAAAAGGGAAAACAATTAGTCTTCTTGTACTCGTTTTCTTGTAACAGTACTGGTATAAAGAATATATATACGAGACGATAATAAACATTTTAAGGATGGTTATATTCCTGTTGTCCGTAACATGCATTTATGTTTATAGCATATTTAAGAGCATTCCTTCATGATGTAATGGCTTTTCTTGTGCTTCCTCTCTGTCTCCCCCATTCCACTGCGCACAACTTTCTTGGGCAGAGAGGGGGGTGGTGGTGGTGGAGAGGGAGAAACAGAAAGAGATAGCAGAGAGTTCAGGCTACAATGAGCATGTCGCCAGATTACTCGCTGGCGTCGCCACGGTTGTCACTGGCCAGCCCTTCGACACTGTCAAGGTGAAGCTTTAAGAACACAATACGGAAGCTAGTGGATTGAAATATAGAAATGGTGTTGATTAAGTGATTCAAGATTTAGGACAACAAACTTTTAGGAATTTTTAGTTTGTTAAAATTTATGTTTATCCTTTAGTTCAAATATTAGCTTTCCTTATTTTTTGCATTCTTGACAATGATCAAATAGTATAAATATGAATAAAATAATATCTTTTATTGCTCTACAAATTTGTATCCTTTTGCATCCTTTGATTTTTTGCTAACAAAATTGGTATCAAAGCAAATCAAAGAAAAAGAATATTGCTCCAGGTTCAGTCCTACATCTACGGAAAACAAGAGAAAAGTGAGGGAAAGACAAACACACATCCATGGCAGCAAGCAACGGTGCATGTGGAAGTTCACAGCCCTTGATTCCAATTTTCAAAGGGCAAAACTATCAATTCTAGAACTGAAAGATGAAGACTCTATTTAAGTCACAAGAATTGTTGGATTTTGTAGAGAATGAATATGTAGAGTCGAATCAAAACGGTGAACTTGATGCACAACTATGAGAAAATTACAAGAAGGATGCAAAGGCTTTGTTCTTCATTTAACAAGCTCTAGATGATGAGATCTTTCCTTGAATTGCAGCAGCTAACATGTCTAAAGAAGCATGGGAAATACTAAAACAAGAGTACTTGGGTAATAAGAAGGTAATTCAGGTAAAGTTACAATCACTTCGTCGCAACTTTGAATTACTGACAATGCAAGAGAAGGAGTCCGTGTAGAACTTTTTAGCTAGAGTGTTAGAAATTGTTAGTCAAATGAAAACATATGGTGAAGAAATAAGTAATGAGACAATCATAAGCAAAGTTCTGAGGTTGTTGTTGCAATTGAAGAATCTAAGGACTTAACTACCTACAACTTTGACAAACTGATGAGCTCTCTAATAGCTCATGAAGATAGACTGAATAGGTCTACTGAGAAGGGTGACGAAAAGGCGTTTCAAGTGAATGGGGAGTCTAATTATAGAGGAAAGTTTGAAGAGTCAGTCAACAGAGGTAGAGGTAGAAACAAAGGTGGATTTCGAGGTAGTAGAGTAGGAAGCAGTAGAGACTAAAGACAATACAGTGATTGGTGCCAGTTCAAAAGCACAATCCAATGTCATTACTATAAGAAATATGGACATAAAGAAGTTGAGTACTGGAATAGGCAAAAGGAGAGGTAGAAGGTTGCAAACTTCACGAAGAGAGTGGAAGATGAAAGCAAGTTGTTTATTGCCTAATCCGACACTTCGAATACAGTGCGTGATGTTTGGTTTGTTGACATTGAATGCTCAAACCATATGACAAATACACAATCCTTGTTTAAAGAACTTGATGAATCTCAAAGAGCGTGGTGTGACTTGGTGATGATAAGCAAGTTCAAGTGGAAGGGAAAGGCATGATTGAAATTAAAATGGTATAAGGAGACATCAAGCTTCTTTATGATGTGCAATTTGTGCCTAGTCTAGCTCACAATCTGTTGAGTGTTTGTCAGCTAATGTCTAGTGGCTATATAGTCGTATTTGACAGTGACTCATGCATAATCAGTGATAAAAGATCAGGACAAGTGATCTCGGTTGTTCGCATGACACAAAATTGTATGTTTCCTCTCACTGTGTCAAATGATGTGAGTTGAGCTATCATGGTTAAAGGAGATGATGAGTCCAAGTTGTGGCATCTACATTATCGGCATCTAAATGCTAATGGATTAAGGTTCTTGAAAGCAAAAGACATACTTCTTGGTCTACCAAAAATAGGTGAACTTGCATTTTATGAATGATGTATTTATGATAAACAAAGGAGAGGATCATTTCCAGTTAGAAAGTCATGGCAAGCTTCGGGTTATCTTGATTTGATTCATGCTAATCTATGTGGACCAATGAACATTACGTCATTGGGTGGAAGTCAGTAATTTTTATTACTAATAGATAACCACACACGCATGAGTTGGGTTTACTACAAAGGCTATCATAAATCACACGCCATATGAAGCATGGATGGGAAGGAAACCTTGGGCAAGTCACTTGAGAGTCTTTGGATGTTTGGCATATGTATTCATGTATTCTTGTACTAAATTAGATGGTTAATCCGAGAAATGCATTTTTATTGGTTATAGTTTACAATCCAAAGCTTACTGTTTGTGTAATCCTATAGGTGGAAAAGTTATCATAAGTAGAGATGTTCAGTTCAATGAGGAAGGCACATGGAATTGGAGCACAAGTGATGCAGCAATGATTCCAGTTCACATTGTAGAACTATCAAGTGAAAATGTAACAGTAACGGATGGAAATTTGTCTTCTGCAAAATCTACTCTTATGAAGAACAACACATATTTGAGTGATTATCATGCTCCTATATGTTTCTCTTCAAGTGAGTCACCAGTGAGAAAGTTCAAATCAATAAGGGAAATTATGAAACATGTAACTTTACATTATATGTATTAGATCCTAGTTGCTTGGAAGAGGTAGCAACAAAGTCTGAATGGTAAGATGCAATGGCCGATGAGATATAAGCCATTGAGAAAAATTCAACATGGGAGTTGGTTGATGTTCCTCAAGAGAAAAAACATCATTAGGCTTAAGTGGGTATTTCAAACCAAGTTTAATGTTGATGGAAGTATTCAAAAGCACAAAGCTTAGTTGGTAGCAAAAGGTTGCTCACAGTAGCAAGCTATTGATTTTGATGATACATTTTCTCCAATTACATGTTTTGAAACTATTAGGATTATGTTAACATTAGCGGCTCAATTTCAATTACCCATGCGGCTCAATTTCAATTGCCCATGTACATGAAGATGGGATCTTTATATGTCATAAGAAGTATGTAACAAATCTACTCAAGAGATTCAAGATGAGTAATTGTGAAGCTTTAGATACACCTATGAACATAAACGAAAAATTGCAGCGAGAAGATGGAACGGACAAAACTGATGCAAGAACATTTAGAAGTTTAGTTAAAGGTTTGAATTATTTGACGAACACTAGACCGGATATTGCTTACTCAATAAGTGTAGTGTCTAGATTTATGCAAAGTCCTACAAAACAACATTTTAGTGTAGCAAAACTAATACTTCGATATGTAGTTGGAACAGTGAACTTTAGCATTTAGTACACTAAAGTATTTGATTTTGATTTGTTTGGATTTTCTGATAGTGATTGGGAAGAATGTTTAGATGCTCAGAAAAGTACTTCAGTGTCTTTAGCTTTGTATCAGGTGCTATCACTTGGTGTTCAAAGAAGCAAGCAATTGTGACACTTTCATCCTCCAAAGCAAAGTACACAACAGCAACGGCAGCAACACAACAAGTCTTATGGTTGAGAAAGCTTCTTGCAAATTTTCATTTTGAGCAAACAAAGGCAATGGAAATATTTTGTGACAACCGATCAACGATTGCGATGTTAAGGAATCCAACATTTCATAGAAGAACAAAACATATTGATGTTCAACATCACTTCATCCGAAAGTTGGTAGCTGATGGAAAAATTGTTCTCAAATTTTGCAGCACAAATGATCAAGTAGCTGATATATTTATAAAGTCACTTCCCAAAGCCAAGCATCAATTCTTTACAATGAAATTAGGAGTATATGATTTTTAATCAAGGGAGAGTGTTGATTAAGTAATTCAAGATTTAGGATAACAAACTTTTAGGAATATCTAGTTTGTTAAAATTTATGTTTATCCTTTAGTTCAAAGATTAGCTTTTCTTATTTTTTGCATTCTTGACAATAATCAAATGCTATAAATATGAATAAAATCATTTTTTTTATTGCCCTGCAAGTTTGTATCCTTGCGCATACTTTGATTTTCTGCTAACAAATGGTTTACGTTGTACTGCAACACTTTTGAAGACTAAAGGGGTCAAAGGACTATATCGGGAAGCAACAACATCTTTCGTTGGAGTGGTCCTTGAGAGTTCTCTGGTACTTGGCAGTTATTCTCAAACAAAACAGAGACTACAGGGAGGCTCACAACCTGATCGACCACAACGGCAAATAATAATTCCTTCCGCTGCCTTTGGTGGTGGATCTATAATAAGTTTTGTGTTGTCCTTCAGAGCTAGTGAAGTTTAGAATGCAAGTTCAAGGAGCTGATTCATTAGTTCCTCAATCCAGTAAATGCAGCAGCCTTCTTGATTGTGTTCTTAGAAAAGTGAAGAACGAGGGGGTTCAAGGAATTTTTCGTGGAGGTTTTCCGACATTTCTAAGGGAATCGTGTGGAAATGCGATCTTTTGTAACCAGGCTTGCAATGTTAATTCGGATACAAATTACACTGCAATTAACTCATGCAAATTGGATAATTTTTCATATATTTTCCTCTGTTTTCTTACATTATATAGTCAGATACAATTACTAACAACCCATGTGTAGGTTGCAGAGGTGGAATCATTTGGTGGTGGGCTTGGTAAAATTTGAAATTGCCCAGCCCATGTTCCCGGTTGTGACCCAGTCGTCCATGCTGCCTGGCCCAATCCATAGTCTCCCTCAGCCCGGTCTAATCTGCAACACCACCGCCCAGTCCATAGCCCATTCACTGGCCCAACCCATAGTCCACCGCCTACCGCATCCACACCGTAGTTATTATGCCTCTTCACACACCCACACACATTCCCTAATCAGACCTCTGCCCACCTGCTTTACTCCTACCACACGCCCTTCCACTCAGTCAGATCAGTTCAGTCTCCCTTCTCTCTCTCGTGAACCTTCCTCCCTCGAAACCCTAATCCCTCTTTTTCCTTATCCTCTCTCGAACAAATTCCTTCGAGAAACCCTAACTCTCCCTCCCCTATTACAACCCCCTCGTCTGAAATTTCCCTTATCCACAAGGGTGCATGGGGAAATCTAAGCCGTAAGTCTGTCAAGAACTCCCAAGTCGCATCTGTGAGTGGTTGATCTTTCCATAGTATAAGCCCCATGGTGTCTGCCCTGTTTCCTCTCTTGATCATCTTCCGCTCTAAGATCTTAAGAGGTTCTAACTCGTCTTCTTCTTCTGTTACAGGTAGTGAAGGCAGGCAGCTCTCTTTCTGACCGTAGTAGGGTTTGAGCTGGAAGATATGGAAGGTGGAATGTATGTTGACCTCGCGAGGCAGATCTAGCCGATAAGCCACCTTTCCCACTCTGTCTATTATTTTGTAGGGTCCGTAGTACTTAGGAGATAGCTTTTGATTGTTTACTTTCCGTACACTTAACTGCTTATAGGGTTGTAGCTTCAGCAACACTTGATCCCCTATGCTGAATTCCCTATCTAACCTTCTTTTGTCAACTTGCTGTTTCATCCGGTTCTGAGCCCTTATCAAGTGGAACTTCAGGATGCGTAGAGTGTCTTCCCTATTTGTTAGCATGTTGTCCACAGTAGCATTCCTAGAGTCATTAGGAATATAGGGAAGATGTAGTGGAGGAATATACCCGTATAATATTTCGAAGGGAGTCTTCCTAGCACTAACATGATAATTGGTATTGTATCAATATTCTGCTAAGGATAGAAACTGTGCCCATTTCTTAAGATGATCGCTTGTCATACACCTCAAATAGGTCTCCAAACACCTATTAACTCTTTCTGTCTGACCATCCGTTTGCGGATGATATGCAGTAGACAATCTAAGCTCTACTCCCTGCAATTTGAAGAACTTCCAAAATTGGCTAACAAATACAGGGTCCCTATCACTAGTAATACTCTCAGGCATCCCATGTAGTTTGTATACATGATCCAAGTATACCCTTGCCACTTGTGGAGCTGAGTAAGGATGTGGGAGAGATATAAAATGGGCATACTTACTCAAGCGATCCACAATCACCATGATCACCTCTTGTCCATTAGACTTAGGTAACCCTTCAATAAAATCCATGGTTACATCTACCCAACAATTGTTGGGTACTGGTAGTGGCTGTAACAACCCTGGCAATGCCACATGCTCAAACTTGTGTCTTTGGCAAACCTCACACTCCTTAACATACTGCCTCACGTCACGCTCTAGCTTAGGCCAATAGAAGATAGAACTGATCTTCTTATAAGTAGTGTGAGCTCCTGAGTTTCCTCCTACTACTCCATCGTGGTACATCTTCAATAGTTTCCTCCTAAGTTCCACGGATGGCCCCACAACACATCTCCCCTTTCTCCTTAGCAACCCTTGATCCAGAGTAAAATGCTTATATCCCTCACCCTTCATAAGACCATCAAGCATGTGTTGATACCCTCCAGAAAGAGACCAACTCTGTTTCAGCTCCTCTACTAGCTCTGGGGTAGTAGCACTAACAGCAATGGACTTAAGTTCTAACTGTCCCATTCTGGACAGTGCATCCGCGGCTAGATTGGTGCACCCGCTTTTGTACCTTATTTCATAATCTATCCCTAACAGCTTAGTCAACCATTTGTGTTGGCTAGAAGTGACCAATCGTTGCTCCAATAGGTACTTCAAACTTTGGTGATCAGTCTTGATGACAAAATGCCTCCCTATGAAGTAATGTCTCCACTTCTCCACTGCATAAACTAGGGCTAGGAGTTCCTTCTCGTACACAGACATCCCTTGCTGTCTATTGTTTAATGTCTTACTAAGGTAAGCTATGGGATGATGTTCTTGCATCAGAACAGCTCCCACTCCTTCCCCACTAGCATCAGTTTCTATCACAAACTCCTTACTATAGTCCGAGAGTCTCAGGACTGGTGGACTGGACAAGGCAACCTTCAACCTATCAAAGGCTATTTGGTAGTCACTATTCCACTTGAAATTATCCTTCTTCAACAATAACGTAAGGGGTCTAGTGATGACACTATACCCTTTGATGAACCGTCTATAGTAACCAGATAACCCCAAGAAACCCCTTAACTGCCTTAAACTCTTGGGAACAACCCAGTTGACAATAGACTCAATTTTCTTGGGATCAGTTGTTACTCCTTCCCTAGTGATGATGTGCCCCAAGTACTCTACTTGAGTAGCCCCAAAGATACATTTGGATCTTTTCAAACAAAGTTGCTCTCGCTTCAGAATTTGGAAGACTGCCTTCATGTGTTTCCCGTGTTCCTCTAAGCTTTTACTATAGATGAGTATATCATCAAAAACCACTAGGACAAATTTCCTTAGATGAATCTTGAAAACCTTATTCATGAGCCCTTGAAACGTGGATGGGGCGTTGGTCAAGCCGAAAGGCATAACAAAAAATTCATAATGCCCCTTGTGTGTCTTAAAAACGGTTTTGTACACATCTTCAAGATGCATCCGGATTTGATGATAGCCGGATCTTAAATCCTGCTTACTAAAGTAAGCAACCCTACTTAACTCATCAAATAGATCTTCTATGATAGGAATGGGAAACCTATCTTTAACAGTCTGCTTGTTTAACTCACGATAATCCACACACATTCGCCAAGTATTGTCCTTCTTCTTTACCAAGACTACTGGCGAGGAAAAAGGGCTGTAACTGTGTCTAATTATCCCACTTAAAAGCATTTCCTTCACCATATCCTCTAAAATAGTCTTCTGCATGGAAGAATGCCTATAAGGCCTGATGTTGACCACTTGTGAATCTTCCTGTAAAGGAATTTTATGGTCGAATTCCCTATGCGTGGCAACTCATGGGGTTCCTCAAAAAGGTCGTGGAACTCTTCTAATAAATCTAACAGCTGCGGTGGCAGTTGCTGTTGTGCTCTACTCTCCTTCCCTTTATTCAGAGCATGGACTATCCAGCATTGGAGATGTCATGCTCCATTCCCTTCAATTAGTTTGGACAACTCTCCTGTCTTCATAGCCCTAAGCTTCTCCTTATCTGCAACCAATTCACATTCATGACCATTCCACTTAAAGTTCATGGTCAAGTGTTGGAAATTCCAAAGGATGGTTCCTAAGGACCTCAACCATGGCACACCTAATATCATATCATAGCCAGATAGGGTTAACAAGTATACCTCAGCTGTGAATCCTTGTCCCTGCATTTCCCAAGTGAACCTGGGAACCTTACTAGCACTATGTAAATCTGTGCCATCAGCTAAGGTTATATTAAGAGTGGGTGTACCAATTAAAGAACATCCGAGACCCTTAGCTAGTCGCTCATCAATGAAGTTTAGTGAGCTGCCAGTATCAATTAATATATTCAACTTCCTCTTCTTGAAATATCCACTCACCTTCATGCTACTTAAGCGGTGCCTATAATCCTGACTTAAAATGTTGAGTGTAAGCTTAGCAAAATCAATTTCCACATCCTCTGGAGGAATGTCTTCCTCCCCAGTGTCTTCCTTGCTTTCCTCCGCTTCCATTAGTAACACATTCAACCTTTTCTTGCATCTATGGCCTGGCCCAAAAGGTTCGTCACACTAAAAGCATTGCTTTTTCCTCCTCTTTTCTTCAAGTTCTTCAGGGGTAAGTCTTCGAGTGAGTCGGTTTTGCGGTTGAGTAGTGTTTGGTGGTTTTGGGGCGTTATTTGGTGTTTGGGGGTTCTTATAATGGGAAATGATGTTGGGTAGGGTTCTATGGTAAGTTGGGGTCTGGTGTGGTGGAATTAGTGTGTAAGATGTGGGTTGGTTGGGTGCTGTACTTAAACGAGGAGTTTTTAGGTATTGACTGGTGGAGAGAAGGTTTGCTTCTTGTAATTTGGCCAAGGAGTAAGTTTCTTGCAGAGTTTGAGGGTTGAACATGCGTATAGGGTATTGGATGGTGGGATGGAGTCCACTTAGAAAACAGCTTATCAAGTAAACTTTTGGGAGTTTGACCTGAGTTACTAGATGCTCAAATTCATCCAAGTAGTCCTGCAAGGTTCCTGTTTGGTGTAACTCCTTAAGTTCTGCCATAGGATCTTCGTACACCTTCTTTCCAAACCTTGCTTGTAGTACCTTAACTAACTCACTCCAAGTAATAGTGTGAGGATCCTCTAAAGTCTAAATGTAGGAGTGATACCACTTTAACGCCTTCCCTTCTAAATACATAGCAGTCACTCTAAGCTTCCAGTCTTCCGGGGTGGAATCAATTTCAAAGTATTGTTGAGCCTTATATAACCAATCTTTTATGTTGTTGCCGTCAAAAATAGGAAAATTCACCCTAGGTGCTCTTGTATGCAGTTAGGTTTCTACTGCTACTGGTCGTGCTAATGCTAAACCAGATCTATCCTCAGGTTCAGGCAACTTACCAGGATCCTTTGCCGTGGAGCTAGTTGCATCCAGCTGATCAGATTTGTTTGTCTTCAAGCCCGTAATGGTTAACATCTACTGGTCCATTAGCTCCTGCATTCTCTTCAGGGTATCATGAATGGGTTTAAGAGCTTCCTTTGTGTGCTCCTTCACCGCATTACGTACAGCATCATCCAGCTTCTTGGCTTCACGAGTTTCCATGGCGTAACCTAGGCTCTGATACCAATTGTAACCAGGCTTGCAATGTTAATTCGGATGCAAATTACACTGCAATTAACTCATGCAAATTGGATAATTTTTCATATATTTTCCTCAGTTTTCTTATATTATATAGTCAGTTACAATTACTAACAACCCATGTGCAGGTTGCAGAGGTGGAATCATTTGGTGGTGGGCTTGGTAAAATTTGGAATTACCCAGCCCATGTTCTCGGTCGTGACCCAGCCGTCCATGCTGCTTGGCCCAGTCCGTAGTCTCCCTTAGCCCGGTCTAATCTGCAACACCACCGCCCAGTCCATAGCCCATTCACTGGCCCAACCCATAGTCCACCACCTACCGCGTCCACACCGTAGTTATTATGCCTCTTCACACACACACACATTCCTTAATCAGACCTCTGCCCACCTGCTTTACTCCTGCCACACGCCCTTCCACTCAGTCAGATCAGTTTAGTCTCCCTTCTCTCTCTCGCGAACCTTCCTCCCTCGAAACCCTAATCCCTCTTTTTCCTTATCCTCTCTCAAACAAATTCCTTCGAGAAACCCTAACTCTCCCTCCCCTGTTACATCTTTTTTATAGTTTACGAGTATGTGCGGCATCATATGCATATACCATTGAGTGATTCCTCTTAGCACAAACAATTGGTTGATGTTGGTGTGGAGACTGTCAGTGGTGGAGATTTGATGTACCTGGGACACTTCTTTAATGCCATGGAAGCTGCGTGTGTACCTGAGTTCTTTTCTTGATGCGTGTTTGGAAATGACAGTTTTTTTTTTAAATATTTGATAAATATTCGCTTTTGATTAATATTTTTATTGATTGTTATTATTTATATGTTTGGATATGGGCCTTAGACTCTATAGGTAGTCCACTATCAAATCCATATGGATTGATTGACATTTACTTCTTTATGGGCTCAATAATAGTTATCAATACAACTAAACTCAGTATTATTTGTGTTATGTTTTATATAATATAGTTAAAATTAAATCTAAATTGTGCACACAAGATAGTATTTTAAAATTCATGTTTATTTTTTTAGTCCTCACGCTGCTCAACTTCTCACCTATTTTATTTATTCACTTAATTTCTATAATTTAAGGGTCAAAATTTGTTGTATTTTTTACATGCCATTATTATTAGCAAATGTAAGCGCAGGTGTGGATGATGGAAGGGCTAGGATGCAAGAAATTCAGTCAAAATGCCCCTTTCTGAAAAACATTTTATAAAAAATGACTAGTAAAAGTCATTCGGTAAATACAGTTGCTAACCATAGGTAGAAAATGACAATCAACTTCGGTTGTGGAACAATTTAAATTTGGCTATGGAATCATCAAAATTTATTAGAAAATCATAATTTGATAATGCAATAATTGCATGTCTTACAATTTTGAAAAGAAATCATGATTTTTATATAGGTTGAACCTCGTATCGAGTTAAAAATGCATTTTCTTATTGTAATTTTATTATGATATTTGCCAAATTATAAAACACATGGCCAGTAGTATGCAATGAATCATTTCTCCTTGGCACATTTCTTTTTATTCATTTTGCTTCAACAATAACTGAAAGTCGCACAAATTATTCATTAAGGTGGATAGTGCTATTCAAATTCAATAAACACCGCAACAAAGTCATCAAGACAAGCAAATAAATCTTATAGATTCACGCCAGATTCAACGTCGTCATTGTGGTGACCATTCTTTGAACTCTTTTTCTCTTTTGGTAAATCAGCCGTTGCTTGCTGTGAGGTTTTTCTCCATTTGGTCATCTTAGCGTGTTTCCGAATTGCACCGGTGATCTTACGTGAAGCCCATTCCTTCTTATAAGCCTCAACTAACTTCCCATATTGAGTAAACACATCAACAAAGTCACCAAATGAGAGAGCAAATGCTTCAACCTTTTCCACGGATAGTAAAGTTTTTCAGTAATAGGAGGTTTTGACTCGGGTGATGTAAGAGCTCCTTGAAGCAACTGTTCTCCAAAACAATCATTTGCTTTAAGATGATTGGTTTCTCCATCCTCATCGTAGGTCAAAGCTTTACCGTCTAGTATATTTAACATTTCGTATATCGGCTTTCCCACTTCAAGAATGATAGTATTTTCTGGGAATACCCTTGCCTGTGCTCGTTCCCGCAATGCTTTCTTCAAGTCTGGGTGCAAATTCTCAAAGTCTGTCACCTTAATATATATATATATATATATATATTAGTGGAAATTCAACATTGAAATAAAACCAATTAATGAAGGGCTAGAAATGAGAAAGATTGGGCTGCATATATGATAACGCACCATTGAAAACAAATGCTTGCACAAATGTTTTTTTAACTCCACCTTAAGCTTATACGGAGTATCATTGAGCACGGTCTTAAGATTAACTTCACTTGCATCATGCCACTTTTGGTTTCGACACGTGCTGACTTTCTTCCTCAATTGTATAGGAAGTAAGAAGAATGGTTTCCATACCTTCAGCTCTTTTCTTTTCTCTTTGATCTTTTCCAATTTAGCGGGCATTTTGGACTCCAGGTATGTCTGAATTATAAAGAAAAATAGTATACCTGTTATTAAATCCAGATAATTTCTACTGGTATAATTGGAAACACAAATATGTGGCTTCTTCCAATGAAAGTACCGATAAACTATAATGGCTAACCTGTAAACTTTCAAAATTCAACTAAAACACTTAACTTTCTAATTATGCACTTACCCCCTCAAAAGTGCATTTGAACTATTTTTAAATTTGGGGTATAGGTGTAAACGTAAAGAACTTAAGGTGTCAATGTAATTTTAAAAATTTTCTAGATAAATAAAATAATATACGCTAAGGAAGATGCCGAAACATAAATTCGAACCTGCATATTGCCTATAAGAAGAGCAAACAAAATCAAACCAGCTATGCAAACCAAAATCGCGAAGCAAGTGTCCCATGCATTGTCACTCGACTCGAGGTCCTGCGCCATCGAACTGCAAATATATATATATATTTTTGAATCATTTGCCATAATACAAAAGCGAATCGATGATTAACTATTATAACCTATTCCTTCCATCTACCCTATTGAAAACGTAAAGAGCGGATAAAACTATGTACAAAAGCTGAAATTTAGAAGGCTCAAGCTGCAACCAGTGTTGTAAGAAAAGAGAAGAGAAATGAGAGAAGTATGTTAAAGGTTAAACATTTACCAAAGCCTTTTAGGGTAGAGGCTATTTCTTGTGGTGTTTTTTATTTACTAAATAGGTGTGCCATGAAGAGTGTTCATGGAATGACCCCAAAAGAAGCTTAGAGTGGGAATAAACTAGATATATCCTACCTATGAGTATTTCAGTGTACTGCATATGCACTATGTACTAAATGAAAGGAGGAAGAAATTAGATGACAAAAGTAAGGAATGTATCTTCATTGGCCATAGTCACACAACAAAGGGTTATAAGTTATATAACCCAGACATGAAAGAGGTCATCTTAAGTAGAGATGTTGAATTTCTTGAAGATAAAGCATGAAAGTGGAATCAAAATAATAATACAACAAACAATGTCATCCTTAATGAGTTATCTACATATGAGACACATTCAAAATCTTATCTTTCTACTAGTAGTCTAGCATTATTAGTTGATACTTCTCTTATAGCTATAGATGCAAGGCCATTAAGGCTTCCTCAAAGGACTCATGTCTTACCAATATGATTGTAAGATTATGTAGGGACTAGAGAAGATGATGAAGAGGGGGCAAATTTAATTGATGAATCTCTAGTAAATTTTTGTTTATTCACATATTGTAATCTAGTTTCATGTGAAGATGTAGCAATAAATAAAAAATGGATCTAACCAATGAATGAGGAGATTTTCTCAATTGAGAAAAATGAGACATGGGAGCTAACTTCTCTACTAATTGGAAAGAGGCCGATTAGAGTTAAGTGGATATACAAAACAAAGTTTAGACTTGATGGTTAGCTAGACTGTTACAAAGTAAGATTCGTTATCAAAGGCTATAAGCAAAAACCAAGAATTGATTACTTTATGGTATTTGCCTCGGTTTCAAGAATGGATATTGTATGCATGATTTTATCTCTTGTAGCTAAGAATAAGTGGAAAATTGTCAAATGGATGAGAAATTGACATTTCTAAATGGTGTATTACAAGAAGAAGTTTACATTGAGCAACCACCTGGTTTGTGAAGAAAGATCATATGAACAAAGTCTATTGCCTAAAGAAAGCCTTATATGGCTTAAAACAGGGACCTCATGCTTGATACTCACACATTGATACGTATTTACTACAAGATGGTTTCTAAAAGTGTTCTTTAGAGCATACATTATATGTTAAGTTAAATGCCAGTGGCAATCTTTTGTTCTTGTGCCTATAAGTTGATGATTTGGTTTTTACTAGAAATTGCAAAGCACTATTTATTGAATTCAAAGAAGCTATGACTCAATAGTTTGAGATGACCTACATGGGATTAATTTCATATTTGTTGGAATTGAAGTGAGACAAATTGATGATGGTGTATTTGTTTCATAAAAGAAATATGTTAACGATATATTAAAGAAATTTAAGTTGGATTCATTTACACCAATTTGAATTCTAATTGCAAAATGTGTAGAAAATGGTAGCGAAGAATTGGTAAACCCGACTTACCTTAAAGGCATAGTGGGTAGTCTATGTTATTTGACATCTACTAGTCTAGATAACGTTTATAGAGCTAGGCTTATTAGTCATTTCATGGAGAAACCATACTAGTCACACTTGAAAGTAGCTAAAAGGATTATATGCTATCTCACTGGTGCTTGTAATCATGAAATTTTCCATACTCATTCTCATTCTTTCAATTTAGAAAGATATATAGATAGTTATTGGGTTGGTTATATTAAGACATGTAGAAGCACATCTAGATATATGTTCTACCTAGGAAATGGAGTTGTTTCACTGTCTTCAAAAAGGCTACAAGTGGTGGCTTTATCAACAGCAGAAGTAGTGTACATTTTAGCAACATTAGTAGCATGTCAAGCAGTTTGGCTATGCAATGTATTAGAAGACTTAAAGCATGGTCGAATAGATCCAAAAATTATCCAATGTGACAATAAATTTGTTATGATGTTAGCTAAAAATTTTATGTTTCCTTGGTGGAGCAAACATATTGATATCAAGTTTCACTATATTAGAGAACTTGTCAAACATGGGGAAATTGAACTCCGGTTTTGTAAATCCGAAGAATAAGTTGCAAATATGATGATGTAACCACTAAAAGTTGACTTGTTTGAAAAGTTCAAGACTATATTTGGAATCACCAATTTTGAATACAAATTTAAGTGAAAGATTCAAGTTTGAGTGGGCATCTTAAAAATAACAAACTTAAATTAGAAAGTCAAATTTAGCAAACTAAAATTTGATAATTTGTAAAACTACTCATTCTTTAGCAATTATTTAATGGTTAGCTTTCATCAACAAATACGATAAATTGAAAACAATGTAAACGAATACATTGTGAAAGAAACACAAGAGATTTTTTAGTGTAAAATATTTATTAACAAGTATATAACTCTCTTTTAATTTTTTAGTATTGCTTTGAAATTCTCAAATTCCAATTCCTATGGCACACACATATGCTTGTATGGATATACATGTATCACTAATTATGTTTAGGAATATTTAAAGTGGTTGCTACACTATTGGTTATACTTGCATATAAACATATATACTATAGATTAGTTATATATAAACAAATTTTGTATAAGTTAGATGATATGTAGAACTATAAAACAATTGAATACGTAAAAATTGCATGTATATATTGTGATTAAATACTTGATTGAAAATTATACATTAGCTAAAATATATTATTATTAACCTTATCGAATGGGATAAATGAATAAGTGGGAGTGACGTGGATTAATTACCAACTTGAATCTCGAGAACATCAAAAAAGCAAAACAAGTACAAAATGTGTGCAAACCTGAGATTGTGCAGACCCCACCAAAAGCTTTGAGAGAGCTTATTGATGAAATTGGTGCTTCCAATTAGATTCGACTTGACTGCATCACTGTACATTCCGTAATCAAATGGTGTTGTCCCATTAGACGCTGGCTGTGCAGCACAAACGTCCTATAGAGCTCCATTATTGATAGAATTTTCACTCCGACAGTACAAGGAAGATTCATCACACCCAGGGGTGTCTCTACAAGCTCCTACCAAACAAATCATTTTTCGCTCCACAGAGAGTAGATACCAAAAACTTCCAAGCACCTAATAATTCAACACCATAGACAGTCAAATTATTGAGTAAATATGTGCGTTTTCATAGTTGACCAATCGAAAATGACAATTTGTTTGCCTAGCTGTATAATTATCTGTAGTTAATAAATGATTTGCTATCCCTACAAAATAATAATAATAACAATAAATTATTTACAAACTCAGTTATGAGGATGAATTCTTATAAGTTACAATTGCAAATATAAGTTTACAATCGTAAACACTCCAAACATAAGTTAACTACTGAACTATCAAGTGTTTGTTTATAAAAATAGAAGACTCTCGCATCAAATTTGCATACACAGTAGACCACATGCTTGAATTTCATATTAACAAAAAATATGAAACAGTAATAATAGGGCATCACCACACAAAAAAGTAATGATTTACAAAAATCTTAATCTTGCAGTAAATAACTTACATAACTTCCAAAAAAATAGAAAACGAGATTAACAGCAGCTCCTATCCATTTATATTTGTCGGAAACCAAGGATGCAGCCACATATGTTGGATAAACTCGGAAAATCCGAGGAAACTAATTGGATAAGCACCCCAAACTTGAGCCATGTTTTCAAATGAGATTGTAAGCCTACTACGTATACGACCACCTGTAATCCAGCAAACCATGCAATGTTTAAAGAACTATTAAATTATTCATATAACTTTAGAAGAAAATACATATCGATCAGATAGCCAAAGTGGGGAAAAAACAATTATAATGAGCATAAAAGTACCATAGTGGAATAGATAAATGTTTGATTACTGGGGGAAAAAAAGCGAAAGTACATTAGAACTCGAAATAAAGCATCTAGGAAACCATGGGTACAGAAATAATTAGCAAATAATCATGAAATGCTTCTTATCTAATAGTAGTACTTCATTGTTAATCAGCTGCACATATTTTGAAGTACTACACATAACTAAAGTGTCATAGGCAATTGTAACCAAATTTGAGGCATGCCAAGGGACCTTAGTGCACGTACATAATTACGGAAATTTGGATATCCTTGATTTATATTCTTTCAATTTCTATCAATTTCTTTTTTGTAGATACTATTATATATAATCAATAATTGAAATTATAAGAAAGAAAACAATGTTAAGATATTGTTAAAAATCTAAATAATTTCAAAAATTGATTTGAAAAATGAAAAGATAAAAATGGAGAGAATTTGTTTCCAATAAAGAATGACAATAAGTAACTTCTCTATCAAGCTATGCACAGTATTGTTATGGCCAAGGCCACATTTCCTTGCCTTAGCTATTCCCTACAAATACGGCAACTTATGTTCTGCTATATCATATGCTTCTATCTTAATCCTACGTATGTTGTACTATTGAAGCTAAAAGAAGAACTAAATAATTTCCTCAAAGTCCGCAGAAAAGAGCCTTGAACATAATGAAATTCAATAGCCATGTAAACCTAGTACCGTTCTAAAGAAATTAGCCGATTATCTTGCCGGCATGCACAGTTCATTTTAGTAGGAAATAAAAGAGATTGATCATCTCCATTTTTACCATTTTAATTTATATCAATTTATAAATCCACGGTTGAAATTATTTACATTCTTAAACAATCTTTAGATAAAATTATGACATTAACTATTGATTACATGTGATAGTATTTATGAAAGGTAAACCAAGAAAATTAAGAGAGCATTAATCTAAATTTGGAAATAAAATGTGCCATTATGAAAAGTCTATGCACACTCACAAATATAAAATCAATCCCCCATAGTAATGTAGCATAGAATATTAAAATCACTACTTTTTTTTTTAAAGTTCCACATAAATCTTCAAATTGCTAAGTGTCAAACTAATTTGAACTTTTTACTTGGGAAATTTAATACTTCACCTCATTTACACTCTTCTAGTCAAGAATTTGCAATTACATATTTCTTAAAACGAGGAAAGGTATTAAAACTTGACAAACAAAAGTTCCATTAATAATATGTAAATTGGAACCTTAAACATTCTAATGTAAAATTTAATAAACAAAACATCTATATAATATAAAATCTGATTATTTTAAACTACATGTGTAAAATTAAAAATATTTATAGTTAGATGCAGTATATCTGGGCAACATTATATATACTCGAAGCAATCAAATTAGAGTTAACCAAGTGGCTTTGAAACAAGAATTTTCTTATCTGCGGGAAGGGTAGAAGTGCTAGAATTGCAATGATACGAGCCGGTAGGCGATTTCTTCCTTCAGCACTATTACAACTTTCAAACCGCTTCAGAAATCTTTTGAATCTTTCCACGCACGTAACCGGTTTGTTTTTAGATTTCTTCGGTTTTGAAGTTGATTGACCTTTATCCTTCAGGCGACTTCCGCCGGAATCAGAACCTTGTGATGGATCTTTACGATCTTTACACCATTTTGTTATACCGTGGAATTTGTCCACCAAATTAATAGTTTTACTCCACCATGCAATCTCATGGAATGTATCCACCAACGTACGCAACGTAACTGCTATATCCCTCAACGCCTTGTCGAACCCAAGACAAGATGAATTATTTTCCATCATCGGAATATAAAGGAACAACGGATCGATTCCAATTGCTAATAGACCCAGCAGTAACAGAAACATTTCGGAATTAAACATCTTATATAATAAGTCTGACAGAGTCTCCGAGTTTTCATTTGTATCTTTTGTTCCTTTATCATCATTACTCCTGAGCAAAAATTAAAAAGGCTGGTATAAATTCCATGGACGACATTTAGCTATGAAAATACATCTTTACATATAGCTCTTTATCTTTTCTCCAGCAGTCAATTTTCACCACATATGAAATATATATAAGAAAAGGGAAAAAAAAAGAAAAAGAAAAAACTAAAATAAAAAAATATATACGTGACATTCAATAAATAAGACGTCTTAACTGGTGATTCATGCTTTTCAAGCTCGTGGACACATTCATTTTGCGACGGATAATAATCTCATTTCATCATAGAAAGGTGGATTCACTTAGTCGAACTTGTTATATTTACTACTTTGCTAGATGTTATGGGAAAAGCTTATTGATTGAAAAACGACAAAGCTGAAAAATGAGTTTAAAAATTCCATTGAATTTGACACTTAATTACATTAGTCCAAACTTCACGTGTGAAATTAGAAAAATAATCTTAGATAGTAGATCTTGTTTTTTTAGCAAATCTGAAGATAAAAGATAGATTAATGATATTTGAATAAATTTCACCTAAATTCTAATAATTATTTCTAGATAAATTACATAGATTGTGTCCAAAAATTTTAGATATTACAGACAAACACCACAAATTTGAAAACTTAACACTTCCACTCCAAGTAGAAACATGGGACTCCTTGCTTTTGCTTAGATGGCAAATGACTAGAAAAGAGAATGCCAACTCATCTATTTAGTTTGATTTAGGAGGGAAAAAAAGGGGTTTTGAGTTTCAATTTATCAATTGCTTTTCACTAGATTGATGATTAGTTTTAGATTTTTCATTATATACTTTTTTATTTTAAAAAATAAAATTCTAGATCAAGAAGTCTACATCAACCAAAAAGATAATTTGACATTCCAACTAAATAAAAGAAATGGGACCAATGTTTCTGAAATGGCGTACAAGTGTTAATTTTTTTAAATTTAAGGTGTATCTGTAATATCAAAATTTCCAAAGTGTCAAAAATAATTTAATTAGAGATCAGTATAAGCTTTCATGGTACCGGCTAAAAGTAAATTACATTTATAATGCAACAATGGTGTTAATGTGTTTTATTGATAAAGAAATTAGAATGATTAGAAAATACCATTATTTAGAAAAAAGATTAAATAATTAAAATTTTATTTTGCATAAAAATTGCTATTCTATTACAAGTGCTCACCTAATCAGAATATTATGTGTTTTTTTAATTTACTGAAAATACAATGAAATAAATCGAAAAACTTAGTTTAAATTGGAACCATGCAAGTAATTTTTTTATTCTCGTCCACAAACCCCCCACCAAGGATTAGATATTTTATTTCCCTTCTTATAGATAAATGCATGTATACGGTGAAAGCACTCATTGTATCTTGGGCCGGTAACTTTTTTCTACATACCGTTTACAGAGACAAGGAATAACTTTTTAAGGTTAATAATATCATGTCTTAGACTATTACTATTCTTGGGGATGTAAATATTAGAATCATTATTTGATTATTCAATGTTTTTTCAATTTTATATTTAAAGTTTTAAGTTGCTAATATAATATTTAGTTAATTTTTCATTTATTAAGAGGATTGTCAACAATTTATCCTCATTTTTTTCCCAATATTTAGATTTTTTTTGCATGAATGATATTTGCAATTTCATTTTACCCTTGAGTTTTCTTTTTTTTTTAATTACATGTATTATAATGTTATTTTATAAAACAGAAAATAACAAATGAGGATTTAAAAACACGTTTTTCAAATATCTGAGGGTCTAGAAGTTCAGTTGCAAATATTGGGGTAAAGAGCACTTATTAATGAGTGACAACAAATCAAAATGAAAAGCTAGCTACATGAGAAGTTCTAAGGTAACGCAGGATGAAGAAAACTTACGTTTGGGGCTCCTCCTTGCTCATTTTCCCTTTTACTTTCGAACTTCTAATGTTGCTCTACTGGGGGAGAGAAAAAAAAGAGAGAGAGAAGTTACGATAAGACGAGATTGCTGTGAAATCAAAAGGAAACATAATGCATCGATAAAGGGTAATATTAATGGTAGATTTCAAGGATTAAGGATGCTAAATATCAAAATAGCTCGAAGACTGGCATTACCTTATTTAAGGAAGCTTTAAAGCTGAAATAAGTAATGTGCTTGAAAACCTGTCGAGCTGCTAAGTACATATATAGAGCCTGAGCCACCGATGCTTTAACGCATGGCTTCGAATCCATCAAAAAGGACAAAAGTTGGGCGGCTAGCTTAAATTAATTTAATGATATTAAAATGACTTGTAATGATTATTTTATCTTACCGAATAAGTTAATTTGAATTTTATTATCATTATTACATTCATACACGATTGTGCAAGTTTGAAGCTGAAAAATAGTTTTTGTTGACATTTCAAAGTCTTTCTCCAAATTTATATGAAAAGGAAGAAGCTAAAATTCTATGTGGTCTGGAAATAAATTTGTAACTTTCTCATCAATTCTAAATGTGCGATAAAAAATTTATAACTTTCCTCAAACTTTATAACTTTAGGCTTCTTAAATATCCCAATGACTTATGAAGTTGCTACACGGTTTTATGCTTTTTCTCCATACTTTGTAGTATACTATATCAATCGAAGGACAGTATTTTTATTTGAAATCAATATGGCATTTAGCGAAATTTCATCATAATTAGCCTCAAATTTAGAAAGCATTTCTTAAAATGTCGTAAAGTTTCCTTGTTTATTATTATATTTTACTAGTCACAATCCTCATAAATTCGTTATTTTCCTTGAGATTTCATAGTTACCCTTTATTTTTAACTGCCCTTTTCTCATAATGCTGCTTAATAATTGTAATCATCATAATAATTCGTGAATATCTTTTATTTCTATTAGGTTATTTTTAATTTTTTATAATATTCCTATATATTTATAATTTCCCTCAAAAGTAAAATCTCCTCTAGTTATTAATTTTTTTGACAGTCGCATGTCACTTATGAATTCTTAATGGCTATTCTCATTACGAATTGAAAAGAAAATTATGAAAAGTCTAATATGTAAACTTTCTTAGCCTTCTTAAACTTCCTTTTCAATTTCCCTTCTTTAAAGGAGCGCTACTTTTGAGAGAGAAAATCCTTATGCCTGAGAGCATTTGCACCGGCTTGTGCATTTTCAGTTGTACATTTTCTTACATTGTTTCAGCATTCTAGCAAACTTCACTACAAAGTCCAAACATGGTCTACTTTTAAGGTTTCAATGTTCATCTTATGAAATTAAACATTAAACAATACTATAAAAAAAAAAAACCCAGTCATGTTTTAGATTAATTTTTGAAGGCTCAAGGGTTGGATAAATTTTCAAAGAATTTTCTATCCAAATTAGTGGGACACTATTGACACTTTTGCTATCAAGGTTGCCTAAGACTTCTTCTCAACAAATTTGTTCTCTTAACTTCTAAATTTTACTCATTTTGTTATTATTCAAAAGTTCCTGAACCATAGTCTATTAACTACTATATGTCTACTAGCTCATGTAATTTCCCATGGAAAATTACCTATGAAGTCCTTGTGAATTGTTTTTAAAGCCTTTCATAAGTGGGATTATAATTGAAAATTAGAGAGCATTTATATTAAGAAGATTGATTCAAGAGAAAGCATATGAACAAGTTAAATGGGGTATTTTAAGAGAAGTGCTTATTAAATTAGGGTTAGATATGAGATGGACAAGTTGGGTAATGGCTTGTGTAACTATGATAAATATGTGATAGCAAATGAAAGATAGGTAGGTCATGTTAAACCATCTAGAGGCCATAGATAAGCAACTCATTTTTTCCATGCTTGTTTGTAATTGTTGTAGATGTCTTATTAAAGGGTTTAAACAAGCTAGTTGGCTAAGGGTTACTTAATGGGATAAAACCTAAAAGAAGTTATCTAGTGATTTATCATTTTCTTTACACAAATGAATCACTTTTTTCTACCATAGAGGAGAATTTATCTAGATTAAAGGACACTTTGTTGAGGTGTTGGTCAAGCATCTAGCCAAAAGGTAAATGTCTCTTGAATCATATCTATTTTTCCATTTTAACATGCCTAGGAGTTTGTAGATGTGAAGAAATTTTTAGAACAACAAACCTTAGTAAATATATGGTATTATCTATGATTTATGATAGATCTAAGACTAAATTTTTAAAATTAAAAGGTAAGATCATGGAAAAGCTTCACTGCAGAAAGTAAAAATCTTTTGAACATGGTAAGTATAGAATTGTTGTTCAAATCAGTGACAAGTGTAATCCCTTCATACTCAAAGGAGTGTTTTTAATTTCCATTGAGATAGTCTAGTAAATTGAATGTCCTAATTGCTAAGTTCTAGTGGGTTTAATAGAAAAATGAAGGGAAGATTCATTGTATTGAGTGAAATGCACTAACATTAACTAGAGAAAAATGTAGAAAGTGATTTACATATTTACACCCATTTAATCTACTACTACTATCTAAGCTAGTCTAGCAAATCCAATTCTAGCCTAATGTGCTTTGGTTGAAGTTTCTTAAAGGAATTTACTTATGAAACCAAGAATTTCACTATGCAATAAGAGGGAGTAGATCATTGTAGGCTTAGTCAAGTATCTTAGAGGGTGGAAATGTTCAACTAAAGGGTATGTTGTGGCAAGTGGGTAATAAAGAAAAAGTTAATGTATGTTATGGGAGATGACTAATCTAGCATTTAAATTGCAGTGCCATACATTAGAAGCCCTACCATGTGATGGGAAAATTTCTGGCACCGTCGACATTTTCAGAACCCGATTTGGATGATGATCTAAATCGATCATATTTTACTTTATGTCTTTTATTCTAATAAATATTTGAGAATAATCTTACAGGTACAATGATAATTCTCCATAGGATGCCAATATGTCCTAGAATAGTTAATGGACACAGAACGTTTTCAGGGTAACAATCAAAGACTCGCTGTGATTGTTTTCCATTTCGAGGCATTGGTTTATGAAGACTTATGTTATTTTGTACTTTGTAATTGTTTTATGAACTATTTTTTGTTGTATTTGGTTTTGGGACACTTTCATTTCCTTGTAATGTTCATTTAGGACTAGCCACCTTAAAAGTGGCAAACTTGTAATTTTGACCACTTTCTAATCCTAGGAGTAGCAAGTATAAATACTTGCTTAGAAGAAGGTTTGATGAAGCCATTTTTTTGCAGAACAAACTTGGCACTTTCACGTGTGGAATTAGGGTTTATCCTTAGTTCAAACCTCTTATCAATTTTAACTCAAGAATTGGAATTGTAGCGAGTGCAACAAAGGGAAATTGTGAGTAATATCAATTTCATCTTTGTTGTTTGTTCATTTCTTCTCTAGTGAGTCATATCTATGGTAGATTTGAATCTTTCTTGGACTTATTTGTGATTGTATTTTGTAGACAACAATCTTGTAAGATTGATTGTTCTTTTAGTTATTGAACTTAATATCATTTTAGTGATTGGCGTGAATTTGGACTTGAAGGGGGGAGTGGAATTCACGGTTTGTGTTGCTTCCTTTGATCTGATTTCACGTGAACCTCATCTCTTTTTGTTGTCACTTGGTGAATAATACAAAAAGGGATTGCAATTACATCATTTGATCATCATTTTTCCATCAAATCACAAAGGGTTTCATGTGAATTATTCATCCACATTGAACCGGTTTGTGATTGATTTGAGACTTGTTTTCTTGAGTCATTTGATTGTGCTTGAACTTGATTTTGAGCACATCATCTTTTTGGTATTAGAGCATGAGTTGAGAGAAGGGATTGATTGTTGGTTGATTTCGTGATTATCATCTTCAATTAGGGTTATTCAATTTTGAACCGCAATTATGTTGTTGTAGCTTTGAGTTGCGAAAATCACCTTGATTGGAATTTTGATTTGCTGCTTGTTGGAGTTGGATTGAGAAGATTTTTGTAGCTTCTTGTGATTAATTATTTCGTGGAAGGAAAGAAGAATAGAAGTGTCGTTAAATTTAACAATTTTTTTGAACTTGAAAACTTACCATTTTCTTGTCGTGACTAGCTTGTTGCGTGGAGGAGGTTGTGAAGCTTGTTGTTGTAATTCCATTGTGCAAATTTTGAATTGGGAAGTGTATTTTACATATTTGCATTTTGTTGATTAGAAAGGAATCTATTTGAATTCAAATACATCCATTAAGTTATGGGAGTTAATGAGTGTTATTTGAATTTGAAATCCATTTCTTACCAATTGAGGAAGGCTTGCAATTAGTGAGGAGGTTGAAATTTAAATTGGAGTTGTTGCCTATTGTTAATTTCCGGATTGCATTTGTGGAAAGTGGTATATTTGTTGTATTGATATCTTTGCCATAGAAGTGGAAGTAAATTTGTTGTTGTTGCCATTTATTATTATTATCGTGGAAGTGGAAGCATACTTGTTGTTGTTGCCACTTGTGTTGTTGCCGTGGGAGTAACTTGTGGAACTTAGAAAATTTTGTTGCATCGTGTTATATTAACGTGTTGTGGAGAAGAGTACTACACGTGGGTTGTAATAACATACTTTTGAAGTTAAGTGGGTTTGTTTGTTTTCTCTTTTATAGTTGCTATTGTGTGGCGTTAAGGGAAGTGTGGTTGTGGAGTGTGTGTCCTTGCTTCAAATTGTTTTTTTTTTTTTTGAGGATCAATATACGAGGGTCTACAACTATGTCGAATGACAGAGTGAATGGGGGAATTGGTGATGAAGCCAATAGTCAGGTTGGTGGAGGTCAGGGTCGTAATGTGGCAGGTAGGAGAACTTTAGAAGAACACCTCCAGGATCTTACTACGATAGTTGCTACACTGGCAACTAGAATTGATAGAATGACATTACCACAACCACCAGTGGTAAATCAATTGGCACTACCTCGGGTAGCTCCACAAAATCCTCATTGAGACAGAGTAATGGAAGATGGGAATTTGAATAGAAGGATGGGTGAGGAGCATCTTCCATACAGGGAAGAGAGGATGATAATTTTAGGGCAAACTCATATTAGAATAGGGATTTCAAGCCACCTCAGGGCTTGAAATATGTGAAACGGCAGATGCCATCTTATGATGGCAAGGGATCAGCTGATGAATATTTAGATTGGGAGAACAAGGTCGAAGGTCTCTTTGAATGTTATGAGATCGATGATAGTACTAGGGTTCAATTGGCTGCTGTCGAGTTTATAGGGTACGCTGCACTCTGGTGGAAGAATCTGATTATTAGCAAGCGTCGGGATGGAGAGGCTGAGGTTCAGACTTTGAGGGATATGAAAAGGTTATTGAAGAAAAGGTTCATTCCTAAGCACTACAAATAGGAACTATTTATGCGACTGCAGACATTGAGGTAGGGAGGCAAAACAGTGGATGATTATGTGTAGGAGTTTGAGACCCTTATGATTAGGTGTGGGTCTGTTGAACCTCTAGAACAAACTGTAGCACGTTTTGTCTCAGGTCTAAAATATGAAATAGCGTGTGTTGTTGAACTGCAGTGCTATAGTACACTTGATGAGGCTATTCAGTTGGCCTTAAAAGTAGAGAGATAAAGGAGGTCCAACTTATTTAGGGCTCCAAATAGTAGGCCTAGTACTATTATTAGACCTATATCAGCTGACAGTCAACCAGGGGGAACAAAGGCGGTAGGTGAGGTAGTGAAGGCAGTTGACAAAACTACCCCAACTATTATGAGAGAAAATTTACCTACCGGGAAGGGTAAAGAGGTAATGGCTCCAGATGTGAGGCAGATTGTTTACAGATTTACTAGTGGAAAGGCACACTAGATAAAATGCTTTAAATGCATGGGATTTAGGCATATGGCAGCACGGTGTCTAAATAAGAGGGTGATGACTGTGATGGAGGACGCTAGGGAGGATATTGAGAATGATCACGATTAGATTGAACCTACAGATATACCAATAGCGCTGCAGGAATATTATGATGACCAGACTGCACGCGCACCCGAGGAGCATACAGGAGGGAAATATCTATCCCTTAATGTGTTATGCAGGGTTTTATTTATATCTCCTGATACTAGTGACATTTAGAGGGAGAACATATTTCACACCTCTTGCAGAATTAGAGGTAACCTTTCTGTACTCATCATCGATAGTGGTAGTTGCACAAATGTTATATCTGCTACGCTAGTAGACAAATTACAACTGTCTACTATCCCACATCCTAGTCCTTATCACTTGCATTTGCTGGATAATAGAGGTAGTATGCATGTTACCCTTAGGGCAAAGGTTCCTGTGAATGTTGGGTAGAATTATCATGATGAGATCCTGTGTGATGTAGTCCCTATGCATGCATTCTATTTACTGTTGGGTCGGCCTTGGTTATATGATCGACGGGTGTTGATCCACACAAAAAGAGATATAAAATGAGCGTGAATAAATACCGGCAAGTGTACCAGATTAGATCAAGTAATATAGTGAGAGAAGAGTGTTGAACCATGAAGATTGATTAAGTAATAGACCTATATCAATTTCTACTATTATTTAGGCAATGATATTTGATGAGAATCGAATGAATTATACTAAATGCGCAAAAAGGGAATTGTGTTTGAAAAATGATGAATTGATGGTGGGAAATTAGAATCTACCCTAATTCTACTAATCATATTGCCTTCATGTTATAATAACTCATAGCTATATGGATTTTCACAAGAAATTGACAAAACCTTAATCCCTTTGCAAGTTTTAAAGTAACATTACCCCAATTTAATTTAATAGCTCCCGCTAATTAAAATCAATGGAAGATTCTAATTCACAATCATAAATTTCCCATTTATATGATTGCCTAAAATCTTTAAAATAATTTCTCCTAATCCCTTAGTGAAAAATTTAATAAAAATATTGCATGAAACACTTAGGTCAATTTCTAATAAAATTCAATAACGCTTCTTCCGCATGAATTATTAAATCTTACTTAAGAATTCTTGATAAAACCTAAATTTCTCTTTCGAGTCATTTAAATTCCTATGCATTGATTCAATTAAAAAAATACAATTTATAGCAGGACTTCTTATATGAAAATTTCGTATATCTATGTGTCCTATAACATGAATACAATGATCATTTTAGTTTAAATTATGACTTCATCATGTTTCCCACAAGGATGATTTAGAACATTATGGTATGGATTACATAAGAATAATTGAAGTAAATAAGTGTAATGGAATTCATATTCAATAATAAAAATAAACTGATAAATGGCATAAAAGAAAATTAAATAAATGAAACAATTGCTATAATCTTCAAGAGTTTGTAAAACTTCAATCTTCCAAAATGATTCCTAAAGTTCTTCAATTGAAAGCAAACTTCAATAATATTCTTTCTTCAAACTAAAATTTAGAATAACATGAAATGTAAAAGAATTTAAAGAGAAAATAAAATCCTAAGCTCCCAAAGGAATTTTAATGATTCAAAAGATCTAAAAACAAAGGATGCTCCAAAGGTTCACACAAGGGGTCTATTTATAGATCTAAAGAGGGGGAGGATAAGGCTGATCTGATGAGGAAATGAGTCAGCAAATTAATCAAGATAAGATTTTAGAGAGATCTTCGCAATGGATATCCAAGAAACAATGAAGGCTGGTGACCTTAAATGTAGGTTGGCTCATGGCCGGCGGCTTTGATGCGTTATGATGGTTTCTTTCTTAGGCCGGTTTAATGTAGGCCTTCAATGCAATCCTTCACTTGCTTTTTCAATTTTGTGAAAAACTCCTTCAATTAACTTGTAATTTACTTTTAGGTCCTTAAAACCTGAATTTTCACAATAAACACCATGAAATACCATTTCTTTATATTTTCTTATAATTTTGAAATAAATTTAATATAAATCCAGAAGAAAATATAAATATAATGTGATCTTATCAACATCCCCACACTTGAACTTTTTCTTGTCCTCAAGCAAAATAATTGAATTAAACAAGAGAAATCTGTCATTGAACTTCTGGTGCCCATTGTTCTGACC